>CM035785.1:30248801-30266301 GCA_020466265.1 Siphamia tubifer | reverse complement strand
TCTCTGGTCCCTCTCTGGTACTTCTCTGGCCCTTCTCTGGTCCCTCTCTGGTCCTTCTATGGTCCCTCTCTGGTTCCTCTCTGGTCCTTCTATGGTCCTTCTCTGGTCCCACTCTGGTCCTTCTCTGGTCCCTCTCTGGTCCTTCTATGGTCCCTCTCTGGTTCCTCTCTGGTTCCTCTCTGGTCCCTCTCTGGTCCCTCTCTGGTTCCTCTCTGGTCCTTCTCTGGTCCCTCTCTGGTCCCTCCCTGGCCCTTCTCTGGTCCCACTCTGGTCCTTCTCTGGTCCCTCTCTGGCCCTTCTCTGGTCCTTTTCTGGTCCTTCTCTGGTTTCGTTCTGGTCCCTTGGGGCTTTTGAACCCGTCTCTGTGGAAGTGGGACTGTCCTTGGCCTAGTAGCAGTGCTTACAGCCTGAGGGAAGGGGCTTATAGAGGCTGTGGACATGGTGGGTGGGTGAAGGGGAGGGGGTTCCTTGAGGGAGGGGGCTTATAGAGGCTGTGGACATGGTGGGTGGGTGAAGGGGTGGGGGTTCCTGCCTCCTGTCATTGTCTAAAATGGAGAAGGGCTCCCTCTAGCTGTGCTGAGCAGTAACAACAGGGGAACAGGCAGATGTGTTTAGGTCACATAAAGACAAACGGACATAAAGGTCTCATCATATTCATAAGGTCATTATTTTCCTCTGAAACGACATACTATGGTGGTTATTATGGGATGTTGTTTTCTCTAAGTTGCTGTTGACGCTTGGGTCAGTTCTGGTCAATGTGGTACACCCCTCTTTCCTTTTAGTGTAATTATAAATGATCATCTGTGAACATAGTGTCCTACATCTGATGGAGTACGTACTGAGTGTCCATGAATAATTACTGTCAATGTTAAGTTTAATGATTTATTTACCATATTTTCAACATTATAAGAAGAACTGTCATTGAATGGCTTATTATTATTATTATTATTATTATTATTATTAAGTGAAGCTAAACAGCCACAACAACTCCACATCTTGTTGAATTGTAACACAGAACAAAACACACTTATTCTGCTAAATGAACCTCTAAGAGTCCACATTCTAAGATAAAAAATCAAAGTTATGTGAAAACACCCCCCCAAAATATTAGATAAAAAGTCAAAACTATAAGATAAAAAGGGCAAATTATGTGATAAAAAGTCAAAATCACTAAACATAACCAGAATTAATCCATACATAAAGAGCTCTGTGGTTTTTGGAGAAAATTAAGCCTTGTAGTCCAGAAAATACGGTAGTTTAATATTCTAATTCTGTGGGACATGGTGCCCCAAAGTCATCTGGTGCCCTAGGCGACTGCCTAGTCTGACTATGACTAACGCTGGCCCTGGTTCTAACCGTGTTTGTTTGATGGAGATCCTTAGTTCAGCTATAGACAACACAAACAAGCACATGCTTAAATTGCATATAAATATTGTAATTTATATTATTGGTAATATTGGTAATGCAAATCTGTGTGTTTTTGTTTGTGTGTGTGTGTGTGTGTGTGTGTGTAAGGCGACTAAAAGGGAATGTTAATGATTTGTATGGATGTGTTTTGCATAAAATGAAATAAGAATAGAAATAGGAATAAGAAAAAAAAGTGTTAAAGCAAATGTGTTCATACCAGTGGGTACAGTAATGCTGGGGATCACGCAATATTAGGTCTTTTCTGTAGCATATAGGTTCTCCATTTTTCCCTTATCCTTTTGAATTTGTTCCTACGTACATTTTTATGAAAGGTGATTATTTCCACCACATAATGTCAAGATCCCTCTGTCACCTTTCCCCTCTTTCTTCCCTCCTTTTTCTTATTCATCCCTCATTACCTCTCTCTATTTAAGTGCTCTTTTCCCCTCTTGTCTTTGTCTGGTTGTTTTGCCTCTCACCTTGTCACATTCTAGTCGACCGTAGTCCGCCCAGTTCATTGGCTACTCGTCAGCTCCGGTCCTGCCTCAGTGGACCTGGTCTCCGGTTCTGCAGCATTGCTGTCTTTTTTGAGTTTCATCCTTTTTATGTATTTTTGTGTTTGCTCATTAAAAGGAGCTTGAACTGTTTCCTGGCTGTCTGCTTTTGGGTCCTTCACTTCAACCGTAACACATAATAACTATAGGTTAAATTGTTCCAATCATCCAGCTTTGGTGCTGTCGAGTTTAGCCATCGGTTTGTTGTACATTTCCTTACTGCTAAGCTTAACAAAACAAACAAGCGTTTAGTCTCATTCTCTGTATCTACAAGTACAAGTAGCCAAATAATAATTTGGCCCATTTTAGGGTTGTCTGAAGATTTAACATTTTATTCACCTCTATTCAAATTAAATTCCAAAAATTTTGGATCAGTGGGAATGCCCAAAATATATGATGTATTTTACACATTGCATTGTACACATCTTTCTTGTGTTTATTATCATTTGCCACAAAACTCCATACTAAATTCAAGAAAAATGTAATAATTATCCGATTAGTCGACTATTAAAAGTTGTTAGTTGCAGCCCTACTTGGATCTGTCACAAAAAAAATTATGTTTGACTATGTTGTGTCACTCATTGTCGTGATGTTTTCATGTACTCGAAATAAAATGAAACCAACTGTAGACCAAACACGAGCGTCTACGACACGTATCTGGGATCACAGATGTGGAAGCAAAGTCTCTGACACAAACAAATGCACAAACATTCATATAGACTGGCCTGAGGCTGATTGGTAAATCCTGTTTGTGAAGCAGCCATGGGAGCGATGTGAGGCCTCATGGTTCGATATGTTGACAGCCCCAGTGTATGTGAGCGTGTGAGCGGCTGCATTTCATTAAACACATCTACGCAGCAGCCTGTCACTCTCCCCCCACCCACCCACCCCCCCCTCCCTCTCTTCCAAAACGGAATAATTTATTGTTCCTTGATTTTGTTTGTTTGGACCTCTGTGTCTTTGCTACTGCCATTAAGAAAGACTCCCATTGAGGATTGATTGAGGAAACCGATAATTGATTTCATCGGGTGATGAGCAGCGGCTTAGATTTTTGAGAAGAGAGCAAGAGATCGAATGAGACTTTACCTGAACGGCTCCATTTTCTACATAATCCTCCCCAATCATCCTGCAGTCATCACTGTGCTACTGCAGAGCCAGTGTGACACTTTGAAGATTACTGTGCAATACTCTCATTAGGTGTTAACACTCAGTGACCTGTCGAGTGCTCTTGAACAAAGCTCCAGCAGGCTGAGGTGGCACTAATGAGAGGACGCTGCATACACGGTGTGAAGAGAAAGTCAATCCTGTGCTGCTGTCAAACACAAATACACTTTTACCAAAAGGATGAGCTGTTTTTAACATGTCACCGACGGCACTTTTGACACAATAAAGAGCTGGTAACAGCCTGACAACGCTCACTGCAACACATGTAGCTGTTAAAGAAAAAAACTTTACACCCCTTTTAGGTTTTATATCTGTCTGTGGCGAAAGGAAAAGCTTTTAGTTAAGCCTTTCTATATTTTGGATTACAAGAGTCCATTGCAGCATAAATAGGCCAGAAACACTCCAGACAGGTTGTCAATCTGGGCAATTTAGGGTTTCCAAGTTCAGTTTAGAATTTCAAACTCAGTTAACCTGAGTGTAGAAAAGGAGCATCACAAGCCCAAGCAGAAGTGAAAGCAGAAAACAAGCAGTGGATTCTTTTGAGTATCACTCAACCTTTCACTGCGTAAAAAAACCCAACAGCTTTTATTATTTCCAGACCGTACATCTGCTGACAGTGGATGTGCATTTCAAGTGTCCACAAAAACAAGTTCATACACAACGAGTACGTTTACATGCACTTCGGGAAATTTGAATTATTCAGACCCTCCAGGATTTTGCATTGTTGCGATTTGCAACTTTAACTCAAACTCGTGAATTCAGCACGATGTTGCAATGTTAACCAATCAACCACCACTTTTCCACAAAATGTGATGTCATTTGCGATGTCTTGAGCTCGTCCTTCTGCCTTTTCCTATTTACCTTACAGTACGAAGAAACATGTGAGCGACCAGCAGTTCACATTTGACGACTAAAATGATGCACTAGTACCAACAGGTGCATTTGGAAGAGTAGTTTTTTTTACTGCATTTTTGTCATCCAGAGACTCCGCTGTAGGACGCTGCATCTGACCAGCGTACCAGACCGAGGTTCTGTAGAACAGTCCCTGTCTCTGAGCTTGTGGAATCTAAGTTTTCAACAATTTTCCTTAAGCTGATGATAGTTTGTCAGTCATATACTCTTCTTGCACCGTTGGGCTTAACTTTTGATACTAAAAGCGCTGGTCTAGGTGGAGAAATGACCATTAAAGTGTCTGTGTTACTGGGAGACACAGCAGCTGCAGACAAACAGGACGTCACCATCAACCTGTTTACTGTCATTTTATAATACGTACTGTAATAAAGTTTAAATGAACACACTGGGAAAAACTGAGGAAACAACAGTAACTCTGTGATTAATGAGGGTCAAAGGGTAACAAAAAGCATCATGGGTAGCTCCCTCATAGCCAATGGGATGGTACGTATAGTACGTACCTGGCGTATTTATGTACATTATGTAGTTACATATAGTTATGTACACACAGTACTGTATTTATGTGTCGGAGGTTTCAGTTTCCTTTCGCAAGTAGAATTCTCTTTCGTATTCAGAGACGAAAAATTGAGGCAAAGGTTTTTCGTTACTTGAATCATTCGTTAACTGGGTCTTTCATAAGTAGATATACCTCTGAATTATTTAAATTGAATGACCATAATACGAGTGACTGAAGTACACTGAATTTTGTATTTGTACTGTTTTTAAACCATAAAATAACAGTTTGTTGTGTTGTTTCCACAATATTAAAAAACTGTGAGATGTCGGCAAAAGCAGCGTAAATGTTATATGCCCGCCCAATGCGACACCACCACTGGACTGATCACTAGAACTGACCACTAGAACTGACCACTGGACTGACCACTAGAACTGACCAGGATGCATCAAAGGGTTAAACATTGCATCAAAAATATCTGTGTACAGTTCTCCACAGTGTCTTGTCTCCATAAGTGAGTAATAAATGGTGCATGAATGCAGTTCAACAGTGTCTTTGTTGGTTTTGGTCGCTGACCTGCTGCGTCTCAGAGCTATTTGTGGCGGCGCTTGTTCCATCAGACCAAGGTTTTTGTGCTGAAGGGAGCAGATATACAGAGCGAGTGGACGCAGCCCCATATTTCAGAGGGTTTCAGATGGTAGACGTGTGCACACTCACACTCCAGCACATAGACAAACGCAGGGGGAGGGGGTGTGTAGTGTCAGGCTAATGGGACAGAGTGAGGTGGGGCCAGGGGTTGTGTGACAAGGGGACAGGGACACGCTGGCGGCTGATGTTTGGCTGTGTGTGTTTGTTGTGCGTGCTCAGCGGTGACACAAACACCTTGAGGTGTGGCAGACGGACACCAGCTGTCTGTAAATAATGTGTTCAGGGAAACCACCACCCACATGTGGAAAAAAAACACTCTTCCTACAAAACACTCGTCTTTTACTGGGTTTGGTCAATTTACAGAGGATACTTGAAAACATTTTTAATATTACAGTTCTGTGTAAAAACATTTTAAATTATATTAAACAGGGTTAGACTAGATTAGATTAGATTCTGTATTCTGTTCTATTGTAACATGATGTAGTATTGGTTTACATGACAGTAGATTACATTAGATTATACTGTATAGAATTGTATTACATTAGATTGTACTGTATAGTATTAGATTAAATTAGATTAGATTGGATTCAGTATGATTAGATTATATTAGATTGTCTCGTCTCGTCATCTGAACCCACTTTTTCTTCACTGGGATCACTGGGGGCCTAATCCAGCTTTAATGGGTGAAGGCGGGGTACAACCTGTATTGAGTTACATTAGATTGTATAGTATAGTATTCTATTATTGGATTAGATTCTACTTGCTCCTTTGTGGAAATGATGGATATTACATTGGATTTATTCATTTAGAAATTGTAGCAGCATATTCAACACTGTCATTTATTTTTTAAGGCACCACATTTGTGATATCCTGGTTTTAAATGCTGCCATTATTCATGTGTACTGGATTTTCAGCCAAATAAATCAAATCAAAAACAAATTTAGGACAATAATGCACATGAGACAAAGAAATAACACACTCAACAAACTAGTATTCAGAGAATGCCTTGTCTCGCCTCTATTTTGTGCCAATCTTCAGTTTCTATGACAACCTGTTCTTGAATTAGAGCCAATAACGTGATTTTGACCTTCCTGCTAAATGTGACTTTGACCTTTGGCAATATTGGTGATTTCATTATATGTATATATACGTCACTGTGTGTAATATGATAATATATCCAGTATTGATTAAGTTATAGTGTGAAGTTAATTTTGCCACATGTCACTTTTGACCTCCAGAGATCTAAAAAACTATTGGTTGTGGGTGATAACACCAAGTGTGAGAATTGTAGAAATCTTCATTCTGCATCATTTGGTACCAATCTGAAAGTTCTGTGACCCTCCATTCTGGAGTTATAACTGATCATGTGATTTTGGCTTTTTAGTTAATTGTGACCTTGACCTTTGACCTTTACTCAAATGGATCATTGCATCTGATGCACATTGGATATATGTATATGCCCATGTAATTTCATGGTGATATCTCAAGTATTCATTGAGTTATAGCATGATGTGTCTCTGCGGACACATACACACACACACACACACACACACACACACACACACACACACACACACACAGACACACACACACACACATACACACACACACACACACACACACACACACACACACACACACACACTCTCTCTCTCATTTACATGTGTCATGAGGACCAAGGTTGTAACCAAGAAGCGGTTGGGTATTGAGTGGAAATATTTATCTTTGTTTTGTTTGTTTTTTAATAAAATAAAAATAATAATTATACAAATGTTTTAATTTAATAATTGTGTTTTCAAGTAAATGAATGAATGAATACTAATTGAACAGAAATAACAATATAAATATCATAAAACATACAAATAACAATAATTAAAAAAATAATATCAATCAATAAATAAAATAATATAAATTTTTTTTATTAACTTTAAAAAAATCAATTGAATTGAATAATTGAATAAACTTTATTGTCACTGCACACATGTACAATGAAATAATTAAATAGAAATGAATGAATCAATAAATGCAAGTACATTCACTTAAAAATAAATAAATAAACAATATTTCAAAATAATAATAAATAAATACAAATACATTTTTTTAAATACATAAAAATGGATTCTTTTTTTGTTTTTTGAGTAAACACATCTTCAAACCTTTGAAAATTTCATGTTTCGCTTTGTACCTGTTTCTCCCATGCTTTATGGGGACTTCTGTAAAAAACTGTATAGGGCCACTTCATTTCTGGTGGGGACTTTTATTTATATTTAACCTTCATGGGACCTGAATTTTCGTCCCCATAGTGTGACTGTGTAAACATATCAATGTCCCCATAAAGATATGAATACAAACACAAACACACACACACACGGTGATTACAATAAACTAAAATCCATCTTCCCTTAAACTACTACAACAATGTCCATATACAGTCGCATAAGAAGTGAAATTGCTTTAATAGCAAAGCTTATGAAAAATAAGTAATAAAATAAAAGTGTTAAAGCAGTCAGACAGATTATATACAGTTATATAGTGTGTATTGTCTGTGGAATATAGTGTCCACTGTGGATTCTGGGCCATAAAGTCCACAGACTTCTTTACAGACTTGAGGGATGTGCTGGGGTGAAAACAGTCCCAGGTCCCCAGTGGCTCCATCACTGATAAGGGCAGAAAAGTTTGAAAGCACAGAAACTCTGACAGTTCTAGGATTCAGCCACTTCCTTAGGAAAAAAAAAAAAGAGTTTCAGTGAAAGCAAAGACAAAAGTCTGAGCTTAAGGGGACGTTTACACAGGGACGATTGCAGCTAAAAACGACAAAATATTTTAAATCGAAGTGCGTTCCGTTTACACGACAAACTGCGTTTTCTGGGTGTGAAAATGCAAAAATCTGAAAACTCGTCCCAGAGTGGGGAGTTTTGAAGATCAGCCAGGTCATATGTCCGTCTAAACACCAAGAAACACAGAACATGTTAACATGGCGTACACCTTTATGTCACTCTCGTTGCAAAAACTACAAACAAACTACCTGGATCCCTTCCAGCTGCTCTAGTACCTCCAGTAAAATGGAAGCATCCACACAATCAAGTAGATCCCCACAGTTAAAGGGATAGTTCACTATTTGTCACATGAATTTGTATGGGTTGACAGTGACCAAAACCGGACCAGAACTGGGCTCACAGGACCCTGTTGGGGGTAAGTCACTTTGGGTGCACCAGAGTAAAGATGGTGAACCCATACAAATTCATGTGAAAAAGAGTGAACTATCCCTTTAAGGTCCAACACATCAAACACAGGTAGGGCTGGGCACTTTTTATCTCAGAATTTTGACTTTTTATTTCATGATTTTTACTTTACTGCATGCCCCTTATAGTCCAGTGTGCCTTATAGTGCAGAAAATACTGTACTTATTGTTTAAAAGAATTTTGAAAAGCTTCAAGTACCCTCTGCAGTGCCTCCACGTACCACCATTTGAGAACCACTGCTCTAGAGCTCAGCAAATACGCCGCAGGAATAGTTCAGTCTAATCTAATCAAACTCAAATGAGTGAAGGTGGTACTGGTACCAAAATTAAAAGTAAAATAAAAATGGACTTGCTGCATTATCAGATGCCATAACAGGATTTTATATCATCTTTGGAAAATATCTTCCACCTACTGTGATGATATTAAAGTGAAGAAAACTCATTTAAAGCGAAATTTCAGCAGCACTTGCCACTTAAACGTGTTTGACTGGGCAATAACTCTGTGTTTTGATCTGAGTCTCTATTGAATCATACAGCTCTGTCTCTGCACGTTGCCAGATGACATCAGATTTGGCTGCAAGTCCCCACGAGAAACCAGTGCGGATCAAATGTTTTCATCCATTTCGATTCAACTCATCTTAAGTGTACTGCAGTGTCAAAAATAGAAGTCCTAATAAACAGTCTGCAAACGCCATTAGATTTGTCCAAATAGTAATAATATAGTGGTTTTCAAACTGAATACAGAGCTGATATTATAGATGAATATAATAATTCCATATTAGCTTCTTTAGGTGACACCATGGGAGTAATGGCGGGTACATAATTTGACGACTTCCTCGAAAGAGACAGCAACGATAAATGAATGAATGAATGAATGAATAAATAAATAAATAAACAAACAAATAAGAAAATGGCTAAAAGAATTCAAATGACGTACCATTTTGTTTTTGTCAACAAAAACTAAGACATTTTAGGAATGTTTTTTATTTCTTAAGCCACATTTTATCTGGTTTTTATTGGTCACCTATAACTGCATTATATATTTAATTATAGTTATCGTCACAAGACCCACATTTACGAGTAGTTTCATCTCGTTTTTGTCACACGATAAAGGTTTGTTGATGACAATATTTAGTCACTACAAGGCGCACTGTCAATGAATGGTTTATTTTTTTTTTTAGGTATTTAAGGGGAACTGGATTATGAAGCGCATTAAGTGAAGTCAAAATCAATAGATAAAAAGTGAAAATTATGAGATAAAAAGTCTAAATCATTCAATAAAACATCAAAATCATGAGACAAAAAGTCTAAATTATTAGATAAAAAGTGAAAATTATGAGAAAAAAAGTATAATTTGTGATTCAAAAATTGGTACGGACATTTTAGAAACATCCAAATATTGGTATGGACATGTCCATAGCATCCATATGCAATTTTAAGCACATGGTTGACACATTTAATGGCATTATTCACAGTATTCATTCAGTCTGACTGAAGTACTGAAAGCATCTGAGCTCATGTGTAATGCTTATTTTCTCCCTAATAATCTACCTATTTCCAGAAAATGAAAATCTATACTGAAAATGAGCATGTAATTTCCCAGAGTTAATGACTCGCAGGGTCATATGTCCTTCAAAAAGATAGATTTTGACTTTTCAGGTGCTTTATTCACTGTGATAATTGAGTGAAAAGCTACAATATTACTGGAAACTGGAAATATTTGTAGGAAAAGGGAAAAAAAATCCCAGTTGTCTGGGTTTACAGTAGCATTTATTTTGAATTCCATGTCAAATATTGAAGTTTAATTAAGAACCTTAACACTCCTAAACAAGCTGTTTAGAGCTTTCCTCCAGGGCAACTTCACAAGTGTTTTCAGATTAAAGTATAATTTCTTGATTTGCGCTGCAGCATAATCCTACTTCAGCTCTTATCTTAAAAGCTCAGCATTATCTTCATCTGTATTATATCTGCCATTTAAGTCCACTATGGCTGCAAAACAGACCATTTGTCCATCTGTCTATACACACACACATACACACAGTGGTTCCTCAATTTATGAAATTAATTTGTTCCAGAAGTGGTCACATTTTACATGTACGTAAAAGGCCTGATTCATTCCAAGGCCCTGGATACTACCTCAATAGTTTTTGAGTACAAATATTTTTTATTGACCATGTTGATTGATGTTTTGATGATTCTGATGAACTGAACTACCCCCTAAATCCTTATAAAAGTATACACCTTTTGTATGAAATATGTGTTAAAAGTAAAAGAAAATTATTTATTAAACCATTCAAATGAACAAGACATGCAAATCATTTACCGTAAATTCCGGACTATAAGCCGCTACTTTTTTCCCAAACTTTCAACCTTGCGGCTTTTTCAGTGATGCGGCCAATTTATGTAATTTTTCTAACGGCCGCCAGAGGCGCTCGAGTAGAAAAGGTCAGATTTAGACCGGTGGAATATATGCGTCGAGGAAGGCTGAATGAAAAAGGAGGGGCGGAACAAACGCGGGGTGACGGGTTTAAGTAGGACCGGTAAAGGTGACGGACAGGTGAAGAGGGGTTAAAAAGTTGCTTAAAGAAAAACCCACGGCGGTGTGTGAGAGAAGACAGAGGCTCGACCAGACCCTGTGGATTATTTTTGCACGTTGGCACGGAGGAGTTTGACCTGAACTCTCTGCCAAAGATTAAAGTTATCGCTGACTCTGCGATAGATGAGGCGAGGCAGCGACCAGCCACCTGTTTGTGGATGCGGCGGACAATAGTGGATATATATTTTTCCCTCCCTTACCTTTGGAAATATACACTTTTTTTTCCTTGGATTACTTTCAACGGGACCCGGACTCTGCAGGTCTGCATCAAACCTTAAGTATCATTTTCCGTTCATTTTGCCGGCTGTGATTTTTGGACTGTGGACTTTAATGAAGGACATTTAGTTTCATTCGCGGGACTTGAAGTCGGGTTTGGGTTAATTTTGTGTTTGTGTTACATGTTTTAATGTGGGCACATGCGGCTTATATACAGGTGCGGCTTGTGTCTGTACGAAATCAGTTTTCCTCTTAGAATGAGGTGGGTGCGGCTAATAATCAGGTGCGCTCTATAGTCCGGAAATTACGGTACATACCATTGAGGTTGTTTTGTCGTCAGTGCTTTTTGCCCATTTGGGTCCACTTTCACCTTCAGTAGTGTTTGTTGACGGACCAGGAATCATGTTCAGAATGACTTTCTTTGGGCCCATGATGAACAACAGACTTGTCGACTTGTTCTACGGGAGTTGACAAGTTGACGATTCGACGATATATATATATAGTTCAGTGTTTGCTGGAGATCATTAGTGTAATACGTTTGTGTGCGTTTTATTAAATGCCGCTTTTCACTGTATCTTTACAGATGAATATGTATAATTTTACACGAGGCAAACTAATGTAGGAACAGAAATCAAAGCAGTCATTTATTGGTCTCCATCACGGTCTGCAACAGGAAACTGCAGCAGGAACAGGCGCTGCAATACTTTATAGTTTTATGGTCCTCAAATAAAACAAACATGAATCATGTGGCTTTCTAAAGTGTCTAATAAGAGCATTTGTGCCTGCGTGTGCACTCATCATCATTACATCATTAATGTTTACGTCTTCAGAGAACTGGTGTTTGTGTGAAGGAATAAAAAAAAGACTGGATAAAGAAAAGCAGGAAAAATAATAAAAACACACAGTTGATGTGTCAGAAAAACTGGCTTTTGTTGGGATTAAATATAAATATAGGTCCCCACTAGTAAAATATACATCTGTGTGAAGTATGGAAATGAGGTAACCATATAAACACACAAACTTGTTTTTGTCCCCATAAAGCATGAGGCTAACGGGTACAACATCTAAACATGTATATTTCCAAGGTTTGAGGAATGGATTTATTTGTTTTATTTTAATTTTTTTATTAATTTTTTTTTTAAATGGACATTTTACCTACAAGTGATGATTACAAACTCGGTCCCCATGAGTAATGAAAACCTGTGTGTGTGTGTGTGTGTGTGTGTGTGTGTTGCCCATCAGTAGAAGCTGGTTGATTAAAGTGCTTCAGTGAGCAGACATGAGTCTTCCACACACTGGAAACAAACTAGATTTACACACAAAGAGCAGGTGTCATCCTTTTAATATATCCTAGCTTCTCTTCATTTTCTTCTTTCCTCCAGTGTAAGTGACTCTAGAGAAGAGCTTTAACTGAACCTCACATGGAAACGATCCTCTACAGGCAAATGTAGATGATAAAAAGCCGAGCAGTGGAAGCTAAAGGCCTAACAGCATGTTTTTTTTCTTTGACTAATAGACACTTTAGTGCATGAAAATCCAATTAGGATGTCTGTGTTCAGAGGTGGAGCATCACTACTAGGGTCTGGTACCGACAGGGTTTTTATCCCATACCGATACTAAATTGGTAGGCTACTGTCAAAATGGTATTGGTTCCTAAACAGTATTTAAATTGATACTTTATAAAGAAAAAAAATTTACAATCAGAGACATACGCGTTTGAACACATAAACTCTAAGACCACATCTGTGTTACAACTTATTAACCTATTATATTATGATGATGATGATGATGATGATGATGATGATGATGATGATGATGATGATGATGATGATTATTAAACAGATATGGGGGGACTCAAGTCGATGCCTTGACTCGAGTCCGACTTGAGTGGCCAAATTTGTGACTTACTTGTCCAACATTAAGAAAAGACTGGCCTTGACTTTGACTTGGCTTTCCTCACCTGCGACTTGACTTGACTTTTGTCATGTGACGTGCCAAGTCACATGAGTCTGTTGGTCCTCTGTCATTACGCCAGAGGACCAAAAGATTCAGATTGATTTTGATTTGATTGAATTTATTAAAGTGTCCTGCACCACAGTACCCAGCCCACATGGGCTTATAAGACACTTGAAAATCTGTACTTAGTTTTCTACAGACCACCATACATTCAAACAGGATAAAGAATACTTTGTCTCCTCTCCCACACCAAACACCGAAAATTTGCATAAGCAAATACATGATTTGTAAACAAAACACTCAGAATTTTACATTCTGTAAACCAAAAAACATCAGCGTCGTTTACAAGATCAAATAAATGTTTTCTTAAATTTGAATAACATGGACAATATAAAACAAAATGAAACTTGTCCTCCACAACATTCAGGTTGGACAAAGAACAGAGTCGCTCTTCTGCAGGGAGACCTTTAAACCTACCCACTTCCACTGCCAGAGGTAAAGTGTCAGTTCTCAATTCAGATTAAGAAACAGTTTTTATCCCAGAGCTGTCAGCATGGGAAATACAAACTGGACTCAGCTGTAACCATCATCTATCTATCTATCTATCTATCTATCTATCTATCTATCTATCTATCTATCTATCTATCTATCTATCTATCTATCTATCTATCTATCTATCTATCTATCTATCTATCTATCTATCTATCTGTCTGTCTGTCTGTCTGTCTGTCTGTCTGTCTGTCTGTCTGTCTGTCTGTCTGTCTGTCTGTCTGTCTGTCTGTCTGTCTGTCTGTCTGTCTGTCTGTCTGTCTGTCTATCTATCTATCTATCTATCTATCTATCTATCTATCTATCTATCTATCTATCTATCTATCTATCTCTGTACAACTGTTTTTGTACATTTCCTTAACCTGGTTAATATTTGGACTTTGCTTGAGTTCTTCACTAATCTAAAACATAAACACCAGAAATAGATGAACACAATTTTTTTAAAGATGTCCTCTTGCCCTCTGAAATGATAACATCCCTCCGGATTTCTAAAGTTTTTCGGGGGATATTTTCTGGTGATTGTCACTTTTTTTCCTTGTACATGGTTATTGGGTTCGATATGGTGTTAGTGTGTTTCAGTAGTGTTGTGTAAAAAGTGGGTTGTCAAGTTTAGCCAGAAACACATGATTGTGGTTGATCATGGATCTTTTTAGACAGGTTTTTTTCTGAGGGGGGGGGTTTAAGTACATGACTGAGAGCTGTAATTACTGACTGCAGATCAGATTGTGTCAGATGCATCCAGGACTCTGTTCTGCTGCTGTACTCATGTGTCAGTCTTCAGTTTGGTGCAACCCTGTCTGGGAGGGGAGGGGCTACTTGAACTTGAAGGCTCCGATAATTGAACTAAGAGAAGGATTGACATCAAATGTTTGGAACTGCAAAAGACTGAGCTTTACTGGCTACATCCAATTTCTAATCCACACTCGAGCGCAGACACAAACCAGGGGTTTTCTGTTCATTCTCACATTTCACTCGCCTAAACAACACTGTCGGGTCGATGGCTGACAATCACAGAGTGTCGCTCATTCATACATTTCTGAAACACTGAAAATAAATGACAACGGAATAACACACTGAGGTATTTTTGCTTTGACCACGTTTTTATGACATTTTTTAAATTCAGAATTATTTCATTCTGAATGAAATCATTCAGAATGAAATGTGTCATTCTACAGTTATTTCATTAATATTGTTGTGTTCTTCATTGTTATTGAATACATTGTGTGTTGGTTCTATTTAAACACATGTCCAGGTAGCTTTGTTTCCAGCTGTTTTTTCATGGTGGAACAGAATATGTGAAGGAACACTCCCCCTTCCCCCCTGACTCTGTGTGTGTTTACCATCCCAGAGTAACATCCAGCTAGGTTTGGTGCTGTCGCTTCTTTTGAAAACATGTCGATGAATTGAGTCCAGCCTGATGTGCTGCTGTTTGGTCGGAACAAAAACCTGCAGCCACACCAGCCCTTTGTGGAATAGTCTGGACGTGCCTGACCTAGAACGAAAACAGCGGAAACGCCTCAACAAGTGAAACACTCCTTTATGGAAATTCTGGGTAACATTTCTATTGTTTTGCGAAAAACTCTAATGGAAACGCAGCTTTTGACTTGGGCGTTCAAACTTTATAAAAGCTTCACATCCTGGGCGTCTGCTGTGTGGAATGTTTCTCCTTCCTTTCACAGGGAGCTGAGATTCCCACTCTGCCTCATCACCTACTCTTCTGCGCTCAGTCATTTCTCTTCTGCCTCCTATTCATCAGCCTCTCTCTGCTGGTCTATGTGTTTCTCCCTCTCTTTCTCTTCTCCCTCCTCCCACTCCCACTGATGAAACAATCATCAATTACCCTTATCCCTGTGTGTTATCCTTCTCTCCATCTGCCTCCACCTTCCAGTGCTTCCTCCTGGTTGGCTGCAGGCCACCCAGCCCCATCCTGTCACTCAGCCAGCTCTCTGTAGCTGAGCACAGACTGACAGCTCCATGAGCAAATCAATAATAATCTTCAGCTGCTGTAATCCTATACCTGAGGATATCCCTGAGCGCACAAACAGCTTCCTGATTTTGCTCACCATTTCATAGCTTCTGATTAGCATATCCAGCATAGCCGCGGAGAAACTAGCAAAAAAAAAAAACCCCAAAAAACTGAAATAAACACTGAGCTGAGTGGGACTTAGGCACATGCTACAGATTTTGGGGGGAAAAAAACGCAGCAAGTAGTTAGTCACACAAGGCTATGTGTTGTGTATGTGAGGCTGCACAGTAACACACACACACACACATTGTCACCAAGGCTAAGGTCATCTGCTTTGATGTATGAGTCGACTTATATGACAACCTTCATATAACTCCAACCTCTCTCCTGCCCAAGAAAATTAAGCGGAAAGGCTGAAGGACTGAAGGAGAATCTGTGATTTTTGCTCCTGTCTCGTAAAAAAAAAAAAACCCATAATAATATCAAACGGTTTTCACCTTTCTGTGTCCGCAGGCTGATCTGAAAACTTTGTCTGGAGTTGTTTTTAAAACTGTTGGACATAAGTCTACTTTACTCAGGTCACACGTTGAATTACTACACAGAATGTTTTTGTTTCTGCTTAACCCATTAAACTTCCACTCAATTTCACCTGCAGTGTGTAATAAAGTAAATTAAATGCTGTTCTTAAACCTTTTTAACACGCAATTAGCGTTTGCTTATATTATATATTAAAAAAAAACACTTTTCCACACTCCTTTTGGAATCAGATGGGTCACCCAGAGTTACCAACACATGCTGCGTTTGCTGCGTGGTGTGTCCCCTCCACTGGATGGATTTACCATCATTCATAGAAAACAACAGAGAAGCCAGACTCTCAGTCCATTACACGTCACCAGAACATTCGCATCACCCACGTGGGGTTAAGCCCATCCTCCATTGCAGTGAATCTGAAGTAGCATTAGCATTAGCATCTACAAGAGAAGACAGCGCCACAGTAGCTGCTGCACAAACTGGAAAAAAATGGTGGATTAAACTGGTTCATGTGCTCTCTGTGGAAATAAAGCCTGCACATTTTCAGAACAAGCAACAGCATGAAACCTACACGGATGTTACTCTGTTTTCCTTTACGCATTCTGAGCTAAACAGAGATGCCTTGTCATGTGTCATGGGCAACAATCTGGAGGTTTTTTTTTTAACACACAATGCATTCAATAACATTGAAGAACACAACAATATTAAGTAAATAATCATAGATGAAAACTGGGAAATTGGAGGCAGGTCCTGTTAAATGTTGTGATAGATATAACATTTGTGGATATTTATTGATGTTTTGATGTGTTTTGGACTACATATGGGCCCTTTTTTTGTTTCAATTAGATGTTTTTGTTGGACTATGGCTGTATTTGTGAGAATATGGTTCCTCTGTGGATATTTATGAGACATAAAGGTTCAGATCAGCTGTTTGAAATTTGTATTTTGAACAAATGAGAGATTGTACCTGCTGTGGATATTTTAACAGTGGTTTATATCTTTTGACGTGTGAGCATCTCTGTTGTCAAACTACATTAGGTCATGTGACATTTGGGACAGGTTTGGGTGGTTTGATTAACATTTTTGAGTGACAACTTCCGGCTTACATGTGGACCCTTGGAAGTTTAAAGGATTTATACTGTCCTTAGACCCTTAATAGGAGGGTCTAAACGTCTATTTATACAAAGTCAAGTTGTCTGCGACGTGTCGCAGGTACGTCACAGACTCTTTAGTCCCCGTCGCAGACAGTTGAGCACACCTCCCAGAA
>CM035785.1:30218801-30243801 GCA_020466265.1 Siphamia tubifer | reverse complement strand
ACTAAACTATCCTAATGAATGTTGTAATGAATTTTACCTAATATGTTATGGGGAGGCTAAGTCATGTTACAAAATTAAATAAGAAAATTATTACATAATGACAGTTTATTCCAAAATGTGGCTCAACAAACCCACTGACACTGTGAATGTGTGGAATGAGTAGCTTTGAGTGTGAACAAAACCTGCAGAAATAACCTGAGCCAAGAAAAGCCCCTGCACATGGTCAATAATGGTGTCAGTTCTGCATTTCCAGATGTGTTTGTATGTTTGAAGGCATGTTTGCAGATGCTTACATGCCTCTACATGTGCCTGTGAGCAGATATGTGTGACCATACTGCAGTGTGTGTGTGTGTTTGTACTGTGTATGTGTGTGTACGTGTGTGATGTATGGATTATGGAAGCTGACTGCTGGGGTCCAGAGCAGGTGTCAGGCTGCTGCTGGGAACATGAAAGAGTCTCTGAGGGGGGGAGGGGACTGGTCACTGGACGTGACCTATAGAATCAATGTCCTTATAAAAGAGCAAATGACAAGATCAGAAGAATGGCCAACATCAGGCCTCAGTAACAGAGGCAGAGTAGAAACATCCACACAAAGAACAAACACAACCAATGCAATAAACAGGAAACAGGACCATGTTGTGGATATCTATCTATAGCTGCGTTTCTTTTACACTTTTTTGCAACACAATAGCGATATTCCTAAAATTTTGACAAAGTATATTTGGTCTTTGAGTGTGTTTCCATTGACAGTTGTTCTTGGCAGGTGTGTCGCAACTCTGGTCAAATATCATCCTGCAAGATTACACCTTCAGAGCTTCAGATTGGCCATCACCCTGATAGTGTTAGAGTGAATGAATTCTCTCATCAGTAAAAGTCCCTGGTGAACTCTTTAAAGGCACTGACATGTAAATGGACTGCACTTATATAGCGCTTTTCCAACTTCATGGTGTTCAGAGCGCTTTATATTCACATTCACCCATTCACACACACACACTCATACACCAGCAGGTTTCTATCAGTCCTACTGGGAGACTAAGTCAGGGTTCAGTGTCTTGCCCAAGGTCACTTCAACATGTGGACAGCTGGGGCGGGAACCGCCAACCTTTCGGTCATTGGATGACCTGCTCTACCAACTGAACCACAGGCGCCCATATGTCAAACAAATGAGCTGGCTGACATTATAAAGGTACATGTGGTCCTTAGGCTGTCAGGTCAAAATATTAAGTGGAAATATGCTCAACACAACAGCAAATTATATTTAAGTAATACTTTTTACACAGTGCTTGCACTTGACTCTTTACAGAACAGAGAAACCTTCACGGTGTTAAGTGTAGAAATCACCCTGATCACCACTTCAAGATGGCGGCCATAGTTCTCTCATCCCAGCTGCATAACAACCAATGCTATGGTTGTTATGGTGACGGCATCTACAGCTGCCATTTTCACTCAGAGAGAAGTGATCATGTGACCATGTATGTCATGTCCTGTGACATATAATTGTGCAAAAAGTGTTTGCATTGCACTTTTGTGATAAATTAGAATATCGAAACGTCCGAAAAACCACCTTATGAAAGTGTAAAAACGTTTTATCGATATTTGAGTGTTTTTTCAAAATTCAATTGTTTCCATTACCAGTTTTTTTGTCAGTGATATTTGCATTTTGTGAATTTCCAAGGGTAATGGCTAAGAATAATAATAATAATGATAATAATAATAACAGCTAATAATTCAGCAAATCTGTGTCTGTAGTGTGCCCTGTTTGTGTGTGGAAGGCCAAACACCTGCACAACTAATGATCTGATATTTGGAGGGTGACTTTCCAGTACTATGGTGGATTGCAGATTGCACACCATTACAACATACAACAACAAAGATATTAAACTCATATTATTGTAATTGGTGAAGCTCGAGTCTAAAAAGTCTTGAAATTCAATATGGCGTCAGACCGGACAGAAGTCATGAGTCGATTTGGCTGAAATTTGTTCAGTTTCTTCCATGTACCGATCTACTTGTACACACCAATGACAAACAAAAAAACCTTAAATATTTGGTCAACTTTGACCTTGGGCCCTGACCATGAAGGTCAAGTCTTTTTCAGTCTAATATTCAACACGATGAACCTTATATTTACCAAAAAATACCTGTTCTAGTACTGGACACTGACCGATTTTTAAAATAATTTATTAACCTTTTATTGACCTTGACCTTTGACCTACATCCACAAACATAGATCCTGTACCGCAGGTGACCCAGACAAAATTCCAGCCAATTTGCTCCAAAAATTTGGTTGCTAGAGTGAAAACAAGCACACAAACAAACATAAGCAAACGCTACCGATCAACATACCAACAAACCTTTGCGGAGGTAATAAAAATTACATCATGTTTATTTTCCAGCCTGAAGACGATTAAAAACACATCTTGACTAAAGTTGTGATAATTCATGCCTCAAAGGGTTAATTCACCAGCGTGTTACTGATGGTGTTTTTACACTGAATGGTTTGGAGGTGAGTCTGAACAGCTTTGTATTGTAGAGCCTTTTGTATGATGTTTTATTGTGTGTTTATGTAGTGTCACATCTGTAAGCTGTGCATCCTGGCTTCCATCCAACGCTTTTAGCTTCACCTGCTACAATATATGTTATACATGCTGCATACATTAACTAAACAAACAGAGTGACAAATGAAATAAATGTTACCAAAAGGCCACTGGCTCTCACTTCTACGTTGCTTATGAATGCACAGAAGCACATTTACATCTGAAACTGTGACATTATTGAGTTTTCAGATAATTTAGGGTGATTCTTTTAATATTTTTTATGTATTGGTGTGTGTGTGTGTATGTGTGGCTACCCCGCTGACCTACAAGAATTTATGGGCTGCAAGTGTGAGAGCTTTGTCACAGAGATATATCTGCAGGACCCATTGTGTTAATGCAGTGTGTGTGTATGTGTGTGTGAGATTGGATTCCTATCTTTATGGGGACATTGATATCTGTACACAGTCACACCATGGTGACATCCTCTGGCACTATGGAGACCAAAATTCAGGTCCTCATGAGGGTTAAATATAAAGAAAAGTCCCCACTAGTAAAGGATAAGGAAGTAATCTGTGTGAAATGACGTGGCCCTATAAATATATCTGATTTTTTTTTTTTTACGGAAGTCCCCATAAAGCATGGGGTAGACAGTTGCAAAGTGAAACATGTATTTTTCAAATGTTTGAAGATGTGTTTCCTTTTTTATTTTTTTATTTAGATATGTATGTAGATTATTTGTAGACATTTAAAAATACTTTTTTTTCACATTAATTGCATTTTTTTTTAGAAAAAACCCCCCATATTTACACTCACTAGTCAACAGGTATTTTACCTACAAGTGATGGTTATAAATTTGGTCCTCATGAGACACGGAAACATGTCATTTTTAAAAATTATTTTTTAAAAATGATTTATTCTATTTATTTATTTTTTATTCATTCATTGTATGTATTTTAATTAAATTATAAAATGATAGTTATTTTTATTATTTGTATTTTATTTTATTAAAGAAAAAAATAAGATTTACACTCACTACCAGTGGCTACTTGATTATAAATGTGGTCCTCATGAGACATGGAAACCAGTGCATGAGTGAGTGTGTGTGTGTTTGTATTGCTATCTTTATGGGGACATTGAAATGTTTACACAGTCACGCCATGGGGACCACTGACACTATGGGGACCAAAATTCAAGTCCCCACGAGGGTTAAATATAACTAAATGTCCCCACTAGTAAAAATAGAAATGATGTGGCCCTAAAAATACATTAAAACATGAGGGAAACAAGTGCATAACGAAACATGTATTTTTCAAAGGTTTGAAGATGTGTTTACTTTTTAAAAACATTTTTAATGTATTTATTTTTATGTATTTTTGTATTTTAATAATTTTTATTGTTATTATTTATTTATTCATTCATTTTTAAAAATATAATACATTTTTCAATTATTTTATTTAAAAAAACAACAACTTTATACTCACTACCCAATGGCTACTTGATTACAAACTTGGTCCTCATGAGACATGGAAACTAGTGTATGTGTGTATGTGTGTGTGTGTGTGTGTGTGTGTGTGTGTGTGTGTGACAGGGACTAATTCCATTAGTGGTCTAGTGCTACGGGAGATGAGCAGGGATTGACAGAGCTGCAGTCGTAATGAATTGGCTCTGGCAGCATCACTCAGCCTATAACCCCCCCCCCCCCCCCCTACCCCGCTCCCTCCTCTTCCTCTCGCTGTCTCTCAGCAACACTTTCATCCAACTGCCTCTCAATAAACACGCCGTCGTTAGGGCCTGGCTCGCTAATCACCCCTCTTCATTACAGCTGTGCTCTTTTAACTAGGTGCTTTCATTACAACTGCTGCGCCCACACAACACCAGGCTTTCTGCTTCCTATTACTGTCCGCACACTTTCTCAAAATGACTAATTATCTTGGAGGAACACCCTATTGAATTTTGTTGAAGTGAAGGAACTCTGTTTAAATCACATTAAACACACAATAATTTGAGTTGCAGAACATTTTGGTGCTTAAAGGGATGGTTCACTATTTTTCACATGAATCTGTATGTCACCAGCGTCTTTACTCTGTGCACCCACAGTGACTTACCCCCAACAGGGTCCTGTAAGCCCAGCTCTGGTCCGGTCTTGGTAAAAACAAAAGTAGTCCCAGCAAAATAAAACGTGTTTCTTCTCAAAACAGTATGTGTTTGAATGAGTGATTTATTTGCATAACAAAACCATCACAGAACAAACACTAACACCTTGTAATTGCTTGGAGCTACTTTCTGTCAATGGCGATCAATGCGCTAGCGTTGTCACCGCTAACAGCTGTGTGCCTGCAGGTAGCAGTCGCAAACACTGGCCAACAACTGATGAAAGTAGTTTCCTAAGACGCACAACTGTTAGCAGTGACAATGACCATTGATTATTTTGGTCATTCTAGTTAATTTTACTGAATATTTTGGTCAAAATATGAGGTAAAAAGTCAAAATTATGAGATTAAAAAAGTTTAATTTATCTGTAAATGACCATTGTCATAGGTGCAGGGAAAATCTGAGGATAAAAGGCAACATCGCCAACAGCCAGTGGATATTCCTTGAACTTCTCTATGGAAAACAGCTTGACCAGCGGTTTGCAGAAATTGGTCTGAACATGTTAGATGTTCCAGAAAAATCCTCTGGCATATGTGTGAAATATCTTGGCTTGGTAGAGAGACACCAGAGTACTGTGGACACTATAAGGGAATGACAAAAAACTGAAGAGCAACCCAGTGTCCAACAGACGATGGAGACATCAGCCACAACACTGCCCAGTCATGGGAAGTCCCACCCACTGACACTGATTGGCTCCTTTGTTTTTCATAAAGCATGAACTGCACGATACTCAGATGGTTGAATGAGGCAATCACAACGCCCCCTAGCCTGTGGTTTGGAGAAACACAGCCAGATGACATGAGTCAGGTTAGGTATAGCGTGGCTAGGCTAGCAAAAAATGATATTAAATTATGAAAATATCCTGCTGTTGGCCTGAAGGCCTTGTGTCCACTGTCGCACAAATGCCAAAAACATTTGTCAAACAGTATGAGTCATCATCGAACTTGAGCAAAATCTTCATGTGATGCATCTGTGGTGTGAATTTGGTGATCCTCCATCAAAGCTATCGACAAGGCTTGGCGTCTCTCCAGTTTTTGTAATTTAGCGGTGTTTTTCCTTCTCCTCACTGGCCTGTTCACTCAGAACAGCACTGCTTTAACATCCTACAGCAGACAGGAGCTCTTGGACATTAAACCTCACAACCCTGACAGTTTTATCGCCGATCTTCGATTCATCCCGGAGATCTCCAGGACACCGGAGGCTGCTCACTCTTCCCGGCTGGGCGGAAGTGCACGCAGACGGCGTCGTGATCGTAAACAAAGGCGGGGTAAGCGCGGCGGGCTACGGGCTAGGCTAAAGCTAACACCGCACCGGCTCCCTCTACCCAGCATTTTCCTTGCTAATGTACGATCTCTGGTTAATAAAATGGATGAACCACGACTCTGCATCACCAACAATAAACGGATTATGGACTCAAACGTCATGATCTTCACCGAGACATGGTTAAACAACAGTTCCCCGGACAGCGCCATCGAGCTAGCAGGACGCTACATTCACCGGGCGGACAGGACGGCAGACGGCTCCGGTAAAATCAGAGGCTGAGGTTTGTGCATTTACATTAACAATGCTTGGTGCACTAACTCTGTTATCACCGAGAGACACTGCTCACCTGATATGGAGTTTCTCATGGTTAAATGTCAACCTTACTACCTCCCAAGAGAACTCACATCAGTTATTGTCACTGCTGTTTACACACCACCGGATGCTAATGCTAAGCTTGCAATGAAAGAACTACATGCAGCCATTAGCAAGCGGCAAACAACACACCCTGAGGCTGCCTTTATTGTTGCGGGTGACTTTAATCACTCCAACCTGAAGACAGTCCTCCCCAGGTTTCATCAGCATGAGGAGACAAGACACTGGACCATGTTTATTCAAACATACCTGGAGCTTACAGAGCGACACCCCTCCCCCACATAGGGCAGTCTGACCACCTCTCTCTTTTTCTATCTCCCAAGTACTCACCACTCATCCAACGTGTGAAGCCCATGGTGAGAACAATAAAAATATGGCCTATGGGAACAGACGCTGTGTTGCAGGACAGGTTCAAGCCCACAGACTGGAATATGTTTGCCACTCAAGCAACCACTAACTCCCACATTGACATCGAGAGCTATGCTTCCTCAGTACTGGATTACATCTCCACCACCACAGACAGCGTCACCACCCAGAAACGGATCACCATGTACCCCAATCAGAAGCCCTGGATGAACAGGGATGTCCGTCTACTGCTGAAGGCCCGCAACACCGCCTTCAGATCTGGAGACGCACAAGCCTACAGCACAGCCAGGGCTGACCTGAAACAGGGCATCAAGAAGGCCAAGCACTGCTACAAAACGAAGGTTGAGGAGCACTTCTCCAACTCCAACCCCCGACGCATGTGGCGAGGCATTCAGGTCATCAGTGACTACAAACCCATCAACCCCTCCCCTCCCCCCTCTGACACATCCTTCCTAAATGAGCTTAACAACTTCTACGCTCGTTTTGAGAAGGACGACCGTGCACCGGCAATAAAGGCAGAGCTGGCTGCCAACCCCCAACCACTATCACTCTCCACCACTGATGTTGAAGTAGTGCTGAGCAGGATCAAGACACACAAAGCCGCAGGCCCTGATGGCATCCCTGGACGTGTGCTCAGAGCATGCGCTGGAGAACTAGCGGGGGTACTGACGGACTTATTCAACCTGTCCTTGGCTCATGCTGTTGTCCCGATCTGCTTCAAATCCACCACCATCATGCCGGTACCAAAGCGCTCCACTCCAATGTGCCTCAATGATTACCGTCCAGTGGCACTCACCCCCATCATCTCCAAGTGCTTAGAGCAGCTAGTTCTGGCACATCTCAAATCCTGTCTGCCCCCCACCTTGGACCCCTACCAGTTTGCCTACCGCAAGAACAGGAGCACAGAAGAGGCAGTGTCCACAGCGCTGCACTCTGTTCTCTCACACCTGGACAATAAGGATACATATGCCAGAATGCTGTTCATAGACTTCAGCTCAGCATTCAACACTGTCATCCCCTCTAAGTTAATATCCAAACTCACCGATCTGGGCATCACAGCTCCCGTCTGCAACTGGCTGCTGGACTTTCTGACCAACAGACCGCAGCATGTTCGGTTAGATCACCACTATTCCTCCACCCTCACCATAAACACCGGTGTACCACAAGGCTGTGTGTTGAGTCCGTTCCTCTACTCCCTTTTCACCCATGACTGCAGACCTGAACATAGCTCCAACACCATCATCAAGTTTGCGGACGACACCACTGTCATTGGCCTCATCAAGGACAACGATGAGTCGGCCTACAGGGAGGAGGTGGATCGCCTAGCTGCGTGGTGTGAGAACAATAACCTGCTGTTCAACACAGCAAAAACAAAAGAACTCATCGTGGACTTCAGGAAAAACGCTGTCACCCACCCACCCATCCACATCAACGACGTGGCAGTGGAGCAGGTTACCAGCTTTAAATTCCTGGGGATTCACATTTCACAGGACCTCTCCTGGACGACCAACTGCTCCAGCCTGGTCAAGAAGGCTCACCAGTGCCTATTCTTCCTGAAGACTCTGAAGAAGAACCACCTCTCTTCAGATATCCTGGTGAACTTTTAGCGATGCACCATCGAGAGCATCTTAACCAACTGCATCACAGTCTGGTATGGGAACTGCTCCGTCGCAGATAGGAAGGCAATGCAAAGGGTGGTGAAAATCGCCCAGCGCATTACCAGAGCCTCACTCCCTGCCATTGAGGACATTTTCAGGAAGCGCTGTCTTAGGAGAGCAGCAAATATTTCAAAAGACTCCTTTCACCCAGCACACAGACTGTTTGTCCTCCTGCCCTCTGGGAGGCGATACAGAAGCCTACGGACAAGAACCACCAGGTTCAGGAACAGTTTCATCCCCACAGCCGTCTCCTTGCTGAACTCTGCCCCCAATAACCCCACCCCCTCTTCTCACTCACACAACAACCCTCATCCCTAATCACTTGTCACTTTGATTCATCACTTGCACTATCAATTGCACCTACCTCATTGCACTACTGTACATACTGTTAATTATACCATAATCACTGTAATAATGCATTGTATCATTGTCAATAACCTGTCTATAGTCTGTACATACCTTCCTCAAAAATCTATAATATTATAGTTACTCATACTGTAACATAGTCATAGCCTGTTATAGTTTGTACATACCTACATCCATAGTTATTTATATAATCTCATTCTAGCACCTTCTACATATACTGTGTATATTTACAAAGTCTATATTATTTATTCACTGCTATGCACTTCTGGTTGGATGCTAACTGCATTTCGTTGCTCTGTACTTGTGACATGTGCAATGACAATAAAGTTGAATCTGATCTGAATCTGAAAAGTTATTAAGAGTACAGTGTTCCCAGACGGACGAACAGACGGACGGACAAACAGCATTTCTATGAAACTATTAAACTATCTTGTAATAATAAAATGTGAAAAACCTGAACAACCTGAACTGTCTAAAGAAAATTAGACACAATTTGAACCATTTTCTGCTTCTGTTACTAAGAGTTTAGTGTCTTTGTAGAACTGATCCATAATAAAACACATGGACTCATGATAACCTGAGGCAGAATATTCTTAACATGTCCTTATTTACCTTATGAAATGTAACTTTTTGTGCATTTGGATAACTTATACAAGTGTTTTCATAAGTTTATGTATTTATTTGCACTAAAACAATGAGAAACGTTTTTATTTGTCATTATTTATAGATTATTATATTTTAATTTTACTGGTCTGGCCCATTGCAGATCAAATCAGGCTGAAAAAAATGAGTTTGAGATCCCTGCTTAAACAGCTTCAAAAAAGAAGACATTTAAATATATATTGCTAATACTTTGACTCTCTTAAATACAAATCATATTTGTATTTGTACTCCACAATTTTTTAATCAAATAGAATTTTTTTAATTATAATTTTTTTCCGACGGTAAAATCACTTATAATTTTTTTGGCATAAAAAAATGATATCAAAAACTGCAGGTTCAAAAACTAAAAATATGGCTGTTTCCTGAGGTCATGCAAAGTTGAAACCATTCAAAGTTATTATTCTTGACTAAGCAGTACTACTAGGAATTATTGATCATTTCATTGTTCTGCTCTGCTACGTGTAAGAGGCATTTATTAAACATAACTTTCATATGTGGAGGAATATTTTTAATTTATTATTAATGCTATTACCTCTTAAGAGCTGCATTGTTTTATTTAGTTTTGTCTGAACATTAGTCCTGTTTCTTTTGTATGAATAGTATGTTGATAGTCTATAATCCAGTTGACAACAAATCATATTTTTGTAGATGTTTTGTCACATAAAGTACTTTGCACATGTCTAAGAAAGTCTATTTCCACAATAAAATCTGAAAACAGAAGGGAATGTTGTACAGTGAATTGTACAGTCCAAATGTAGTCCAAATATAGTCCTAATGTAGTCTAAAACACATCAAAACATCAATAAATATCCACAACAATTAATGATTACAATGAGAACAGCTTTCAATCTACTTCATGAAGAAATATAGGCAACATGTAGGTGGAATTTATTGAGTGGAAGCTTAAAGGTTATTAATTTAACAGGTTATTATGCTCTTTATCCCATGGGCCACATTGGAATCATTGGCAAGCCGTATTTGGCCAATGGGCCACATGTTTGAAACCCCTGCTGTAGAGCCATCCACCCAGTGATAAAGGAAACCAAGGTTGCAGGGGGCTCTGAAAGGGCACACAATGTCAATACAAGAGGAGGAGTGGTCTTCAAGACCCCCACCAGCACACTGAAGATGAACACACTCAGGCTCTGCAGCGTCTTGACTTAATGACCTTTGTCTTCATGGTGTTGTGACTCAATGCGATGCAATGTCAAGATCATCGGGGTTGAATGAACTTCAGAGTTGTTGTCAGATAATGCAGATGTTAAGGTCTTTCACTGAACACCTTGATCTTTTCCCATCGAACATGAAGTGTAACATGAGCATCTGGTTTATGGATGTGAGGGAACATTAGCGCAGGAACTCCATCTCATCACTCACACATCACACTGCTCAGATTCTTTGGTCTGATGATGTGATTTTTTGGCCAGAATGTTGAGTCTATTTGAAGCACATCCACCATGTGATATCACTCATTTGACTGCTAGTTGTACACTGGCCGTCTAAAAAAAAAGTTACACATACAATATTTCTGTGGAACAACTTTGGTTTTGATTAGATTGAGATTTTATTTATTTATTTAACCCTTTAAACTTCCACTCAATTACAGGAGCAGACACGAGCTCTTGTTTCATGGGTATGTTGAATATGGTAAAAAATGGTAATGGTAAATGGACTGTACTTATATAGTGCATTTTATACACCAGTTGGTGCCCAAAGCACTTTACAATTCCTCACATTCACCCTTTCACACACACACTCATACACTAGTAGACAGCTGCTGCCGACCCTACTGGGAGCAACTTAGGGTTCAGTGTCTTGTCCAAGGACACTTGGACATGTGGACAGCCAGAGCCGGGACATGAACCGCTTACCCTTCACTCATTGGACGATCCGCTCTACCAACTGAACCACAGCCGCCCCTGAATTTTGTGATTGCAATTTTTTCTGGTGTGATAGATATTGGTGGTTATTTGCAGTGCTCTGAAATTATATTTCAGCATCTACTACATGAGTTAAGTTTATTTTTTTCAATCATCCTTATTTGAAACAATAGAAATAACAGAACAATATCATTCTCAGCATTTAATGACTTAATTCCATGAAGGCTACATTTATACAGAGACGATGAAAACCGAAGATGCAAAAGTGTCGTCTCATCTTCAGTTTTTCATCCGGGATTAGACGAGTGTATTCAGGAGGAAATCCTTGTTTATACAAAGATGCAACAGTAGGTGAAATATGATTGGATAGTTATGCCAGGTCACTATTTGGTACTGTGATAGACTACCAACATGTCCTTTTCTGTTTTCTACGTATGTAATTGTCCACCCGTCTGTACAATACCTGAAACGACTCCTGTACATTTACTAGAGCTGCTAGTGCTAATGCTAATGCTAGTGCAGCTGGAAGATCTGTGGGATCCAGGTTGTTCCACATGTTTGTTACTTTACTTGCTCAGTGTATGAATGTAACGTGAAAGTGTATATGACGTGAACATATGTGACGTAAAGACGCATGCAACGTGAACATGTATATTTCTTGCCATTTAGACGGAGACCAAGTATGTCTTCAATACGTCCCACTGTGGAAGGAGTCTGAAGATTTGTGCGTATTCACACCCTGATGGCGTCGGCTTCATGTAAATGAAGACTAGCTGATAAAATATGCTGTCGTATTTATCCGCAATCATCCTCGTGTAAACAGCCCCTAAGTTGCACCTCATGTTGTTAAGTTATGTTCACTTCTATCCACAATTGTTCCCCTTGATAAAAAAATATTAGTTGGAAGTACTTAAAAAGAACAACATGTTACACTAACAATGCATTTGAGTTAGTCGTACTATTTCTGAAACTTTGAGTATTCACAACTGAATATATTTAATTATTCTGAACATTCAGGTTTACAGTGTGTTCAACCCTTAGCTTTACAGGCAGAAAGTCCACTTTCTTAAAATCATCAAAAGTAACATGATATCTAGATGGTGTCGCTAATATAAAACAGATCATGTTGTTCTACATAACCTGTATTTTATTTTTAATTTTTACTGTCAGGCCACTATACCATCCTAAACATCCATAGTCAAACTGGCACTGCACAAGCACTGACACAAGAAGATATTTTACTTTGAAAGAACTTTAACTTTTACTGAAAGGTCAAAGGTCAGTGCTCACCTTGAGTCCATGTCACTGAACTCTATAAACCAAGCCAGAAATCTGAGTGTAATTATTGACTCAGATCTGAAATTTAACAACCATTTAAAACCTCTTACCCAGTCTGTCTATTACAAACTACGCCTTTGTACGACAAAGGCGAATTGGTCTTGCATCTGCGTCGCTCAGATGCCTTGTTAACAGAGTGTTTTTGAACAAGGATCTGGCAATCAAAACTAAAGTCACAGTCTACAAAGCCATTTGTCTTTCCATCTTGTTGTATGCAAGTGAAACTTGGACCCTTTATAGACTCCATACACAGTCTCTAGAACACTTTCACATTGGTTGCCTCCAAAGGATCCTTGGACTCAAATGGTGGCATAAGATCCCCCATGTCAGGGATCGGGGTGAGGTGAAAGAGGACTCCAATGCACAGTGCTGAAGGGAAAATAATTTAATAACAAAAACGCAACATAAAGACAAGACTGAGACAAAACCAAACCAAAACCTGGGAACAAACGGCCAGAGTCCGTGGTGATGATGAATGTCCGGGTTATGGTGATTGAGGAGATGGAAAAGCTGTCCGAGTTATGGAGGTGACATTACTGAATGGTCCCGCACTGGCAACTGCAAGCCTTACTGCTTTTATAGCCACAGATGAGGAACGGCTTGCAGCTGCGCAGTGCGGGACCAGGTGAGTGTGGAAATGACTGGGGGAAAGGTCACCGGAGCGGAGGTCATGACACCCCATGTTGAAATACGTCGTAGGGCCAACATCAAACCTATGGAGACCATCCTATTGCAAAGACAACAGAGATGGTCTGGTCACCTGATCCGTCTACCTCCAAACCGTCTGCCTAGGCAAGTCCTCTATGGCGAGTTCACACATGGTAGGCGGACAGTTGGGGGTCAGTACAAATGCTTTAAGGACAATTTGAAATCCAGCCTGAAGAAATGTGAAATTCCCACCCAAGACCTGGAACATTGTGCAACAGACAGGTGTGGGTGGAGAAACACCTGCATGGCCAGTTCCCAGCTCTACCCAAGGAAGTAGAATGAGCTGTCTGAGGCCAAGCAGGTGAAACAACACCTTAGAAGTGAGAAGGACAACATCGTCGGTACCTGACGGTCTGCCTTGAGCATTGCCACCTGAAGAACATCACTAGAATCAAGGGTTTTCTGTCCAAACACGATGCAGAAAAAGTCATTCATTAATTTTCAGTAAATTAGTAAATGGTGTCTTCACAGGTGAAAAGGAGAGCGTGAGGTTGTCTCCAGGATTAGATTTAGAGTGGCAAGATGTGGTTGTGGTTCCGATTAGAGAACACGGAATACAGATGTCCTTATTGAATGTTTATTCACAGTGGTCTGCAACAATACAGAGCAACACTCAGTACAACAAACACACACATACAATCACAAATTAACCAGGACCGATTATATGACTATAAACTATATGAATGACTCAGATATACTACATAGGTGATTGAACACACGAATCCCCTCATGGGAATTACCAATGACAGCTAGCATACTATCGTATTAGCCTTCAACAGTACACCGGCGCTAACATCTACCCGAACTGCATGCTAGTTATCTCACCTTGTGGCATCTACACACAGCGATAAACCAGGAACAGATCAAAAACAAAGAAGAAAAGAAGCCGAGATGGCAAATTTAGCACGGTTACTGAGCAACAACACAGCGGATAATAATAGCACGGACTACGTTCTTAACCGTTAAGGCGTCAGTGGTGCGTTCAATAGCGTAGGACACCCGAAAACTTACAGAATAAACAATTTAAACCGTGTGGGATTTCTAACACAGCCGCCCCCGACTGTCTGCACAGACAGTTGAATCCAAGGTAGAAAGACCACTCAGGTAAGTGGACCTTTGACAGTATCTTCAAGTTTCGGGAGCTGAACCAGACGAGCCACTGGTCGGATGTATGTCCGTTCTTTAACCCTGATGGCAGCAGTCCGAATACGTCCATCAGCTCCAGGGTAGGTAGCTGTCACTTTCCCAATGGGCCATGAAGCTCGTGGGAGCTGAGAGTCCATGATGAGCACCACTTGATTGAGCTCAAGGTGTTTCCCATCCTTCTGCCACTTTTGTCTCCCCTGTAGACCGGGTAGGTAGTGACTGATGAATTTAGACCAGAAGTGATCAACAAGGATTTGGCTGTGTCGCCATCGGCGATTCCCAAGACTGTTACTAGGGTCATAAACAGCCTGAGGAAGTGAAGCATCATATCGTCCCATCAGTAAGATGCTAGGTGTGATAGGGTCTGGATCAGCTATGTCTGAAGAGACATAACCAAGGGGCTTAGCGTTCAAGATGCCCTCCACCTCCACAAGAACTGTGCGGAGAACGGTGTCAGGTACAGACTGCTCTTTAAGTATGACCTTAAGAGCTGCCTTTACTGACCTCACTTCTCTCTCCCACACTCCGCCGAAGTGAAGAGCATTCGGTGGATTGAAACAGAATTCAATCTGCTGTTTTGCCAACTGTTCTTTCAGATGAGGGGCCATGGCCTCAAAGGCCTCACGTAGTTCTCGGGCTCCACCAACAAAATTTGTTCCGTTGTCAGACAGGAGCTCGAAAGGTTTGCCTCTTCTGGCTATGAAACGTCGTAGAGACATCAGAAAGGCATCAGCATCAAGACTCTCCAGGAGGTCTAGGTGTACACAGCGTGTTGTCATGCACTTAAAGACAATGCCCCAACGCTTCTCTGTTCGACGTCCGATTTTCACCGTGAAAGGGCCAAAACAATCGACTCCTGTCGAATAGAAGGGCGGCTTATAAACACGCAGATGAGCAGGTGGTAAATCTGCCATTTTTGGAATAGAAGTGTTAGCACGCCACATTTGGCATTGCATACAGCGACCCTGATACCTCTTGACCGCTTCTCTTCCCCGCAGGATCCAAAACCGACGACGCAGCTCACCCAGCACTCTTTCTGGACCAGGGAGCAGGAGGGTCTCGTCAAAATCCTGGATGATGAGGTTGGTCAGGGGATGTCGAGGATCTAGTAGGATTGGGTGGATGTTGTCTAGTTCTAGCTGCCTTGGCTCTCCGTAGCCTCCCACCAACTCTCAGAAGTCCTGTATCCTTGTCATACTCAGGGGATAGAGAGCATAAACGACTGGAGGTTGGCAAAGGTCGGTCGGAGATTAGGGATCTGACTTCTTCTGGGAATGACTCTAACTGCGCCTGTTTCAGAAGGAGGTTTTCAGCTTTGATGTAGTCAGCTGCCTCACTGGGTGAGTCAGGGTCCGAATTGGCCGCCCCATGAAGGGATCGTGCTGTTTCCTGCATAAGATCCTTCCATGTAGAGAACTGGCTGACATCAGGGAGGTGAGGATAGGTGTCGACAGTCACATGTCCACAGAAGGAGGATTTCTTCAACTCACTATCATCTGTCTCTAGATAAGATGGTGGACTGATTGGCCAGTGATCTTCTGTGTGACTTAAGAAATCAGGACCTTGATGCCAACGATGTGGTTGGGACAGCTCTTTCAGGGTCTTCCCCCTAGTGATGTCATCAGCGGGGTTGTTTGCACTATTCACGTACCTCCAGTTATTCACATCTGTAAGACTCTGGATCTCTGCTACGCGTGTACCCACGAAGACTTTGTAGTGGCAAGATTCTGATCTGATCCAATGTAGAACTTGGAGTCGGACCAGAGTATAATCTTCCTGATGGGTAAGGTGAGCTCGGACTGTAGGACATTCGCCAATTGAGCACCAGTAAGCGCGGCACTCAACTCTAGCTGTGGCATGAACAGTTGTTTTTTTGGCGCCACACGAGACCTGGCCAAGACAAAGGAGACGTGAACTTCTCTTTGGGTGTCTTCTGTCCGTAGGTAGGCAACAGACCCGTAAGCCCTCTCTGAGGCGTCACAGAAGATGTGCAAATCTCTGTTGGATGTTGGTGAATCTGTAGATCCTGGTGCATAACATCTGGGGATATTGATTTGGATGAGGTCTGGAATCTCTCGTTCCCAAGCAAGCCATCTATCACGGAGGCTCTGTGGCTGGATTGGGTCATCCCAGCCAATTTGTTCCTTCCAAAGATCCTGAACGAGAATCTTTGCTCTGGTGGTAAATGGTATAATATAACCTAACGGGTCATATTGACAGGCAAGTACCTTGTAGACGTTTCTCAGTGTAGGTTCAGTTGTCTCAACTGGCCTATGTTTGTACTTCAAGGTGTCACGGAGGAAATCCCATCGCAGCCCAAGAGTTGGTTCCTGAGGGTCCGAACTGGATTGAGAAAGCCATAGCTCACTGCTATTGGATCTGACGTCAGGTGGGAGATGGTCAATGACTGCCGGGATGTTGCTAGCCCACTGGCGTAACTCAAACCCCCCTGTGTGGAGTAGCTGGCGCAGACCATCAACAACATCCTTTGCTTCTTCCTTTGAGTGGGTACTGTGGAGACAGTTATCTACATAGAACAACCGCTCAACACAATCAACAAGATGACCATTGGGCTCGCCTTTGTCTTGGACATGACGCTGTAGGGCGTAGATTGCACAGCAAGGGCTGCATGTAGTCCCAAATGGTTAGGACTTGCCATTCGTAGACCTTTGGCTCTTCGGTCCTCTTCATATCCCGCCAGATGAAGCACAGAACTGATTGGTCAGTTGACAGAAGGCGTATCTGGTGGAACATACCTTTAATATCACCGCTCACGGCAACTGGGTACTGTCGGAACCGAATGAGGACTCCTAGCAACGATGGTCCGAGAGCAGGTCCAGGGAGGAGAAGGTCGTTGAGGGACTTTCCTTCATAACGGAAGGAGCAGTTGAAGACAATTCTGTCTTTGTTGTTGTGTCGCACCATATGATGAGGAATGAACCAGGATTCTGGGGTTGATGCCACTACTTCAGGTGGCACTTCTGCCACATATCCCATCTTTTCCAATTTCTGGATCTCCTGACAGTAGACCTCGGCACACTCTGGGTCTTTAGCGAGTCTCCTCTCAATGCTATGAAGACTTGGCAAAACTGCTGTCATAGGTGCTTGGAGAGTGGTTGAGTTGGCTCGGCGAAGCAGTGGTGTAGCATATCTTTGGACCCCGGCGACGTTAACCCTGACTGTAGATGTCTGGAGCAAGTTTAAAGCTTGCTGGTCTTGCTTTGACCGGGTTACCTGCTTCTCGCTTGTATAAGGCAGTGTATCAACCTACCAAAGCCGTTCGACATTCTTGAAGAGTTCAGAGGTAGATGAGACTATCGTGGTGAACAAGCATTGTTGCTTGGATATGGGAATTTGGTTCAGATTGGTGGGACCTTGAAGTGACCAGCCAAGCTTGGTTTGGACTGCAATGGGGCCGCCTGATGGATCTGACTTGACCGGCTCTATAGGTGTCAGGAGATGAGGCATGTCAGATCCAATAAGCAGCAATGGTTGAGCATGATCTACAGGAGGCAGAGGTAGGTATCTGAGGTACTTGTGTCTCTGTTGGAGAGTTCTCACTGGATATGAATGTTCAGATAGTCCAAGGTTATCAGCAGTGAATGCTTGACATATGTGGTACTTCCTTTCAGGATTGGTTAGGGAAGACACATGGAAGGTAACTGATGCACCATGAAGCTGCACTACATCTTGGTGGACAGTTCGAAGGGTGTTTCAGGCTGTGCAGTGAGATTTAGGTGTTTCACTGCATGTGGCAGGATGATACTTCGCTCTGAGCCATCATCTAGTACTGCATAGGTTTCCAGCACTCTGTCTTGATTATAAAGTAAGACTTTGACAACTTTCAGCGTCACCTTGGGGGACCTATTTGGTCTATCCAGGTACACCTTGGTAGTTGGAGCAGTCACCATGAGAACGCTGTTCTGGGTCTGTTGGATTGCATCATGTAGTACTGTTAAATGTTGTTCTTTGCAGATATTACATGGCCGCTTAAGGGTGCAAACCTCAGGCTTATGAGATCGTCCACACTTCCAACATCGCTGTCCATCCTTTATGCATGCCACGATCTGGTTTGTGTTCATTTTCTTGAACTCTGGACAAGCGTTCAAGAAGTATTCTTTATTGTCGCAAAGAGGACAATATGGTTTGGATTTGGATGGAGATTTTGGTTGTGCAGAGTATGCTTTGGAACCTTGGTCACCAGTGGCAGTGAGGAGGAAGGCTGTTGCTTTCTCCTTCGATTTGTAGAAGGAACCTTGGTCCTTCTTCAGGGGCCTGGGTGCTTCGTAGCTATACAGTGAAGCTGCTCGACCAGCTATGCGCTTAGCCTGAGATTTCATCTGTAGCCAGGAGCTCAGGTCAGGTAGGGTGTATGTTTAGTCTGTACCTGTCTGAAGAATCCCTTGGTTCAGGCAGTATTCCACAAACCCATCACGATAACTTGGTGGCATCTTGCTCAGTAATCTGTCAACGTGAGATCCACATCGTAATTCATATCCATTCTGACCCTCCAGAGTCTTAAGCATGCCTACTAGTGATTGGATGGATAAAGCGAATGCATCAAAGGCTTCAGAGTCACCAAACTTGAGGGCTGGAGTGTTTAGGATGGCACCCAATTCACTTTGGACAAGTTGACGTGGTTGGCCGTACTTGTCCTGTAAGGCCTGCATGGCTGCTGTATATGGTCTTGGATCGTGCATGTAGGCTTTGGCTAACTGAAGTGCACTCTGTAACTTTAGGTGGCCAAGGAGCACTTGATATTTGTACTGCTCATTCAGGTGTAAATGGCTGTTTAGCAGATTGTCAAGCGCCAACTTTAATAATGCAAAGTCACTTTCTTTGCCACTTTCAAAGCAGGGAATTGTGGGTCTGGAAATGGCATAGGATGTGGCAGCAATTGGAAACATATCAGCTGCCTGTGATTGTTGTGGACTTGACTGAGGCAAGACTGACTGTTTTGGGTAGGTGAAGGCTGACTTGGATGTTTGATAATGTGGTAAAGGAGACAGATTGTAGTTCACACGTGTTAAACTAGGGGGTAATGATGAGGGAGGAAGAGCAGGCTGTAACAATGGGGGAGGAGATGAAAACTGTACAGGAGACAGAGGCGGGGCTGTGAGAGGTGGGGCCGCAATCTCTGGAGGCGGAGCTATGTGGAGCACTGGAGATGAGGGCACAGGGTTATTTGCCTTGCTATGATCTGATGGACATGGTGAAGATCGAACACTACCAGGGTCGTGTGCTTTCTCTTTGAGGAGAGAGGTGACCATTTTAGCTATCTTCAGCTCATTTGTTCTCTTCTGTAGCTGTCTTCGCCTTTCCAGCTGTTTGGTTAGTGACTCTTGTGTTCTAATGGCTTCCTCTTGTAACCGCTGGGCTTCTCTGGCTTGAGTTTGGAGTCGTTGACACTCATGTTCAATTTGTTGATCCTCCTCTATATGCTGCTGTAATACCTCAAGCTCCATCTCCTTCATTCGCTCTTCAAGCTGGGCTGTTTCTAGCTCTGAGAGGGTGGTAGCAGTGAATCTGCTAATGGATGTGCGGATTGAGGACTTGGAATGTGAACTCCTCTTAGATGAGCATGATCTCTAGCTATATGAGCTCCGGGTTGTGGTGTGGGTTTGTCCCTCTGAAGGGAGAGTTGCAACCACATAGTCACTCAGATAAGCTGGAGGGTGACGCTCTCTCTGTGGAGCTCGTTGGGGTGTAGGCTCAGATGGGGCATCTGTAGGATCCATACCTTGATGATTACTCTAATCCGGCTTGAAGGACCATGAAAAGGAGAGCGTGAGGTTGTCTCCAGGATTAGATTTAGAGTGGCAAGATGTGGTTGTGGTTCCGATTAGAGAACACGGAATACAGATGTCCTTATTGAATGTTTATTCACTGCGGTCTGCAAGAATACAGAGCAACACTCAGTACAACAAACACACACATACAATCACAAATTAACCAGGACCGATTATATGACTATAAACTATATGAATGACTCAGATATACTACATAGGTGATTGAACACACGAATCCCCTCATGGAAATTACCGATGACAGCTAGCATACTATCGTATTAGCCTTCAACAGTACACCGGCGCTAACATCTACCCGAACTGCATGCTAGTTATCTCACCTTGTGGCATCTACACACAGCGATAAACCAGGAACAGATCAATAACAAAGAAGAAAAGAAGCCGAGATGACAAATTTAGCACGGTTACTGAGCAACAACACAGCGGATAATAATAGCCCGGACTACGTTCTTAACTGTTACGGCGTCAGTGGTGCATTCAATAGCGTAGGACACCCGAAAACTTACAGAATAAACAATTTAAACCGTGTGGGCTTTCTAACAACAGGTTTAAACAAAAATCAATCAGGCAGCTACAGCTGATCCAAAACACTGCTGCCAGAGTCCTGACCAGTACCAGGAAACTGGACCACATCACACCGCTTCCCAAATCCTTACATTTTCTTCCTGTGGGTCAAAGGATAGAATTCTAAATCTTACTCCTGGTCTATAAAGCACTAAATGACCTTGGACCCAAATACATCCTAGACCTGCTGTTTACCTATGAAGCATCCAGAGCCCTGAGGTCATAGGTCATCAGGAACAGGTTTACAATGTGTTCCCAAAATCAAAACCAAACAAAGTGAAGCATCATTCAGTTGTTCTGCTCCTCACCTGTGGAACAAACTACCTGAATACCTGAGGTCTGAGAAAAACTGTCAGGTCTGAAAACATTACTGTTCACTGGAGCTTTTACTGGAATTATTAAATTGTCTTTTTAAATGTTTTTATGTCTCTTATTTTCATTGTTTTTAATGCATTTTAATAATTTTAATTTTCTTATATGTTTTATGTAAAGCTCCTTGAATTGTCCTGTTCATGAAATATACTATACAAATAAATTTGCCTTGCCTTAAAATCTAACTGCCTTGTGCTACGGTCTAAAAATTTCAACTGCAGTCTTTTCCAGAACTTCACGGCAAATGTCCTTGGCCACAGGCAGGATCAATTCTTCACCAATAGTAAAAGGTTTCTTCGCCTTAGCAAAAGCGGTTAACCTCTAAGTATGATGTTCTGAGTGAACTCGCATACTATGTTGTTGCGGTGGCCGTCAGTAATTGCTTCTGTCCTTCTTGGTTGTCTTTTCTTCTTTCTTGTCTCTTAATGCAGGGTCTCCATGTTCTGACGCACTTTTGAAGGCTTCACAGCCTCAGTTGCTGTGCTGTCAGAGTAGGCTTGGTGTGTGATTATCACCCATAACACCAATCGTATATTTAGAATTTTCCCGGGGTCTTATCTTTAAAATCAATCCAAATTTGAAAAAGGCCTGAGCTGTCTGGGATCAATCTTGGATCAACTCAGATTCTTCCTCTCTTTAGTTTTTTTTTTTATTTTTTCTCAGTCACAATAAAATAGAATCTGGTTGAAAACCTTTAAAAAAAAATACAGAAAAAGACACTAAAAGAACTCCACCAAATTCTTAATATGCAGGCATTTGAACTTTTTGTCGCATAATTTTGACTTTTTATCTCATAATTTAGACTTTTTATTGAATATAATATATCTTAGAATTGGGGCTCAAAGTTTGATTTATCAGAATAAGAGTGTATTTTGTTCAGTGTTACAACTATTTATCTTTACTTAATTATAATAATATATCCAGTTGACCTTATAGTGTGGAAAATACAGTAAATAAAGCATTAAACAGTGATTATTCATGGACACTCAGTCCACTATGCACTATGTTTACAGATGATCATTTCTAATTCCACAAAAAGGAAAGAGGGGTGTTCGCCTAGTGTCCCCCTAGGGCACCACATTGACCAGAAATGACCCTGCTGATATGAACTAAAACAACAAACTCATAAATGTACAGGAGAATAAATGTTCACTGGAGTGAGCAGTATGAAGGGTTAATGTGACTTACAAACTCTGAGATAAATAATTGATGAAATGTGTATGTACAGTCGTGTGTGTGTGTGTGAATCTAAAGCTGGATTAGATTTTTAGTGGCACATGACAAAGACGATGCCTTTGACTGGGAGCTGCTTATCTGATTTGATCGAATAGAGGTCAACACCAGTCGGCCAGTCCTGAGGACACAAGATCACCCCCTCCCCCCACATCCAAACCCCATCACCCGTCCTTCCTGACCATCCCCCACCTTCCCTTCACCTCCTGTCCACTTCTCCTCCTCCTCCTCCTCCCTCCACTGAGTGAACGGTCATTAGATTACACCAACGGTCATGACCGTAAGGATTCTCCATCACTTTCCAGTAAAGTCCATTCCCCAGGACCAGAGCGGCTCAGTAGGAAGCTATAGAAGAGCTGCATACGCTCCCTACACCTGCAGGTGTTTCATATAGGGACCTGCTGACTGCATCTGGAAGGAGCTGTTCTTTCTCCTGACGCCAATTTACACACTTCACACATTTTGGTCCCATTATGTCTGCACAGTTCAACTGAAAAACACCCAGAGCAGCAGCACCAGGCTGTGAACAAAGCACTTCAATAGAGTCTTTTCAGTTTTAGGGCCCGTTTAGACCAGGATGATTAAAACGGCTAAAAAACCTAACAAAATATTTGATCGGAAGTTGCCCTCCCTTTCTACAGCAATCGCACAGATCGGGGTCTCCTTCCAGACTCCTTCCAGCGCGGGGAGTTTGAAAGACACGCTGGGTCGTGTCTCCGTTAAAATGGTAATTAACTCATAACACATTGTCGTGGTGTACACCTTTACATCACACTCAACGAGGGATGTGACATTTGGTCCAAGACACTATTGGAAATTCGTAGAAACTATTTGAATATTATTCGCAAATTGAACGTTTCACCACAACCAGAACTGTAACAGACACAGACATGTATCTGGTACCCAAATATCCACAAGACCCAACTTTATATTCAACTGCATCACATTTATGAGGCGGAAAATCAATGCAATTCCAGTTATTAATTTTTGGGCGGACATCTTGGATTTTGTGTGGTCAGTGTTACTTTTAAGAGTGGAGTTTGAAGAGTATATGAATCAAATTCGATGCTTGTATAACAAAATGAAGGATTCTTCGAATATCTGCTCTACACACGTCTGGCAAAGAATTGAAAAAAGCATTCTCCGGTCCACCAATGCCCGTTTTCATGATTTCGTACAAAAAATTGAAGAACTCGTTTCTTGCCAGCCTGAGCTAACTGAGAAAATGGATGACCTTCAGAAGTTAGGTTGAGGCACACAGCACAGGTGTAAGAGCAGCTGTAGCACATGCACTAATGTTTGGGCAGAAACCAGAGATACGGACGCTTCCAAATGAAAAGTGAGCCACGGAGAGAATTGAACCAGGACGCACACCGTCTGTGCCCTCGCACGCGTAACACAGGCAGTAAAATCAGTGGTGAAAAACTGTCTCTGTTTTTATTTTCCCCAATTAATGGTAAAGAAGCTCCCAGAATGTACCTGTCATCTGCTGATCAATGTTGTTGGACTGGCAGATATTTACCTCCTTGAATCCTGTGCAGAATAGTACCTTCCATCTTTCTGCTGTAGCTGCTCTGTGCACCCATCCTAATTATTCAATGGGGATAAATAAAGTTTACTGAATCTGAATCTGAATTTGAATGTGTGGATGTCAACTTCCTCTTTCAGGCATCTTCAGAAAGACTCATAGACGCAGGACCGTAACGGTGATGTTCTAAAACTAGAGGCGGGGATGATCCTAACCAATCGGACCCAGCTCATACCGTAGTCCAGTGGTTCTCAAATGGGGGTACGTGTACCCCTGGGGGTACGTGGAGGTACTGCAGGGGGTACGTGAAGCTTTTCAAAATTCTTTTCAAAAATAAGTACCATATTTTCCGCAAAATTCTGAGACAAAATTCAAAATTATCAGAAAAAAAGTAGAAATGATCAGATAAAAAGTAAATTATCAGATAAAAATAATAAGTTTGAATTTCATAAATCAGACACTGATTTTACAACACTGTACCTCTTTCTTCTTACAAAAATGTTTTGCCCATGTCAGGGGGTACTGGACTAAAAATATGTTTCTAAGGGGGAACATCGCTGAAAAAAGCTTGAAAACCACGACCATAGCCCAACAGAGACGGCTGTACAGTTACCTATGTCGGCCTGGTATGACTATCCAATCAAATGTCACCCAATGTTGCGTCTTCATATAAACAAAGATTCCCTCCTGAAAACGCTCGTCTCAATGCGGATGAAAAATTTTACACGATACGCTGCTTTTGTGTTTTCATCATTTCTGTATAAACACACACACACACATACATACATACATAAATATGCACACATACACATATATATATATATATATATATATATATATATATATATATATATACATATTCTGTTTTTGGGTGATGGAGAACAGACACAACTGATGTTCTGACAGTAGTTTTTTCTTCCTCACTATCAAGGACACAGGAAATAAGGTCCTCAGTCATCAATTTAAATCTGTTGGAAGCTGAAAGTTACTGTTATGGAGTAACTCAAATATATCAGCTGATGACACCAAGGTTGCTGCTGTCCAGGTA
>CM035785.1:30181301-30213801 GCA_020466265.1 Siphamia tubifer | reverse complement strand
TACACCAGCCGATTCTATACGCTTTCACGAGTCTAACAAACTTTAAATCATTGCGATAGGACCATATGTTCAGAAATGATTTCTGTTTTAAAATGGCGGATTGGGATGAACTGGGCGGAACTGGTCCGAACGAATGTAGGTTCCGTGGGGAAACTTTTGCCCGGGAAATATATGGTTCTGGATGTTAATAATCATTCCGAGTATGGCAGATTCGACTGTATTTTGTTGCATGTATCAAGTTAGAAGGTAAAAAAACCCATTTGGGTATGTTTGGCTAAAATGCTCTCCAAGTGACCAAATTATAGTGCGATCTTACTAAAATAATTTTTAGTTGTTGTACAAACCTCACATTTTACACGGTAAATGTTCAGAAATGGACAAAGATTCATAATTGGCAGTTTCACTGTCAAGTTACATCTTGAGGCTCGAAATTGAGTTTAAAATTATATTTCTCAATCTAGGCGGATTTTTTTGTTCTTTTTCTGCTGTGTATTTGATCACAGCAGAGTTATTGGGTAACAAATATATGATATCTGACAGTTGATTCACAAACTTTCAGGTGTTATCTTCACACAGGTGAAGTTTCATGACTTTGGTCTTGGTAGTTGCAGAGCAATAGCTGTTTTAATTTGAGCATGCATTATAGGAGGAATTTGCCATAAAACAGCATTGGGGCTTAAATGTTTTTTTCTATGGGTTTTAACATGTTTTGAGGGTTTCTTAACTTGATTTTGAGGGGGGGGGGGGTTACCAGTTAAAAACCCTCTCAAAAAACTCATAAAACACCCCAAAAAACCCTGAAAAACCCTTTCAATACTTAAAACAAACCTTTAAAAAAAACTTTTTTTAAGTGTTTAAAGGGTTTTTAGGGTTTTTTTTGCGGGTGTTTAAAGAGTTTTTGAGTTTTTTTCAAAAAAGTTTAAAGGTTCTGTTAAGTGTTTAAAGAGTTTTTAGGGTTCTTTTGAGGGTTATTGATGTTTTATTGTGTTTTTCTATACACCCTTAAAAGTGTATTTAAGGGTCTTGAAAGGGTTTTTAAGAGTTTTGAGGGTTTTTTTCTAGGTTTTTTGAGAAGGTTTTAACTGGTACTTTTAACTGGTTTTCGAGGGTTTTTTTTAAAAGTTATTTATAGGGTTTTTTAAGGGCTTCAATGTAATTCTGGAAACACGGGGGTATTTTAAAACGTTTGACCAGAATAGTATACTTACAGTGAAAACTGTCAGTAATATTTTAGTGGCTGTTTTTATAATTTTTAACACATAACAAACAGATTATGTTGTGAACAGGTTCTGTTTTTAGGAACAGTGTACATTTTTATGCACTTTACCCTGACAAACACACACTGTGCAGAGTAGATGTGTCATAAGTTTACATAACCTAAGTGAATGTGCACGGGCTGGGATGTTCCAACATGACAATGACCCACAACATAAGGACAAGTTGACCCATCATTGGCTCAGTTTCAGTCTGACCTCACTATCACCAAGGCTGGAACGGTATATGTACTTGTGCTGAACCTTTGAAAACTGACGTTAGGTTTGGTACAGCCCTATACCGAACGAATACAGTCAGTTTGTCTGTGACCATGTGACCATGTGCATACCATGCGGAGGTGACGGGAGAAAAAAAGACTTTAGGTCAAACAATACAGTTTACCGGTACTTCCTCATTGTCATGAGGGGGTGAGGAGAGAGAGGACTCAAATGCTCAGTGCTGAAGGGAGAACAGATTTAATAACAAAGACAAGACAGACTCAAACACAAAACCTCGGGATAGGTCGGCCAGAGTCCGTGGTGATGATGAATGTCCAGGTTATGGTAACTGAGGAGATGGGAAACTGTCCGGGTTATGGAGGTGACAATATTGAATGGTCCCGCACCGGCAACTGTAAGTTACACTGCTTAAATGCTGCAGAGCAGCAACGACTTGCAGCTGCACGGTACAGGACCAGGTGAATGTGGAGAGCACTGGAGGAAAGGTCACAGGGGCAGAGGTCATGACACTCATGTATATCTGTGACGTGGTGATGAGGCATCTCTGATTGGCTGAAAATGCATGAAGGAACACTCCCCCTTCCCCTCTCGTGCTGTGAGTAGCATCCAGCTAGGTTTTGTGCCGTCGCTTGTTTTGAAAATGTGCAGGAAAAAAATTAGGCTTATTTCCACAGAGAGCACATGAACCAGTTTGATCCACCATTTTTTTCCAGTTTGTGCAGCAGCTACTGTGTCTTCTCTTGTAGATGCTAATGCTACTTCAAAATCGCTATAATGGAGGAGGGGCTTAACCCCATGTGGGTGGCGCCAACGCCCCCGTGATGTTTACTGGTCAGGCTTTTTCTGAGTCGTTCGTTTCTCTGTTGTTTTCTATGAATGTTGACAAATCCATCCAGTGGAGGGGACACACCACTCAACTAACGCAGCATTTGTTGGTAACTCGGGGTGACCCATCGGATTCCGAAAGCAATGACACCTTAAGATGTTGGAATTATTTATTCTTTTTTTTTTTTTTTTTTTTACTGTTTACTGTTTTACTGTTATTCATTATTTTTAATTTCAACATTTGGGTAATCATTTAAGAATATATCATTTAACTTAGTGGTACCAAGCAGCACTTTGAAAATAGTTTTGCATTTTGTTTCCATACTGTACCAAAAATGAATGAACTGTGATTTCAAAAGCGAGGTGTGTACCGAAGTGTGATTTTTGTGTACTGTTGCACCCCTAGCTATCACTGAACTGAAAAAATGTAAATGTAGAGGGAAAAATATAAATATCTATCTCGAGTGCTGTGATTGGCTAGAGCCGCTGAGGGCGGGGTGCCTTCCAGGGACAGCTGCCTTGGAGGCTTGGTTGGGGGTTCAAAACCCCATGAACCAAAACACATTAAACTAGGAAAATATCTATACTTATAAATTGTCCTGTCATAATAAAATGTGAAAAATCTGAACAAATAACAACTACAAATAAGTAACTGTGTGTGAATTCTTCAACTGGTGACATGAGATGTGGTGCTAGCTTTAAAATAAGATGTTAATAATAGGTCAATAAGTTGTGGTCTCACAGTTTGGTCAGTTAAATTTTTATGTTATGGTTCAATCGCGTATGTCTCTGGTTTTAATTTCTCTCTCTCTCTCTCTCTCTCTCTCTATATATATATATATATATATACTGTATATATATATATATATATATATATATATATATATATATATATATATATATATATATATATATATATATATATATATATTTTTATTTTTATTTTTTTTTACCAATTTAAATACTGTTTAGCAACTGATACCATTTTGAAAGTAGATTAGTATCAGTATCGAATGAAACCTTTTTGGTACCAAACCCTACCGGTAGCAGATGTTTTCTACAAATGAAGTCCAATGGTTCTGTATTTTTTAGATACTTGTGTTGGATGGCCTTTTGGGCTACATACTCACACACACACACACACACACACACTCGTTTCCATGTCTCATGGGGACCACGTTTTTTAAAAAAAAAAAAAATTCAATAAAAAATTGAAGATTAAATAAAAAGGGAAAAATTATTTTTACAAAAATACATAAAAGTAAACAAATTAACTGATTTAATAATAATAATCATAATCATTTAAAAAATGAATTAAATAACATGAAAAAATAATTTGAAAAAATACATAGAAAAAACTAATTTTAAAAGTAAAAACATCTTAAAATCTTTGAAAAATACATGTTTAATTTTGCACCTGTTTCCCTCATGCTTTATGGGAACTTCTGGAAAAAACAAATTAATGTTTTTACAGGGCCACGTCATTTGTATTTTACTAGTGGGGACCTTTATTTATATTTAACCCTCGTGGGGACCTACATTTTGGTCCCCATAGTGTCAGAGGTTCCCATGGTGTGACTGTGTAAACATATCAATGTCCCCATAAAGATAGGAATACACACACACACTGTCATGTTCTCATCTATAAATGTGTCCTGGCTGGGTCTGCTTCCATCATTTCTTCAAAACTACATCTGTCAAAAAAGTCCAGGTGGTTACAATCTATGTTCCCAGGATGATGATTTTTCCTTCTGCCTGAACTGTGTCAGAACTGAACTGTGGAGGAAAAAAACACTTTAAATCTGCTGCTTCTTCTGTCTGGAATCAAAAAGAAAAGGACCTGAAACTTTAGAAGCTGGGATTTGAAATTTAAATATAACGCTATGACATCACTTCATCTACGTCCAAAAAGAGAAATGATAAAATAGATAAATTGTCAAATAGAAGAAATTAATTTCACTCACTCACAAAATATAGACCAGTGGTTATGTACAGTGGTTCATATCGCGGTTATATACAGTGGTTTATATACAGTGGTTTATATAGTGGTTATATACAGTGGTTTATATAGTGGTTAAATACAGTGGTTTTTATATAGTTGTTATACACAGTGGTTTATATATAGTGGTTATATACAGTGGTTTATATATAGTGGTTATATACAGTGGTTTATATCGCGGTTATATACAGTGGTTTATATAGTGGTTATATACAGTGGTTTATATAGTGGTTAAATACAGTGGTTTATATCGCGGTTATGTACAGTGGTTTATATAGTGGTTATATACAGTGGTTTATATAGTGGTTAAATACAGTGGTTTATATATAGTGGTTTATATAGTGGTTATATACAGTGGTTTATATATAGTGGTTATATACAGTGGTTTATATAGTGGTTATATACAGTGGTTTATATATAGTGGTTATATACAGTGGTTTATATATAGTGGTTATATACAGTGGTTTATATATAGTGGTTATATACAGTGGTTTATATAGCGGTTATATACAGTGGTTTATATACAGTGGTTATATACAGTGGTTTATATATAGTGGTTATATACAGTGGTTTATATATAGTGGTTATATACAGTGGTTTATATAGCGGTTATATACAGTGGTTTATATATAGTGGTTATATACAGTGGTTTATATAGTGGTTATATACAGTGGTTTATATATAGTGGTTATATACAGTGGTTTATATAGCGGTTATATACAGTGGTTTATATAGCGGTTATATACAGTGGTTTATATAGTAGTTATATACAGTGGTTTATATTGCGGTTATATACAGTGGTTTATATACAGTGGTTATATACAGTGGTTTGTATATAGTGGTTATATACAGTGGTTTATATCACGGTTATATACAGTGGTTTATATACAGTGGTTTATATAGTGGTTATATACAGTGGTTTATATAGTGGTTATATACAGTGGTTTATATAGTGGTCATATACAGTGGTTTATATATAGTGGTTATATACAGTGGTTTATATAGCGGTTATATACAGTGGTTTATATAGTAGTTATATACAGTGGTTTATATAGTGGTTAAATACAGTGGTTTATATCACGGTTATATACAGTGGTTTATATACAGTGGTTTATATTGCGGTTATATACAGTGGTTTATATAGTGGTTATATACAGTGGTTTGTATATAGTGGTTATATACAGTGGTTTATATCGCGGTTATATACAGTGGTTTATATCGCAGTTATATACAGTGGTTTATATACAGTGGTTTATATAGTGGTTATATACAGTGGTTTATATAGTGGTTATATACAGTGGTTTGTATATAGTGGTTATATACAGTGGTTTATATATAGTGGTTATACACAGTGGTTTATATATAGTGGTTATATACAGTGGTTTATATCGCGGTTATATACAGTGGTTTATATAGTGGTTATATACAGTGGTTTATATATAGTGGTTATATACAGTGGTTTATATAGTGGTTATATACAGTGGTTTATATATAGTGGTTATATACAGTGGTTTATATCGCTGTTATATACAGTGGTTTATATAGTGGTTATATACAGTGGTTTATATAGTGGTTATATACAGTGGTTTGTATATAGTGGTTATATACAGTGGTTTATATCGCGGTTATATACAGTGGTTTATATCGCAGTTATATACAGTGGTTTATATAGTGGTTATATACAGTGGTTTATATAGTGGTTATATACAGTGGTTTGTATATAGTGGTTATATACAGTGGTTTATATATAGTGGTTATACACAGTGGTTTATATATAGTGGTTATATACAGTGGTTTATATCGCGGTTATATACAGTGGTTTATATAGTGGTTATATACAGTGGTTTATATATAGTGGTTATATACAGTGGTTTATATAGTGGTTATATACAGTGGTTTATATATAGTGGTTATATACAGTGGTTTATATCGCTGTTATATACAGTGGTTTATATAGTGGTTATATACAGTGGTTTATATAGTGGTTATATACAGTGGTGTATATATAGTGGTTTATATACAGTGGTTTATATTGCGGTTATATACAGTGGTTTATATACAGTGGTTTATATAATGGTTATATACAGTGGTTTATATAGCGGTTATATACAGTGGTTTATATACAGTGGTTATATACAGTGGTTTATATAGCGGTTATATACAGTGGTTTATATATAGTGGTTATATACAGTGGTTTATATTGCGGTTATATACAGTGGTTTATATACAGTGGTTTATATAGTGGTTATATACAGTGGTTTATATACCGTGGTTAATATCTAGTTTTGTGTTTAACAGTGTTTTGTTGAACAGCAGCAGAGTGTATTTTAAAGCAGTGTGGGTTTACAGTGCAGGCCGTAAACACTTTTCTGCTGTTTTTTTGTTCACGTTCACAATAGGCGACAAACAGGAAAAAAAAAAAACCTGTTCTTTTGAAACCAATTCTCAATGGAAGAGAAAAAGGCCTGAGAACACAGAGGGTGTGTGTTAGAGGCTCACGCAGCGCTACACCTGCATCCTCCACACAAACCAACATGATGACGGAGGAAAAGAGAAAAAGCTCCTGAAGCCAAGATTCAGCCCAGGCCTTTTGATTTGCCCTCAGGCCTGCTGCTGGGTATCTCCTAATGAGGGAGGGGGGGGGGGGCAGTGAGCAGACCCTCCCCACGCTGATCCCTATTTGTGACACGGACTAATAGGATTCTGTAGTTCTGGAATTAAAGATCAATAGACAAAGGCTGGAAGAGTTTGAAGATGAGTGATGTTAAGTAAGATGGTGATTCAGTCTGTTAATGAGTGCTTCAAAAATACATGATTAATACGTGAAGATAAACACATTAAAGGGATTATCTGGAGTAAAAAGATGAAATAATACTTATTTAAGCAGGAAAAAAACAAGGTTTTCCAAAAAATATCCAACAATAAAGCCTTTAAAAGTGAGTGTGGAAATGATTTGAAAAAATTATTAAAATTATGAGAAAAAAAAATCACTTTCTTCTCCTCCAGTATTTTTTTCCCACCTTGAGAATCCAGATCGGCTCGTAATTGGCTGTCACTGTGGTCGCGCTGCTCCTCATTTGCATTAAATTGAAATGTCTCAACTTTTCCTCGTTGCTCACTTCGCATCAGTGTCGCCTGAATCAGCCCTCGTCGCCAGTGGACATTGAAAATGAATGACAGCCTGTCCCTCAGATCGCCACTGGTGCTTTCAGTGTGAACGCAACTTTATAGTTAAGGACCTAAATATTGATAGAATAGTTAGTGATGGAATTATTAATGAAATATGAAGTGATTGTTAGGATATTTTTTTGGTTTTGGATAAATAAAGATGCATGGGGTCAAACTGACCCAGGATCAGCTGTTACTGGTAAATGAAGACAACAGGAGGGTTAAAGTGAATTTCCAGTCTAGCTGAAATAGACATAAATGTGTTTGTATGAAAAGTCGTTCCACTTGACAGGATGGCTTTAGTATCTACCAAACAAGTTAAAGTGAAGCTAACACCTTGGACCTGTGGGACTGGGACTGAACATCTCACACTTCTTCTTTACCAGGTCTGGAACACGACGACAGGCTTTCTCCATTTACACCCATTGATTCTGTCACTGACATGTGTTTGAGTCTTGTTTGGCTAAAAGTCGAACTTTAGGACACGTCAAAGCGTTCAGCTCATGTTCTCGACCTCCTGTGGTGGAAACAGTCCTTTATCTGTCCTGATGACACAGACAATGAGACGACTGACAACAGCATGACAGGCAGGAGCTGTTGTCATGGGTTAGGGTTAGGGCTAGCATTAGCATTAGGGTTAGTATAATAATAATAATAATAATAATAATAATAATAATAATAATAATAATAATAATAATAATAATAATAATAATAATAATAATAATAATAATAATGGATTGGATTTATATAGTGCTGTTTTGGCTCTCAAAGCGCTTCACATTACTTCATTCACTGGTGGTGGTGGTAAACTACAAACATAGCCACAGTTGTCCTGGGGCAGACTGACAGAAGCCTGGCAGCCTCTGACCACCACCAAACATTCATACACTAGTGGACGCAAGGAGGGTGAAGTGTCTTTGCCCAAGGATACAATGGACCAACTACGGCAGACCAGGATTCGAACCACCAACCTTTCAGTTACTGGATGACCCACTCTTCCAATTGGCTACCCCCAGCATTAAGGTTAGTGTTAGCTTTAGGGTTAGTGTTAGGGTTAATATTAGAGCTAGGGTTAGCATGAAGGATAGGGTTAGCATTAGTGTTAGAATTAGAGTTAGCATTAGGGTTAGTGTTATCATTAGCGTTAGCATTAGTGTTAGCATTAGCAATAGGACTAGTGTTAGGTTTAGGGTTAGCATGAGGGTTAGTGTTAGGGCTTGGGTTAGCTTTAAGGTGAAGGTTAGCATTAGCATTAGGGTTAGCATTAATATTATGGTTAGGGATAGTGTTAATGTTAGGGTTAGTGTTATCATTAGCATTAGTGTTAGGGTTAGCGTTAGTGTGTTAGGGTTAATGTATTAAATCACCTGCCATAATGGAGAGCTAACAGTGGAAGTTCATCACTTTATACACCTGTGCTCATGCTCATAATTTTACATATACAGTATATATATATATATATATATATATATATATATATATATATATATGGTGTGATTTATGAAAAAAACAGAGGGGGGATTGTCCCAAACCAAAAAAAATGTTGCATTGGATGTTGCAACCTCTGAGCCTCATTCTCAGGCTCAAATCACTAAATGAACATTTACAGTCAACAGTTTTCTCTGATGGTGCAGTTCATGTGGCCTTTCTGTTTCTCTTTTGGGGGGTCATCTGGGTCTGTTTCTCTGTTGGGGGGGGGGTCATCTGGGTCTGTTTCTCTTTTGGAGGGTCATCCGGGGGACTTTGCTTACCGTCGCTTAGAGAACACACATAGTTCTAGTCTATTTTAAATCTGTAGAGTAGCAGTTCTTTTGATAGATAAATGTTATATTCATGGTTTTAAAATGCATTTCTTTTACTTTTAGTGGAATTGGGAAATTCAAATATTTAATCCTGAGTAAAACTGACTGACTTTCAGTTAAGGAAGGGTTAGGGTTATATTTCTTAGTTGGTCTGACTGGGTCAAACTCTTCTGGTAAGCATTCTCTTATAAACTTGTTTGTACTTTTGCCATCTATTTGCACAGCTTTCACATATTTACTTTCAAAGTGGCTGAACTACCTGTGGAGTGATATGGTAACGTGAATTTGAAGTGACAAAACCCATTGCCATGGGCAGCAGGCGTTAACAGCGCAGTGGGCGGTTATAAAAAAAAAAATTGTGGCAACGTCAATTCAAAGTGAACGGGGGCTGTCGCAACGTTTTAGAGGGCTGTAGAATAAGGAATGTAAAGTATCATATTTCAAATGGTTTTGGTTAGTTTTAAGCAAACATTCAGGAATAGCTTTAATTACATTGTTAAATTGACTTACTGTTAATGTGAAAAAAAGGCCCACAGAGCAAAACTGATACCTGACCTGAATTAGCCTATGCACAGATCCTAGATTCTAGAACCTTCTTTGTGGGTGGAATTCCGAACACTTCGGCCTCTGCACTGGCCACACAATTTCCTGTGGTATTGCTCCGTTTCATGTGGAGCTCACCAGATTACTAAGCTCTTGACCAATGGACAATTAACAGAGGGTATAAAGTAGGCTTTAGGTGGAGTTTACCAGCCACTTTGGGCTACATTAACAAACAACCCGACTCCGAGATGACCATATCTCGGCGCAACAGAGTCCGTTACTGAGCTGTGATGATCCTTGATCAAATGGACTCAGGCTCCTGAGCGACACCGGGAAAGTGGTCTTCCCTACACCACATTTTAACTCGCGGGACTTACAGGCGGGAGCGGGACAAAATATGTCAGGAGCAGGACTGAAAATCACAATTCTGTGTGAAAGCGAGACTGGAAATTGTGTTCCGCACAGACCTCTACACCATAGCTTTGTTCCCATGTCCAAATCCATGAAGCTGAAGGGGTTAAGTGGTCAATCTAACTGGCCCGCAAGGGTGAATGTGAGTGGGTGGATGTTCACCTTTATATGTCAACCATGACATAAACTGGTCATATGTTGGATGAGGAAGGTTCCCCAGACTGGAAATGAGTGAATAAATAATTAAAGACAAGTACAGACTTTTCATAGTAGTTTGGATACATGTTTTCCATTTCCATTTTGTCAGTTTTCCATTTGCTTTCAGAACTGACTTCCATTATGTTTAAGAATATTAGTGTGGGTGTAGGATTTACATGGTGTGTAACTTGTGTTGTTGCTGCTGTGTTGACCAGGACTCTGTAGAAAAAGAGATTTTTCATCTCAATGAAATGTTTGTTTCCCTATTTAACAAAGGTAATAAAAAAACAGGATATTATTTTTCATTACATAATTTCTGCATTTGCTCACGATTTTATTTTATGGATCAATGAGTCCTTTAGAGGGAATGAAAAAAAATTGGAGAAAAAAAATCCTCGGTTTAGTTTATGTGATATAGCTTTTTCAATATTCGGCCACTTCACTGTGATGTCATGTGACCAACCATATTGCATATTTTTGATCTGATATCTAATATGAAGCACAGTCTATTGACTGTCTATTTCATAAAATGTGTCAACAAGTCAGTCAGAGACAGCAGACCTCTGCCAAGGCTTGATATGATGTTATATGACATCAAACCGTGACGTGATGGAGCCATAGGTGTTGACTCATCTGATGTCTGAAGGTGAGACCATGTGAATGAAAAAAAAAAACCCAAACAGATTCTATCTTGTCTGAATCCTGAGATATTACCACTGATGTGTTTTAGCTGTTGACCTTTAGTGTGACCTTGACCTTTGCCCTTCATTGCTCAAAATCTAATGGGTTCTTCCTTGACCCATTATCTATCAAAATCCGTTCAAAAATTTTTGCGTAATCCTGCTGACAGACAGACAAACAAATAAACAGACAAACAGACTTACCTACTTGGTGGAGGTAACAATAATAATAACTACAAAAGCACTCTGAGAGCTCCCCCCTTCCAATGAAGAGAAGTCCACCAAGGAGGTATTAAATTGGAGTCCATTTGTTAATGTTGCAAATTGAAGATTCCTGAAGTTATGTTGCTTTAACGGTTTCATGATTTGATAAGATCACAGATTTCATATAATTACCATGCTCTGTCAACAGGATAACACAAAAAGTTCAGAAGGGATTTTGATAACATTTTTAGGATGTGTTGGGAGTGTCACAAGTCACAAATGATTGATTGGTGGTGATCTGTAATAATTCCTGGAGTCTGGATCACTTTGAAATTTTACATTGCGGTAAATGGAGAATACTGTACATTTCAAAGTGATCCAGAATCCAGGATTGCTTCCGGATCACATCCAAAATGTAATCATAATTTAATTTATCAAAATCCATTTGGAACTTTTTGTATAATCCTGCTGATGGACAGACAAACAAACAAACAAACAAACAGACAAAAACAAACTCTTTGGCGGAGGTAATAATAATGTATGTGAGGTAACAATAAGGGGAAGGAATGTACTTGTTGAGTTGTTAAATATGATAAATATGAATATAGAAAATATTGTAGAACTCCATTCTGTCACATGAAGAAGTTTGGATATGAACCACATATATGTATTTAATATTCAATGTTTATGTGATAGACAGACAGACAGACAGACAGACAGACAGACAGACACACATATAGATAGATAGATAGATAGATAGATAGATAGATAGATAGATAGATAGATAGATAGATAGATAGATAGATAGATAGATAGATAGATAGATAGATAGATAGATAGATAGATAGATAGATGTGAGAGAGGAATTTTTGGGGGGAGGGGTCAGGTTTAGAGGTCGTAACCTTGAGTATTGATCAGGTTTTGTCATTTCCATGGTGACTGGAGCTCCTGGTTCTGAGCTGCTGGAGTACATTAGAGCTGAGATCCATAACGCCTGTTTGTTCTCTCTGCTTCTCTATCTCACACACATACCCTGACATACCTACACATAGGTGCACACACACACACACACACACACACACACACACACACACACACACACACACACACATACACACACACACACAGCTGCTCATCCAAGCACAGGAAGAAACTGAATTAAACCTTAAAAAACAATCTGGGCCTGAAGAGAGGACAATTCATCATGATCTGTGTGTGTCAGGGGTGTGTGTGTGTGTGTGCGTGCGTGTGTCAGGTGTGTGTGAGTGGGTTAGGGTTTAGTGGGGTGAAGAGGTGGAAGTGCAACACTCCAGCCACTGACCAGCCCTACACACACACACACACACACGCCTATGACACACACACACACACACACACACACCTATGACACACACACACACACACACACACACTGATCTTTAAACACTCATCCACATTACAGCCAAGGTCAGCTGGTTGTAAATGAAGCCACATATCTGAGCAGAGAGAGAAAGAGAGAGAGAGAGAGAGAGATGAATCTCAGAGTGTCCCGCTCAGTGTGTGTTAGATATTATTAGATATTGGTTAATTCAACTTTTCCTTTTCTCTTATTAAACCCTGAAAGGATTGACTTTATCTCCATTTTCTTTCTCCGTCTTCTTCCCATTAAAGTGATTCGTTCATTTTTCTGCATCTCTGTCTCTCTCTCCCTCTGTCTCTCTCTCTCCCTCTCTCTCTCTCCCTCTATTTCTCTGTCAATTTCAATTTAAACAGCTTTATTGGCATGGAAAACAACATTTTCATTGCCAAAGCAATGTGCAGAAGTGCAACATCAAAGGATAAATAATAAAACTAGTGTCATTTACAAGTACAGTATATACTGTACATGTGCATCCTTGCATATACAAATATATTTTTCTTTTTTTCTGTTTATACTATTATGTGTGTATATATATATATATATATATATATATATATATATATATATATATATATATATATATACGTGTGTGTGTGTGTATGTATGTATGTATGTATGTATGTATGTATGTATGTATGTGTTCTTCTTCTGTGGTGGTGGTTGTGTACGTGTTCTTCTTCTGTGGTGTTGGTTGTGTATGTGTTCTTCTGTGGTGGTGGTTGTGTACGTGTTCTTCTTCTGTGGTGGTGGTTGTGTATGTGTTCTTCTGTGGTGGTGGTTGTGTATGTGTTCTTCTGTGGTGGTGGTTGTGTACGTGTTCTTCTTCTGTGGTGGTGGTTGTGTATTTGTTCTTCTTCTGTGGTGGTTGTTGTGTATGTGTTCTTCTTCTGTGGTGGTGGTTGTGTATGTGTTCTTCTTCTATGGTGGTGGTTGTGTATGTGTTCTTCTTCTATGGTGGTGATTGTGGATGTGTTCTTCTTCTATGGTGGTGATTGTGTATGTGTTCTTCTTCTGTGGTGGTGGGTGTGTATGTCTTCTTCTTCTGTGGTCACAGCAGCTGATAAATCTTGCTGCTGTCATTGCACAGGCCTTTACTTCTCTCAGCAGATACAGACGTTTTTCCTCTTTGTTCATGTTTGTAAAGTCTTTCTGTACGTTTGTGAAGTGTGGGTAGAATTTGTCTCTAGTGTCCCGGTACAGTTGACAGCTGGTTAAAAAGTCTGTTTCTGTTTCCACCTCCTGCTGTGTGCAGTGGGTGGACAGTCTTTGTGGAGACAGGTTTGTCTGAGGCGTCCTCTCCACCTCCACCTTTGCTCTCTCTCTCTTTCAAATCAAATCAAAAGAAGCTTTGTTGCCATGGTAATGAGCATCATACATTGCCAGAGCAAACATATTTACAATAATCTATAAATAATATACACTAGATCAGGGGTGTCAAACTCATTTTAGATCAGGGGCTACATTCAGCTAAATTTGATCTGAAGTGGGCCGAAGCAGTAAAAAAAACAAAAACATAATAAATAATGTGAACTCCAAACTTTTGTCTCTGTTTTAGAGCGAAAACAGTAAAACTACATCATGAAAACAAACACTATGAGGCTCTAGTTTGTCATTTACACACATGAATTTTCATTTACAGGTCACAGTGGACCTACAGATACACTAAATTAGTAATAGGTGGAATATTGTGAAAATTGTACTGACCTGCATTTACAATGTTTCATATTTGTTCTGATTATTGAGATATTTTTGGTGAAATTATAATTTATTTTACTAAATGAAAAAAAGAACATTTACAAAGATGATTTATTTTTTTTTTGCTTGTAAATATTATATTATGAGACTGAATTGGTCTGAATGTGTGGACCACTAACTAAAATTATTTATATCTTAGTGTGATTTTTTCATCTTATAAATTCATCCAAAGAGCCGGATTGGACTCTTAGGTGGGCTGGATTTGGCCCCTGAGCCACATGTTTGACACCCCTGTACTAGATACAGCTATACACGAAAATGCCTAAAAAACGAAAAAGAAAAAAACACCCCCCTCTCTCTCTCTCTCTCTCTCTCTCTTTTTCTCTCTTCCTGTGTATATGGACTTTTCTCTTTTCTGATTGGTGGCCTTCCCTCCTCTGTCTGTACCGTCACTCCCTCACTCCTGGAGGCCAGTGAGGGTGAGAAGGCGTAGCGTTTGTCCCGTGGGCCGGCGGGGGTCTGCAGAGCTGAGTGAGGGCCGGCCTCTTTGTGAGGAAATTATTTTCTCTGTGCTGAGGAGGACACTCCAAATCATCTCCAGCAATCTCAGTAATGGCCCTGAGACGCTGCTGCCTTTGTCCTGTAATGGTGACAGATGACTGGCTGGGTAGACGGGGGTAAGAACAGACGCCTGGTGAAGGGGTGAACAAAACCTCACACACACACTCACACACTTACACACACACTAACTGCTTTACATGTCACATGAGGACCATGTTTCTAATCATCACTTGTAGGTGAAGTATCCATTAGTGAGTGTAAACACAGCTTTTGTTTTTTGTTTTCAAAGAATCTTCAAGAAAATCTTCTGGAAAAAACTTCTGTAATCTTTTTTTAAAATTTCTAAACACACACACACACACACACACATAATATAAAAAAAATAAAACAAATCTAAAAAGCTATAATTCATAAAAAATTAAATGTATTTTTAAATTAAAAAAAAAAGAAAAAATATACATGTAAAAATAAATAATTTTTTTTTTACAAAAATAAACCAATTTTTTTATCCATAAAAATAAAAAAAAAGTTGAAATCTAAAAAGGTATAATAAATAAATACAATTTATTTTTACATTTTAAAAGAAAAACAAATAAAAAATAAAGAAAATAAGTATATTTTTAAATTAAAAAAAAACAAAAACATTTAAACTCTACAAACTCTACAAAATAAATAACTTTTTTTAAAAATAAAAAAAAATTAAACTCATGTTCAAACTTTTAACGTTTCACTTTACACCTGTTTCCCTCATGCTTTATGGGGGCTAAAGTAATTAATGTAGGACCATATTATTTTCATACTTTGCCTGGATTTATATTTTACTAGTGGGAACCTACATTTATATTTAATACTCATGGGGACCTGAAATTTAAACCAAGATAATCCTTTATTAGTTCCGTGAGGACATTCCCAGAGTTACTGCAGTAAAGTGAACAGTAAAAGTGTGAAGCGTAATTTACAGTAAAAGAACAATATAAATATATAATATAAACAAGGAAAATAATAAATATTTAAAATGTAAAAAAATGACAAATGTGCAAATGATTTAAGTGGCTTCCTGTACAAAATGGTCCCCATAGTGTCAGAGGTCCCCATGGTATGACTGTAAACATAGAAATGTCCTGTGTGTGTGTGTGCATGCAAGCACATGACGACCAAGTTTATAATCAAGTAGACATTAGGTAGAGAGTGTAAACATATCTTTTTAAATAAAATTTAATTACATTTAATTTTTAATTTAATAAAAAATAATTAATACATAATAATAATAATAATAATAATAATAATAATAATAATAATAATAATAATAATAATAATAATAATAATAATAATAATACAAATTAGAAATAAATTAAATAAATAAATAATTGATAAAATACATAAAAATAAAAAAATACTTAAAAAAAAAACTAAACCTTTGAAAACTGCATGTTTCGCTTTGCACCTCTTTCTCTGATGCTTTATGGGGACTTTTTGAAAAAAAAAATTATGTATTTATGAGGCCATATTATTTCTGTTTTACTAGTGGGGACCTTTATTTATATTAAACCCTTGTGGGAACCTGAATTTTGGTCTCCATAGTGTCAGAGGTCCCAATGGTGTGACTGTAAACATGTCAATGTCCCCATAGGAATACACATACACACATACACACACACACACACACACACACACACATACTCATTTACATGTCTCATGAGGACCAAATTTGTAATCAAGTACACATTATTTAGTGAGTGTAAACACTTAAAAAAACTAAAATACAATAAAACAAATTAATAATAATAATGATAAAATTTGTAAACTAAAAAAAGCTAAATTAAATGAAATACAAAAATTAAATTAAAAATCTATTAATTAAAATCAATCAATAAATACAAAATAATAATTAAAATATAAATAAATGAAAGAAATTATAAAGACAAATAAAATTTTAAATAATGATACAAATTTGAAAATTAATTGAAATTAAAAAATAAAATAAAAAAAAATTTATTAATAAATTAAACATTTAAAAAAATATATTAATTATATTTTGGTTAAAAAACTTAGAAACAAATAATGAAAAAAAAAATGAAAAAATATATAAATATTCTTTTAAGTAGTAGTAGTAGTGTCAGAGGTCCCCATGGTGTGACTGTGTAAGCATATCAATGTCCCCATAAAGATAGGAATACAAACACACACACACAAACACTTGCATAAAACACCACTCCACTGGTGGCTGGTGTGATTGGAGGTAATTGTCTCTTCTCGGGCTGTGGTGTTAGTGGTTATCCTTAACGATCACTCTCAAAGACGAGTCCTAACTATCTATCCTTTCAAAAGAAGATGATTCCACTTTACAGAGTCACGCCTGAGTGACCCACCGCCACTGCCTCCTTCTCTCATAAGAACAGGGACAATACAGCTTTTAATTTCAGTGCATTAAAAGTGTTTGGACTGTTGAAAAGACCAACAGTTAGTGCAAATATCTGCATCTGCTTTGGAAAAGTAAGAAATAAAAGTGCATCTTTTCTGGATTAAATCATTATGCTATTGTTATCTTTGAGTGAAAACTGTAATAAAGTCACACCCACTGCTCATTCACTCTTTTAAAATCACATAAGTACATGTTTTAATGCTTGGGGTAATAGTTTAGTACCCAAATTATATATAGGAGTAATGCATTGATGTCATGCAATCCCATGATTCCGTAGTTGTGCCGCCACATTGGACGGCAAGAAAACATCATCTGGCATTGACACGTTACAACACGCTGTCGTTTTATCAAGATTCTATGAAAATCCAGACATTCTTGGTCCCACTATGGGTAACCATGTTATGCCATCGGTTGTACAAATCACTAAGAGACTGCTATACGCAACTGAATGACGGCACATGACTTTGTTCATTTTATATCTGGTAGGTTGAATTTGAATAATTCCACACATTCTGCATGTGTCCACAGTCCTTATCGATTCATTTATGGCAGTAGACATTGGTGGATGGTTTCCTGAATTGGTTGTTTTTGTGTCACTATGAAGACGTGCCAAATACTCTAGCTTGGAATTGAAATTGCCTGTTTGTTTGATTAAGTGTGGGAAATAGTTCCCTTTAATTCATTTTATATGACATAGCTTCCCCTGCCATACTACACAGTAGGGCATTAACAGAAACGTCGACTACCGTGGCACAAGTCGACATAAATTTGGAGGAGTTGATAAGTCGCATGTTATTATTTCTCTCCCTCGGTGCATAAACACAGACCAGTCAGACAGGAGACATGGCTGCTGCAGGTAAAACAGGCTGGTGGCTCTGACAAAACAAAATGTGATTTATATGAGCAGCAGCACAGGCAATGCACATTAAGACAACGCACTGTTTTTTTTCCAAACATGATGTGGACAAGTGTGGTGTGCGTCTTGGCAGCCGCTGACTTAAACGTTTTGCATTTCATGTAGGGTGACCATATGTCTTGGATTTTGGTTGGACTGATGGCTCCAAAACCGGACTCCGACTGTCTGGCACTTCTGTCGCGTATCAGACTGGGTCCAGTTTTAAACCAGTTGGTCCAGACCAAATGTGGACACATGTTCCCCTACTGATGTTGTACAGTTACATTTAACAGAAAACTCTTTGCTAATGTTAGCCTTTGTTTTGTTGGGGTTAAAATGCTGATTTTTGTGTCTTGTCAGTGGACACGGGAGGACCGGGACTTCTTTAAACCGGGACAAAATAAAATGATAATAATAATGATTAAAAATAATTAAAAATTACATTAAAATAAAAAAAATAATAAATAAGGAATAATAATCATTTAAAAATTAAAACAAATATATAAAACTAAATAAATAAATAATCACATATATATATATATATATATATATATATATATATATATATATATATATATGAAACATAAATAAATAAAAATAACAATAAAATGAATAAATAATTTAAAAAAATACATGAAATAAATACATTTTTAAAACTAAACGCATATATATATATATATATGAAATATAAATAAATAAAAATAACAATAAAATGAATGAATCAGTTTAAAAAATACATTAAATAAATACATTTTTAAAAGTAAACGCATCTTCAAACCTTTGAAAAGTACATGTTTTGTTTTACACCTGTTTCCCTCATGCTTCATGCTCTCACACACACACACACACACACACACGCACACACACACACACACACACACACACACACACACATACACACACACACACACACACACACACACACACAGACAGATGGACTGTTGTACTGTTCATTAGAGAAGAGTCATCCTTGCATACTTTTACACAGCACTGGAAAATGTCTAGTAAGCAGAGGACAAGAGCCAAACAGACAGGAAGTAATGAATGATCCGGAAGGAAGACAAAAGAGAAGAAAAACTGATGAAGTGTCAGAGACTTGTTGGCTTTGCAGAGTGTGTTCATCAATACTGAGACAGAAGCTCATTCTGTGTGTGAGGGAAAGTGTTGGACATCTCCCACTCTGCAAAGCACAGACCAAAGCCTCCATTTCATCTTATCAATATCAATCTATCTGTTCCTTCCTTCAAACTGAATAAAAGCTGTGGGCTCTCTTCATCACAGCTGCACAATAAACTGAGCTCATCTGGAACAAAAAGGACGACAGAGACCAAGAAAAGAGGCACCGGTGACTAATCACAATCAAACCTCAGGACACAGTCATATACTATCATTTACTTCTGTCTTAATCTGGTTCCGTGGTTTTCAAAGGTCAGATTTATATGTGGACACAGACTCAGATGAAGACTTAAGTCTCATCCAGTGACTGACAGAGGCTGTTTCTTATTACCAAGTCAGTCTAAGTTACCAAGTTCAGTCTAAGGCTGAATCTCAGTCCACCTCTTACTCCTTCCCCTCCGTTTTGCACGTCCATATGTAGGGGTAGGGGTGTCTTAATTCACGTTAAGGCAGAGGGGTAGGGGGAAGGGGAAGGGCTCTATACCCCTACAAATGGAGATTGTCCAGAGACTCCAAACGGAGGGCTACGAGAAATTTCCCAGAATACAATGCGAATCATTTTAAAAAATTGCGTCATCTAGGAAAGAAGTACACAAATGTAGTATTTTTATAGTTTTTCAGTTGTGATAACTGTTGTATAAAGTTTAACATTGTCCAAAGTGTAATGGTCATGTTCTACATAAAACACACATGAAAAAAAATTACTATTTATGTAAATGTGAAGTAATCGTCTCCAAATTGAAGCAGATATTAGTAAAAATATGGTCATATCAAGGAGAACGTGACAACTACAGTAGCGGACATATTTGTTTACTTTTGGTTAAAGCTGTGGTTTTTGTTTACGTAACAACTGGTGGAGTGAACTGATGACATAGGTGAGTGTTGAAGGGGTGTCCCAATTCATAGGGGTTGATTTGCAAGCCCCTCATAGCTTAGGGCTAAGAGATTCAGCCTAAGAGCTCGAATATAGTCAATGCATAGCTATGCACACGTGGCTGCAAGCCTACGCACAGCAACGTGTCGGCCACCATTATGCAGCGATGCTGCTCCATATATATATATATATATATATATATATATATATATATATATATATATATATATATATGAAGCGGCATAACCAGGTAGTGGGCATACTGTACAGGAACATCTGTACAGAGTATGGACTGGAGGTCCCAGGGTCAAGATGGGAGAACCCCCCAAAGGTGACAGAGAACAAACAGGCCAAGATCCTGTGGGACTTTCAGATCCAGACTGACAATATGGTGATGGCCAATCAGCCTGACATAGTGGTGGTGGATAAACATCAGAAGATAGTGGTGGTGAAAGAAAGAAAGAACACGAGAAGCTTAAGAAATACCAAGGGCTGAAAGAGGAGTTAGAGAAAATGTGGAGTGTGAAGGCAACAGTTTTACCAGTAGTGATGGGGGCACTAGGGGCAGTGACCCCCAAGCTGGGAGAATGGTTCCAGCAGATACCAGGAACAACATCAGAGATGTCTGTACAAAAGACAGCATTGGTAGGAACAGCTATATATATATATATATATATATATATATATATATATATATATATATATATATATATATATATATATATATATATATATATATATATATATATATATATATATATATATATATATATATATATATATATATATATATATAGGAAAGAGGGGTGTTTGCCTGGTGTTCGCCTAGGGCACCACATTGACCAGAACCGACCCTGATTATGTAAGATTGAACACATTTATGTGTGAAGAGGAGACTTTCTAAAAGAGTTCCAGATCAGTGTATGATTCAAATGAATGAATAAGCAGTTTCTTTTCAAGGTGTTGGAGTGAAAAAATAAAAACGTCTGTAATGAGCAGAAGGTGTTGTATGCGGCAGGGCAGCAGCGGCAGGGGTCTGACTGAGTGACTTTAAACCCGTTAAACCCTCCACAGATTGCACTAGTGTTTTGACAATGGCCAGTAAACTATCTAAATTGCAGTGTTTTACCGCCTGTCTTTCTGGGTAGCGAGGCGTGAGGCTGTCAGCGTTGTCAAACCGCCTTTCTCTCTTTCTCTCTCTCTCTCTCTCTCTCTGCGGCTGCTATCATCATCACCGCCCTTTCACAAACCAAACTTTGTCCCTTTATCTCCGATTGTGCCTCTCCCTCACTATCCCACTAAAATTACCCTTTCATTTTGTTGTGCCATAAAATTACAGCCTGGTGAAGATTGGCAGTGTTTTTTTCAGCAGGGGGAGGGAAGGGGGGGGGGGGGGTCAATGTTTCTGTTGTGACTATGTGTGTGTGTGTGTGTGTGTGTGTGTGTGTGTGTGTGTGTGTGTGTGTAGACGTCCTCACAATGTCAGAAGGTAGTGATGTTTGATCGATGTACCATTGTTCAGATCTAGGATTGTTTGTGTGTGTGCTTGTATTTCTATCTTTATGGGGACATTAATATGTTTACACAGTCACACCATGGGGACCTCTGACACTATGGGGACCAAAATTCAGGTCCCCACAAGGGTTAAATATGAATAAATGTCCCAACTACTAAAATAACCCTATATATACATTCTTTTTCTTTTCTAAAAGTTCCCATAAAGCATGAGGGGAAACAGGTGCAAAATGAAACAATGTATTTTTCAAAGGTTTGAAGATGCATTTACTTTGGTTTAATTATTATTATTTATTACCTCCACCAAGGAGGTTATGTTTTTGTCTTATGTTTTTGTTTTGTCTGTCTGTCTGTTAGTTAGCAAGATAACTCAAAAACCTATGGACGGATGTTGATGTGATTTTCAGGGTATGTTGGTAATGGGGAGATCAGGAAATGATTAGATTTTGGTGGCGATCCTATATTTTTTCATTAATTAATTCATTTTTTATTTGAATACATTTTCTAATTTGTATCATTATTATTTTACTTCATTTCTATTTATAATTTCTTTAAAATATTATTTATTTATGTAATCATTATTTTGTATTCATTCATTGATTTTTATTGAATTTTATTGATTTTAAATTTTAATTAAATTTAAAAATTATAATAATTATTTTTTTTGTACAAATTTTATTATTATACCTTTATTACACTCACTACCTAATGTGTACTTGATTGCAAAGTTGGTCCTCATGAGACATGTAAACGAGTATGCGTGTGCATGTGTGTGCATGTGCATGCGTGTACGTATGTACTTGTATTCCTGTCTTTTTGGGGACATTGATATGTTTACACAGCCACACCATGGGGACCTCTGACACTATGGGGGACCAAAACTCAGGTCCCCATGAGGGTTAAATATAAATAAAATTCCCCACTAGTAAAATAGAAATGATGGGGCCGATAAGTACATGAATTTAATTTTTCCGGAAGTCCCCATAAAGCATGAGGTAAACAGGTGGAAAAGCAAAATGTGTATTGTTCAAAGGTTTGAAGATGTTTCCTTTTTAAAAATAATGAATTGAATGAAAAAAAAAGTTTTTAAATTTTTTTACGTAATTGTTATTTTTTTAAAAGTTATTCTTTATTTAAGTAATTTTTTTTAATTTAATTTCCACATTTAATTTTTTTTTTTTTAATTAACCTTGATTTTATTTTATTTAAAAAAAAGAAGAACATGTGTTTACACTCACTGCCCAATGGCTACTTTATTACAAAGTTGGTCCTCATGAGACATGTAAACGAGTGTGTGTGTGTGTGTGTGTGTCAGAACTATCAGAGGATAATAGGACTCTTGGTAATGTCAGGCTACAGGGACAAACACCCCTGTTTTACTGGACACTTTTAGATTTTTTCAATCAAGTAAGAGGAAAATAGCAAAGTAGAAGTGGAGGTGAAGACCTGTGGTGAGGAAGAAGAGAAAAGGAGGAGGAGGGGGGGGGGGGTTGTAGTCTGTGTGAAAGTAATGATATTCATACCAAACCTCAGATTATTTGGCTTGTGAACCTTACCTGACTGTACAGATTAAAATAAATGTGTGTCCAGAAGGTGAACACACACACACACACACACACACACACACACACACACACACACACACACACACACACACACACACACACACACACACGGACACACACACACACACACACACACACACACACACACACACACACACACACACACACACACACACACACACACACACACACACATCTGCTGCGTCGTCACAAATCATCCTCCAGGTGTTTCCACACCTGGGCTGAAACAGGTCAACCTGTTCTGGTAGAAAGGAATTATGGGAAATATGTCTGTACTGGATGATTCTGCATCTGAAGATTAATGTATGTGTTTGTGTGTGTGGGTATTTCTATCTTTATAGGAATGTTATAGTTTTTCTTGCTGCTCCTTTTAACTCATTTCACTCACTTCCACAACACATTAGTATCAAACAATCGTACATTTTCTACAGGCTAGTTCATTTCATTTGGCAAAATACAAATAAAAGTTAAACTCATAAGTGTTTCCAGAGTGACAGATTCAGGTTTTCATCAGTACTCTTGAAAATAAATCCCATCATCCTTTGCTCCTCCATACAACTGTATTGTGTCGTTCTAATAAATAACACCAAGTGTTTTGCTGTTGTGAATCTAAAGGCAGAAAAGACTTTAAAAAAAAAACCCAGCATCAAGTCTGAAAAATGTCCTTGAACATAAAGAACTTAAAGTGAAGTGCAATTCACCAAAAGAAGAAGAAGAAGGTCTTTAGATGCGATGTGATGTTGGTAAAGTAAAGTCTGTATATATGTCCACAGGTTAAAACATGAAACTATATTTATCAATAGAAAATATTGAGCTTCATTTAATAATGAACAGGTCCAAAAGTGTCTGTAAAAATAAAGAAAGAAACATGTCATTCCTGTTCACACTAGGTTTTCATTAAAGCAGGGGTGTGAAACATGTGGCCCAGGGCCAAATGCGGCCACCAATGGTTCCAATGCGGCCTGTGGGATGTAGAGGAAAAAGTTAAAATTATGAAACCAAAAGTCAAAATCATGAGATAATGAGTCAAAATTATGAGATAAAAATTTAAAATTACGAAACCAAAAGTCAAAATCATGAGATAAAAAGTAAAAATCATTAGATAAAAAGTTAAAATCATGAGATAAAAAGTAAAAATCATGAGATAAAAAGTTAAAATTGAGGTAGAAACTGAAAATTCCCAGTCACTAAACACAACCATAATTAATCCATATATAAGGCTCACTGTGGTTTTGTGAGAAAATACAATTTTTTAAGTGCACTTTATAGTCTGGAAAATACAGCAGCCATAAATCAACAGGAATAAGAGTAAGTGAATTCCATTCAATAAATCACTAAATTATATAAAAAAAATGAATGGATATTTGAATTGAAATGCTATTGAAAATAAAACAGCAGAATAAGATATTCACCGGGGCAAGTACCCCTTGGTGCCACCCTGTAGAACCGCCTCTGGATCTGAGCCATAGGAGATGTGTCCCCTGAAGAACATGATTTGAAGAATGTGTGTGATGGGCTGTTATCAGTGTGAAACAGTCTGCTTCCTCTGATCACTCTTTGTCTGGTCAATTAATAACCAACATCGATATTAGCATGTTTGTCTAAGAAGGGCGTACATTTTCCACCATTTTCTTATCTCTGCTCTAAGTTGACTTTTTGTTCCATTGATACTCGGTCGCTTCCTCGTTGGCTGGAGAGTCAAAACAAACACTCCAGTTTACACGCCATCTGAAACTCATCAGACTCAACAATCATTCTCTGGATTTATCGCTTCTTATGTTTTTTTTTAACAGACTTGGCTTTTTTTTTTTATATATATATTTCTAATTCCAAACATATCACATCCTCACACATCAACATCTAACATTAAAGTATTGACAAATTATCCACCTTTAACCAGAAGGGCTCTTAATATTACTATAAACATGTTCTTATCCCACACTCTCACAATTTTGACCTTTTTAGTCAACTTTGACTTTTAATTTCACAATTTTGACGTCACTTAATGCACATATATGTATATATATATATATATATATATATATATATATATATATATATATATATGTATGACAGAGATTTAGCCCCCTTTGTAACGGTTCATTTTGAAAGAGTTAAAATTCTTCATTTTAATGGTTGAATCTTTCTGTCCGCTGTGCTTTATATATATAGCACTGCTATATATAAAGTGTTGCTATATATATATATATATATATATATATATATATATGTATGTATAAATTTCAGATGGGCACTCCTGATAATTCTGTTTTTCACCAGGTCCCAAACATCCCAGATAGTTAATTAAATTACAAATGCATGCCATTCAAGAGTTTGGGTCTTAGGAGGTTTAAAACAAAGTATTTTTTCATTTTTAGCAGTAACGGTTCAGGTGTAAACAGCCCCTGATTACACAAGCTGTGGCTGCACAAATCTCTGTCTTCATTCATAATTCACAGCCAACACTTGATATGAATAACATCAACAACGTGTGAAGAAAAGACAGAACGAAAGTTTTCACATGAACCTTTTCAGGTCCAACAGTTTCCCTTTTGGCTGAAAGCGTTTGTGGATCCATACCAGCTGCTTTACTGTGATGTATAAGAAAGAGAATGACCTTTCTGGCTTTTGAATAGCGTCGGCCGACCAGGACTTCTTCACCTGCGGTGCACGCTCTTTGTCACTCCTCAGTATTGCACAGCCCAGAAGTATCTGATACTGGAACAAAAGAAGGGCCAGAGAATGTGGGAGGCATTTAGCTGTGGAGAGGTGAGGGAAGAAGCTGCAAGGTGCCGTCAGCGCAGAGATATGGGAGTGAAAAGGATGAAAACCTATAAATGAAAATCAATAGGAGAAGGCAGGAAGGCATAAGAACTGTGGGGGGAAGGTAATAGAATAGACTAAAGATAAATAATGAGGACAGCAGGAAGGAAGGGGAAAAAGAAATGAGAGAGCAGAGCAGAAAGAAGGAGACAAAGAAAAATGATTGCAGAATACAATCAGAGGAATATATTTGTTATTGTGTGCTCGTCCTTCCCATCAATAGACTGAAGACAGAAGACAGATTTACCCTCAGAAGCTGTGATGAGTGAAAAGTGCCTCCTCCAACACGCCTCCATTCTTCTGCTTCTACAAGAGGATCTGATTGCTGATGCTCCAGAGGAAAGTTGGACTGGAGCTGAAATCACAAACTTACAAAAGCAGCTGGATGCACTTTTACTTTGTCAACCAGTGGATTCACAAAAGCACCAGTGAGTGGAACCTGAAAAAAAGCCACACACGAGAAATTTACTCAATGCAGGCAACATTCTAAAAAGAGCTAAAGTTATTATTTGGGCATTATAGAGCTACATTTACTCATTATAGAGCTACATTTACTCAGTATAGAGCTACATTTACTCAGTATAGAGCTACATTTACTCAGTATAAAGCTACATTTACTCAGTATAGAGCTACATTTACTCAGTATAGAGCTACATTTACTCATTATAGAGCTACATTTACTCATTATAGAGCTACATTTACTCAGTATAGAGCTACATTTACTCAGTATAGAGCTACATTTACTCAGTATAAAGCTACATTTACTCAGTATAGAGCTACATTTACTCAGTATAGAGCTACATTTACTCAGTATAGTGCTACATTTACTCATTATAGAGCTACATTTACTCAGTATAGAGCTACATTTACTCAGTATAGAGCTACATTTACTCATTATAGAGCTACATTTACTCAGTATAGAGCTAAATTTACTCAGTATAGAGCTACATTTACTCAGTATAGTGCTACATTTACTCATTATAGAGCTACATTTACTCAGTATAGAGCTACATTTACTCAGTATAGAGCTACATTTACTCAGTATAGAGCTACATTTACTCAGTATAGAGCTACATTTACTCAGTATAGTGCTACATTTACTCAGTATAGAGCTACATTTACTCAGTATAGTGCTACATTTACTCATTATAGAGCTACATTTACTCAGTATAGAGCTACATTTACTCAGTATAGAGCTACATTTACTCAGTATAGAGCTCAACATCAATCCATCATGAAAAGGGGTTTAATTTCCATATTTATTATTTAAAAGGCAACAATAATTTCCCATAAACTCTGAATGTGACAGGAACATGTTGAATCAAATGCAGTCAATTATCATTAAGAGAGAGAGAGAGAGAGAGAGAGAGAGAGAGAGAGAGAGAGAGAGAGAGAGAGAGAGAGAGAGAGAGAGAGAGAGAGAGAGAGAGAGAGACAGAGAGGCTTTATTTATTACAAGAGGAAAAGCAACAAAACACACTTTGTAAACTAAGCGAAAACAGATACATGCGTCACATGTTTACTGGTTTTCACTCTCCCTTAGTGGTGAAAAGGTCAAGGTAAAACAGGCTCCTCATCCTTTATTCCAGACAAAACATCCTCTTTTATGTTTGTGTCCATCACACACTGACTCTACAGATAGAGTCATTCCTGACTGAATGGTTTCACACATGACCTTGTATTGTAAAATAATAGAAGATGCTGTTTAAGTGTCACATACACTATGTTCACTGCAAAAATAGAAATTAACAAAGTGTATATTTATCACTTCTAGTCCAAATATCTCATCACACTTAAAGTAAAACATAATCACTCAAATGAGAACTTAGAATTGAGATGTAAGGACTTCTATTTAGAATATATATATATATATAAAACGTACTAGATGATCGAGACATAAGGTGTAGTGTTTTGTCTTATTTTTCTGTGTCTTCATGTATTTTTGTCATTGTTAGTGTTTGGGCTTTTATTTTGGGATCTGTGTTTCATGTTCACACTTTCGCTCTTTGTTTCCTGTCACCAGTGTTTTTCCCGCCTCTCGTTAATTTCTCCTTGATGTGTCCCACCTGTCTTCCCCAGTATATATGTCTCAGCTTTGTCTCTGTCCAGTGTGAATTCGTCAGCCTTGGTAGCGACTTATGAGTAATATTCTAATCTTTGGTTCTTCTGTGGTCCACTTGGTTGTGGTATTCTGGTTACTTTGGTTTCTGTCTTTGTCCCTGTCTGTCTGTCTGTCTTGCCTGGATTTGTGTGTCCGATCTCTAGCCTGTCCCCAACCATGAGTCTGCTTTTCCCCTGCTGGTGCCTCATCGTCTCTCGGACCCTGGACCTGACCTTTCTTCTGAACCCCGGTATGATTTTTGTATTTTCCTGGACACTCGTGTTCTGCCTGGTTCTGAGCCCTGCCTGTCTGATTGTGAAGAGTTGAAAACAGTTAAAATGTCAAAACAGTTAAACAGGGTATTTATCCTTGTTCTGTGATGCTTCCTTAAAAACATTATCAAAGATTCAATTCAATTCAATTCAATTTTATTTATAAAGCCCTAAATCACAACAAAGTCGTCTCAGAGGGCTTTACAAAAACACTATCAGCTACAGAAATACATGAAAAGTCCCAAGCATCCCCTGTCCTTAGACCCTCCTTCTCGGCAAGAAAAAACTTCAAAACCCAGTGGGAAAAAGAAGAAATCTTGAAGAGAACCACATTGAAGGAGAGATCCACTCCCATGGACGGACAGGCGATAGATGAACGTCCATGTATAAATGCAGGAATTGATAATTATGATCTATTATCAATGGTAATAGTTAAGCTAACAGAAATAAACCATGTTATGACAATGCTGCAAACCGCCAATCTCCAGCCCAAATTTAAATAACAGACTAAAACAACAAACACAACTGTGCTGATGGTATAAAAAAAACAAAAACAAAACAAAAAACCACATCCTGGAGAAAAGGCTGACGAAGTTGCGGCAGAGCACCTCTCTGCTCACAGCTGATCGGCCACCTCTTAGAGCTGACAGGTCTTCAGCCTTGATTGCTGTCAGGTGATGGTCTACCTGTGACAAGAGGCGTGGCAGGAACGACACACATACGCATGCACATGCACACACAGAGCACGAGCATGTGCAAAGTGTGCCCCAGCATTCACCCTCCCGCCGACATGTAACACCCCACCTATACAACTTCTTAGCAAATCATGCTCAATTTTGTTGTCATGGTTGGTAGTGGAGTTCTACAGCGAGCTGAAGGTGAGCTTGGTGCAGACATATTGTATGCCAAAACTCCAAGTTGTTGACTGTACCTGGGGCAACACCCCAATTCATCAAATTGTAACGCGTCACATTTATTTCCAGAGTAACGGTAACGACGATACAGTTACGGATAAAGTAGTTAAGTAATTACTCCGTTACTCAAAATATGGCTGTGTTAGTAATGCTGTTATACTCTAACGGTGTTATTCCCAGCACTGGAAATGATAAATGTCAACAGAGTGAGTGATAAGACACAGACAATATGCAGACACTGTATACAAACAATAGTGTAGAGCGGCTAATACGAGCACAACGCAGAGACATTTCCAGCAGCACCACAGCTCAGTACTCAAATTAACAACTGCACCTGCCAAGAAAACACCAACAAACCACACAACACTGATAAACACGTTCACAACTCAACTTCGACAGTCATACATCAGATTTGATTTTGAAAAAAAGAGAAACATATAATTTTCATTTAATTTTAACTTTTATAACATTTTATTTTAGTTACAATTTGAAGAAGAAGACGTTCATTAAAAGTTAACGTTTACAACTCAGTTAAATAAAAGTCTGTTGTCCATTCTTATAATTTGTAATTTAGTTTTCTTAAAATCTCATTTCGTCTCAATCTCGTGAACGCATTCTCAAGTCTCGTCTCTTCTCGTGAGCTGAGTGTCTCATCACACTCCTAATATCTCCACAGAACTGGACTCACAGGACACTGTAGGGGGTAAGTCACTGTGGGTGCACCACAGTAAAGATGCTGATTCTATACAAACTCATGTAAAAAATAGTGAACTATCCCTTTAAACTGATATCTAACATTCTGTAAAAATAAATTGTATTAAAATGTACTCCTGCCTCAGAGTTTTGTATCTGGGTCCACTTGTTGTCTGAGTCCTAAACATGCTCAGAGCGGCAAAGTTAGAAAGAGCAGTGGAATTAGTTTAATATCTTTGTTGTTGTTTCTCATAATGGTGTGAAACTTTGCACTGAAATCCACCATAACACTGGAAAGGCATCCTCCAAATGTTGTATCATTTGGTGGAGTTGTGCAGGTGTTAGGCACTCCACACCAGAGGTAAGATCTTTAGCCCAAGCCCGAGCCCGACCCAGCCCGAAATTTGGGTCGGGCTCGGGCTTCTCTCTCGTTGACTTTATTTTTCTCCGCGTAATTAAGCGAGTGCACATCAAGATCTCTCTTTCACTCTCATTGTCTGGCCTCTAATTCTGTGTTCCAGCGTTATTTCATTGTGTAAATGCATTTATCATGATAATAAATATATGTAGATTATTTTAATCTTAAAAAATCTTGCGTTTTTTTTCTGCCAAAAATACTATGGGATAAATTGAAATTTCGGGTTTGCTTCGGGCTCGGGCCTGCAAATCAAGTTAATTGGTCGGGCTCCGGCTGGGTCGAGCTTTGATGCCTGCGGGCCTGGGTCGGGTCGGGCTGGATTTTTTAGGCCCGATCTTACCTCTACTCCACACACAAACAGGACACACTACAGACACAGATGTAGTGCATTATAGATAGATGATGTAGTACATAGAGTAGTGGTTCTCAAATGGGGGTACGTGGAGGTACTGCAGGGATATGTGAAACTTTTAAAAATTCTACTTAAAATTTCCTATATACCTTACAGTACGAAGTAAAATAAGAACCATATTTTCTGCACTATAAGGAGGACTGGACTATAAAGCGCATTAAGTGAAGTCAAACTCATGAAATAAAAAGTCAAAATGATGAAATAAAAAGTAAAAAAAAAATCTAAATTGTGAGAAAAAATGTCAAAATCATGAGCTAAAAAAAATCTAAAGTAGGAAAAAAAAGTCAAAATGATGAGATAAAAACTGTTAGTTAAAAACTGTTAAAAACAGTTAGTATTTAATAAACCAGACACTGATTTTACAGCACTTTACCTCTTTTTTTCTTACAAAAATGTTTTGCCCATGTCAGGGGGAACTAGACTAAAAATATATTTCTAAGGGGGTACAACACTTCCATTGAGGGTTATATCGTCCTCCGTCTGTTATTTGTCTTTTTGATGAAGTTTAATTAGTAAAAAGTGCATTTCTTTCAGTGTTTCAGTTCCAGGTTAAGGTGAAGGTTTTTTCCATCAGCTGTAAAATCTATTCATCTGTGAATGTGTTTGTACGACTGTTTGCTTATGGACAGAGTGGATGTTTTTTGTAAAAGAAGCTGTTTAATTGTATTTGGAAACAGAGATGATGGGTGTGAACGTCCAAGCTATTGATATGTTTCTGTGTCTGCCTGAACGCAAGCATCCCATCATGCACTGGGAGATTTCAACACAAGCATCGATCAGCTTCAGCAGCACCAGGATCAGATGATACTGGGCTGGGTTACAGGAAGTGTGTGTGTGCGTGTGTGCTTGAATTCCTATCTTTATGGGGACATTGTTTACACTGACACACAATGGGGACCTCTGACACTATGGGGATCAAAATTCAGGTCCCCATGAGGGTTAAATATAAATTTAGATCCCCACTATTAAAATAGTGGGAAGAATATATTATTTTATTTTTTTGAAGATTTGGAGATGTGCTGACTTTTTATTATCACTATTATTATTTTTTAATAATTATTTTTAATTACATTTATTTAATTTGGTTGTTACACTTTTTAGTTTTTTTTTCTCATTTTCTCATTATTATTATTATTATTATTATTATTATTATTATTATTATTATTATTATTATTATTATTAGTAGTAGTATTTTATTTAGAATTTATATATTTTTTTATAATTAAAAAAAATATTATTATTTTAGTTTTTTAAGATACGTTTTAGTTCATAACCATAACTACCATCATAACTACAAGTGATGAGTACAAACTTAAGTATTTGTTTTCCTGTAAGTCCTCATAAAGCATGAGGGAAACAGGTGTAAAGTGAAACATTTATTTATTTATATTTATCAAACGTATGATCCAGTGTTGACTGTT
>CM035785.1:29896301-30178801 GCA_020466265.1 Siphamia tubifer | reverse complement strand
CTTTTAAAACCAAACAACCTGCTGAGTCTATGTATCATTTGTTCATTTGTTTTTTCAAAATAAAACCAAAAAGAAGCCAACGAAAAAACAAGTTGTTTTTTCAATATTTGTTTCCAAAACCAAAACGAAAAAATATGGATAATGATGTGTTTGTTTTTTTTTCAGTTTAAAATAATAATGGAAAAAAAACGGATAACAGCTGTTTCCGTTTTATCCAATTTTGACCTGAAGTCATGTTAGCCCAGCTGCACTAGCCTCCCCTAGTGTCAGCAAATGTAATGTGCTACAGTAGTAGTCTAGTTATGCTCAATGTAACTTTTGGCTAGATTTCCCTGAAACTGGCCGACCAATCACAGTGAAGTATAGAGTCAGAGGGCGGGCGTAAACAAAGTGACGCTGCAATGATTGGAAGAGAAATAACGAGAGGTGTAAGTACAGCTACTTATGTGAAAAAATACTAAACTTAAGTAAAAGTAAAATAAGTACCATTTCTCAATTGTAATAAAGTACAAAGGTAAAAAGTAAAACTTTTTTTTTTGCCATGAACAAAATAATACTTATTTAACCAGGAAAATCTGAAAAGTTTCAAAAGTATCTAAAATAAAGCCTGTGAAAGTAAGTAATTGTGTAGATAATGTGTTTGATCAGGTCACAGTTACTCAGTTTTGTGGATATGGACAGGAAATTAAGGATTTTTTTTTTAAGTCACAATTGAGATAAAAAGTCATCATGAGATTTAAAATTTTTTATAAATATTTGATTTAAAAAACTCATAATTTTAAGATAAAATATTTTTGGTGAAATTAAAAGTCAAAATTGTGAGATAATAGTCATATAACGAACATATAAAGTCACAATTTTTCTCCTCCACTGATTTCCACACCTGTTGAGTTTGAAAAAGTAACGAGTCTATTCTGAGAATGTAATAAGTATAAAGTACAGATATTTCTAGAAAAATGTAGGGAGTAAAAGTAAAAAGTTGTCAGAAAAATAAATACTTAAGTAAAGTACAGATACTTAAAAAAATCTACTTAAGTACAGTAATGAAGTATTCATCTTCCACCTCTGCAAACAACCATAGAAGAAAAACAACGGGTGTAGATTTCCTTTTATCAAAGATGAGTGAAGAATGTGAGAAAACGTCAGCAATCTTTAAATTCTTTTTAGAGAAGCGACAACATTCGTTAAGCTCCATAATCCACCATTTTGTTTATTCATTTCTAACTTTCTCCAGACTTCTCCATCAACTTTCCTGCGCTCTAACTATGTCATCCTAAAGATTACGCAGATTGTCTTATAGTACCATCCTATTGCATACAGAGGGATTTGAAAGACAACCTCTTAGCCCCGCCTCCTCTGACTATGAAGCACCGGAAGCAAATTGGGTAAACAGGAAATGACCTTTGACCCGCAGTGACAAAGATGGAAGATATATTTGGGTAAATTTCTGCGCATATATCCAATGGAAAATGTACTTGTGATTGTTTTTTCATCTTTATATATCCAGGTCATTATTGAAAATGCGAATCAGTCCTTAACTAACGTACCTGGTTAAATACAGATTAATTAAATAAATGAAATTGAATTGTGTGCAGTTTTGTAACTGATGTAGCACAACATGCGTAAACAACATTTATAGAAAAAGAGCTTGTGTTTCTTTCTATGTGTCTCCCTTTATACAGTTGATGTACCAGCTGTCCATTAGCACTGCAGTTGTGGATAATGACCATTAAACAAGATGATTAGTTGTATACAGCTCAGTACAGAAGCATTTCTTATAACCTCCAAACATTAAAAAGTGAGAAAACAGTGGCCCCTCTGCTGCACTCGTCTTTAGTTTCCTATCTTCTACATGCTGTGATGGACTATGGAAATAACAGAAGAATGTTACAGTCGTTTGTCACATTACAGTTTGCGGTGATAAACAGTTTTCCCAACACTGTGGTTTTTAAAAATACATAAGAATCCATCATCCCATTATTTAAGGAAGACATGGGAGAAAGATCTGGGTTGTACTTTGGATGAAGAAACGAAGACCCAAGAATATGTTAGAGAAGTGAGGAGCAAATGTATTAAATAAATAAATAGTGCAGAGCCCGTAGAAAATGTGAGATTGTTTGCTACTAATGGGTTGAATTGAGTTGAAAGAAGCAGAAAGAAAGACTATAATAATTAGTTGAGGCTGTGAGTATGATAACGCTAATGGTGTTAGTTGTTACTGCTGGTGGAAGTAGTAAAACCCAGTTTCAGGTGGGGCAGACAGCCTACCACTGTAGTAGTTTGTGTCATGCTAACGCAGGCGACACCAATCAACACCCAGCAAGATATATTATTATTATGGCTGTGAAGTGAGCTGGCAGTCACTCACCCCACACTCAAATGTCACTGTCTACTTTCAGACTTGTATACACGAAAAGCAGGAAACTGGGCAATGTGGCTCTGCCTACTAAACTACAGATAACAACAAACAAACCAAAAATCAAAAGTGTCTAAAAGTGAAGAGATAAAGCTGAACAGTGGATGAGCCAGATAGTAATGTAGCCTACAGTCATTAACGTTGGTGCAATGTTCAGTAGAAGGTGAATCAGATGTTCTGCCTGTTAATTCAGTAAATTATGGACCTTGTTTAACTCGTGCGAATGCACCATAATAGTATCCTCGGTCGCAACAGGACTTGCTGTTGTCGCAACAATGACAAAAATGTCTGCGAATTCCTGGGGGGATTGAAGTTGTTAGTGGCATGTAGCACAGTTGTGTTGTTGTCATAGAGAATAGCCAAATCAGGGGGTGGGACTTCGGGAATGTGCACAATGCTCAGAGCAGCAAAGTTAGAAAGAGCCATGAAATGAGTTTGATATCTTTGTTGTTGTTTGTTGTAATGGTTTGAATCTTTTCACTGGAATCCACCATAGTACTGGAAAGTCACCCTCCAAATGTTGGATAATTTGTTGGAGTTATGCAGGTGCGGGACGTTGTACAGACAAACAGGACACACAACAGACACAGATTTGTTGAATTATAGAAAGACTGAACTTCAACTAGACTCAAGGTATGTTCATACAGTGACGATGGAAACATAAGATGCAAAAGACGAGCATTTTCAGGAGGACATTTTTGTTTATATGAAGATGCAACACTGGGCAAAATTGGATTGGATATACATACTAGCTCGATATTGCGACATCCCAATGTTCAAACATCAAGCAAACTGTTCAGGACCGTTGACGTTGAAGAGGAACTGGAAACAGACTCAGTCCGACAGCCAAAGTTATCTGTGCTTAGGGGGACGAAGGCAAATCACCCGAAGCTGCAGCAGTGACCCCCATCCAGCCGGCAGTGGTGTACCAATAGGTAGCAAAGCAACCCTCAGACAGGCGCCTTTATGGTACGGCCACACCGAAAGCAAATTTTCACATTAGCTCATCAAGATTACATACAAAGTCAGTGGAAAGACGTGTTTGGACACAGATTTGCCCCGGGCAACGCATTGGATGTGTTGCTGCAAATATTGATTATTAATTATTATATTGAAAATATTAAACTTTTCAGGTGAATTCATATGACGAATTGACAAAAAACAATCAGCGTCGAGATGCTGCCAATGTTGTGACTCAATGACACATGGCACTCGAACAGACACAGAAGGTGGCAGAAAGAAAAACTGAGCCTGAAATAGTGTTGAAAGCGGACGTCATCCAGATGCAGTTCCTGGAGGAGGTGGTGTAATTCCCCGTGTTGCAGAAGCTTTTGCAAAGTCAGGTGAACACAAAAGTGACGGCTTCTGGTCCTCAGACAGATGGGACCTCCAGAGCAGGTACAGAGCAGCAATCTAACTGATCTGAGCCATAGTTGAGGACAGACTGAACTGGCAGGACAGATTTTTTTTATCTATGTTTCGATGTTTATCTAGCGTCCAGAATCAAGTGTTGCACATTCGGAGTGGCCGCGAATTGTCTAGCATCCAAACTCGGGTGTTTATGCGGCATGTCACAGGCGTAAAATGCATAAATTCACATTTGGGGTGGCCATAGCATTAAGCCAACGAAATATTGGAACAATGGGATGTCGGAATAATGGTATTATCCTGCCAGGCTGACATAGGTAACTGTACACCTGTCTCTGTTAGGTTATGGCAAGGGTAGGGAATTCTGGTCCTCAAGGGCCAGTATCCTGCTTGTTTTAGACCCCATCTGCACGGAAATGAATTTGTGGAAACCAACATACTTTCTTAATGGATTGGCCTTTTGTCTAAATGGGACCGGTCTCACGGATACCCCAAAACGATATCTTTGGAAAATAGAATAGAATAGAATAGAATGGAATCATTTTATTGTCATCATACACACATGCATAATGAAATTTAAAAGACAACTGGTGGCATAAAATTACAGAAGGAGATTAAAATAGAATAAAAGTATGATGTATAAAAACATTTACAGGAGGCAATGTAAAAAGTGCATTAGAAGACATGGTAGCATGAATAAATATATAAATATATAAACATATATATATAAATATATAAATATATTGCACAGTGGGCAATAGCTGAGGTAGCTATTGTGTCCCGCTAGTGTTCAGTACCCTGATTGCACTGAGATAAAAAGTGTTCAGGAATCTCGAAGTGCGGGCCTTGATGGACCTGTACCTCTTCCCTGAGGGCAGCAGTGAGAACAGGCTGTGCCCGGGGTGTGAAACGTCACGGGCGATGCTGGTGGCCCTGCGCAGACATCTGGTGTTGTAGATGTCTGACAGAGAGGACAGCTGGACTCCTATGATGCTCTGTGCTGACTTCCTGACCCTTTCCAGAGCCTTCTTGTCAGCCTGAGAGCTGCTCCTGAACCACACCAAGATGTTGTAGGTGAGGATGCTCTCTACAGAACATCTATAGAAGGACAACAGCAGGTCCTGGGACACGTTGACCCTTCTCAGTGACCTTAAAAATTACAGGCGCTGCTGTGCCTTTTTAACGAGGGCATTGGTGTTCCTGCTCCATGTAAGGTCCTGTGACAGGTACGTTCCCAGGAACCTGAAGTCACTGACCCGCTCCACCTGGTCCCCTCGTATAAGAAGGGGGGGGGGGTTTCCCTCTTCCTCCTGAAGTCCAGCACCAACTCCTTGAGTTGGTGCTGAATGGGTTGAATGGGTCCCAGAATGAATGGGTCCCAGAGTGGGAAGATCTGGATATGGTGCTGTTTCCACCCCCATCTTGACGAGTAAACATGTGTGTTCACACCTACGTTGGTAGAAAAAGGATCTGGGCACATGTGCACCATGTCTTCTATTATTCTCTTGTATCTGGTGGGACTGGTTTACAGCGCTCATAGTGGTGTGTCGTGAATTGCATCATTTTCAGCAAGAGTTTCGCCCCCATGCTGACGCAGATTTTTTACTGAAACATTAACATTTTTACGTAATATATTTTGGCACGGTTTCAAAACTAAACCCGTATTGACCTCATCTGGATAGCCTTAGATGTTTCCCTCTTCCAGTACACTTGGAAGACATTACATCATTATCAGGCTTCTGCAGAGCATGAGGATCAGCTGATCATTAACTCAACCAAGCGTGCTGGAAGAGGGTCCCCGGGCCACATGTTGGACACCCCTGCTTTAAAGAAAAAAAACTTTTCTTTGGACAATTTATGATGGACTGTGGCTGCTGAAAAACCTGCCTTTTTATTTATTTATTTATTTATTGTTTTATTGTTTTGTGTTTGTTCATGTTTAAAAAATGAAAAATTCAATAAAAATGTGAATCATATAAAAAAAAAAAAAATCCAGGATCCCCGCTCCTGGAAAGTTGACTTTTTACAGATGTGAGGTTTTGTTTGGACAGGTTGTGTATGTGTGCGTGTGTGTGTGTGTGTGTGTGTGCGTGCGCTGGCTCACACACCCACACCATCACCGCCTCCGCCGCCATCATTCAGACTAATCCCCTCACAGACCCCTCGTGTTGCTCTTTGAACGCAGTACAAAGCGTGTTCTGGGCTTAAAACAGCAGCACAAAGACACAAATAAAAACCTGCTGAGACTTTTGACCTTTCGCCTGGGATTACAGTTTTCAAACAGCGTTCAAGGAATTCAGCGTTCGCATCCACACAGCTTTTCAAACAGTCTCTTCGCTCCCTTTATCTGGGCCTGTTCGTAACTTAATGGCACTCGTTTCTGTTAAATACCACAAACCTGCCAGAGTGAGTGGATGGGGTTATGTGTATTAGTACTGGACTGTAGACATGATGAGTATTAGTACTCCAACCATCCCTCCCTCCCTCCATCCATTCGTCCCTCTATCTATCTGTCCATCCATCCCTCCTTTCCTCCCCCCTCTCTCCTCCACCCATCCCTGCCTCCCTCCTTCCTTCTCTCCCTCTCTCCCTCCCTCCCTCCATCTCATTCACACCTAAAAACATTTTACTTGTTTGTCAAAAATAAAACATTGTAAATACAGTTAAATTTTTTACAGAAGTCATTTCAGAGTCTTTTTATTTCTTGATCATTGATGTTGGATGTTTCAAATACAGTCGTGTCATTTAAAGAATCCTTCCAAATGCACCACAGCACCAGTACCTGCACTCTACTGTTTTTTTACAATAATCGTATTTTCTTGTCTTACTTTTGTAATAATTATACATACATAGACATTTTGCTGCAGGTATTCACCAAATCATACGTCGGATAATTATGGCCCAAACATCTCTGGGCTTTGTCTTTTGATTACATCACACACTGGCGCTCTGGTTCTCTGGTTTCCGGCTTTAGGAGACAGTTTTTCATGCGCACAAATATTGATTAAACTGTCGAGCATACAAGGAATAACATATGTGAATTCTGTTTCAGGCAGGATCTTATGCTTTAACTGCTGCTGCCTATGAGCGCTTCTCTGTATACTGCTGTTTCTGAGGCTAACACACACACACACACACACACACACACACACACACACACACACACATTCACACACATACTCGTTTACATGTCTCATGAGGACCAAGTTTGTAATCAAGTAGGCATTGGTCGTGAGTGTGAACAAATTTTTAATGAAATAAAAAAATAATAATACAAATTTGAAAATTCAATGAAATTAAACAAATAAATAGAAATGAATGAATGAATAAATATATAACAATTTAAAAAATAAAATAAAATCAAAAATCCAAAATATATCTTTTAAAAATATTTAAAAAATTAAAAAATTATTCTAAAATTATCTAAAAATAAAACCTTTTTAAAAAAAACAAAACAAAACAACTAAAAACGTCTTAAAACCTTTGTAAATTACATGTTTCCCTTTGCACCTGTTTCCCTTATCCTTTATGGGGACTAGGAATACAAGCACACACACACACACTCGTTCACGTGTCTTATGGGGACCAAGTTTGTAATCAACTACCCATTGGTAGTGAGTGTAAGAAAGAAAGAAAGAAAGAAATTTGCAACCATTTGCATCTAAACAACACACACAACCTGTAAATAACACTAAAATAAATAATTTTAATCTTATGATGAATATATCTTTCTGTGAAATAAGAATATTTGTAATATTCATAATAAATAATTGAAAATAACAGTGTCGAAATAGAGACGACCATGGCTCAGTTCGAAGAGCAGCTTGTCTATTAACCAAAGGGTTAGCGGTTCAATTCCTGCTTTGTCCTAGTCAGTTTGTTGTGTCCCTGGTTAATGTTCTGCACTTACATAGTTCTTTTCCACCTTCATGGTACTCAAAGCGCTTTACATTAGCCTCACATTCACCCACTCACACACACACTCACACACCAGTAGGTTTCTAAGGTTCTGTCAGTCCTACTGGGAGACTAAGTCAGGGTTCATGCTCTTGCCCAAGGACACTTCGACGTGTGGACAGCCAGAGCTGCTCATTGGACGACCCGCTCTACCAACTGAGCTTTGGGCAAAGACACTTCACCCTCCTGCATGCAGTGTATGAATGTTTTGGTGGTGGTCAGAGGGACTGTAGGCAAAAAATGTCTGCCACCTTTCTGTCAGTCTACCTGTCTGTGGATACATACTGTATGTAGCTTACCCCTACCAGAGGGAGCATGTGAGAGTGAATGAATAATCACTATATTGGATCAATAATGTGAAGTGCTTTGAGTGGCCAAAAAAAGCGCTATATAAATCTAATCTATTATTATTATTATTATTACTATTATTAGGAACAAAACATGAAAACAGTGCATATTTTCATGTTAATTTCAGGTTGTTTGTGTTGTTGGGTTGTGCATTTTTTGGAGCGTTTTGTGTGTGTGTTTCCATGTGTGTGATTTACTGAGGAAAAGAATGTTCTTATCACATATGAATACTAGGAATAAATAAAAATTAAAAAAAAGCTGAATTGCCAAAGGTCGACCCTATGAAGGAATACAGGAAGAAATGTGTGTCCTTGTGTGTGTGTGCTTCTACTCCTATCTTTATGGGGACATTGATATGTTCACACAATCACACTATGGGGACCTCTGACACTATGGAGACCAAAATTCAGGTCCCCATGAGGGTGAAATATCCATAAAGTTCCCCACTAGTTAAATAGAATTGATGTGGCCCTATAAATACATTAATTTGCTTGCTTAGGAAGTCCCCATAAAGCACAGTGGGAAACAGGTGCAAAGCAAAACATGTATTTTTCAAATATATATATATATATATATATATATATATATATATATATATATATATATATATATATATATATATATATATATATATATATATATATATATTCCTGAATCTTAAAAATCATTATTTTTTCATTCATTTTGTCATTACATTTTATTATTTTATTTAAAAAGTGTTTACACTCACTACCCTACTGATGGCTACTTAATTACAAAGTTGGTGCTCATGAGACATGGAAACAAGTATGTGTGTGTGTGTGTGTGTGTGTGTGCAAACAACAAACGGAAATGAAGAATTGAACTTAAGCCATAAAAACCAACAACATGACTTTTCTCCCAAAAGGCCAAAAACAACACAACTCATAAAAGCAGGAGTGAAGGTGGGACAGAAACCAGACTGTACGGAGGATTTTTTTTTTTTTTTTGCAGCTCCTCTCCATAGGACAGGAGGCCCGGTTGCCATGGCGATGCAGTATTTCTCCAGAATTGCACATATTGATTCGCAGAGGCGTCAACGGCCAAGCAGGAGTGAGAAGAAAATGTGTCTGTGCATCGAAGGAGGAGGAAGAGGAGGAAGAGGAGGAGGGGGATGGGCTGTGGAGGAAGAGGAAAAAGAGCCAGAGTATCAAACAATGACACTGACACACACACACACACACACACACACACACACACATACACGTTTACATGTCTCATGATTTGATTAATATGATTTGGTTATTTCGAGCAATTCACACAATAAACACATACATGAGAAAAAATATAATAATATTTACACTCGAAAAGGAGTGGGAAGAAGAAACACTTATACTCATGAGGACCAAGTTTGTAATCAAGTAGACATTGGGTAGTGAGTGTAAAGTTTAAACACATATATGTTTTTTAATAAAATTTAATAAAAAAATATACAAATGTAAAAATAAATCAAACAATAAAATAATAATAATAATAATAATAATAATAATAATAATAATAATAATAATAATAATAATAATAATAATAATAATAATAATAATAAATAAATAATGGGAAAAACATCTAACATTTTAATAAAATAAAATTAAAAATGATAAAAATGTGAAAATAAATACAGAAAAATTTATGAATAAATAAATAATAATTAATCATAAATACATCATATTTTAAATAAATAAATAATGAAAAAAAGTTAAACACATGTCTTGAAATACACCTGTTTCCGTCAAGCTTTATGGGGACTTATGAAAAAAAAAATCATGTATTTGTAAGGCTATATCATTTCTATTTTACTAGTGGGGACCTTTACTTATATTTAACCCCCGGGGGCACCTGAATGTTTGTCCCCTTAGTGTCAGAGGTCCCCATGGTGTGACTGTGTCAATGTCCCCATGAAGATAGGAATACACACACTCACACACACACACTGATTTCCATGTCTTGTGAGGACCAGGTTTGTAATTCATTATAGTGTGACTATCAAAAAATAAATGTTCCCATAAAGATAGGAAAACAAGCACACACACACACACACACACACACACACACACACACACACACACACACACACACACACACACACACACACAGTTGTTGAGGGTTTACAGGGGACATAAAGGAAGCAGGCAGAGTAAAAACAGATAAAGGCCAGAGGCAAATAAAGAGTGAAAAGTCTGTAAACTGGAGGAACATGTGGTTTTATGTGTAATTAACAAACACTACAGTGTGTTGAGTGTCAGAGATGGAAGAACAGGTCGACCAGAGACAAACTGGGCCGTGCTGTGCTGTGCTGATCAGGGTCTAGGGTTTGTCTGGGGAAAAGAACCAGTGTATGAACCCTGGAGACGTTTGGATTCACCTAACACTGTCATTAACCACACACACACACACACACACACACACACACACACACACACACACACGCACAAGCACAAGCAAAACACATAAACAAGCAAAACACACACACACACAAATACACACACACACAAACAAGCAAAACACACACATACAAACAAGTAAAACACACAATCACACAAAACACAGACAAAAACACACGCACACCAAATACACACACACACACACACACCAGCACAGACTCACACTGTTCCCACACAACCTTAAATGTCTAAAGAAAATCAGACACAATTTGAACCATTTTCTGCTTCTGTTACTAACAGTTTAGTGTCTTTGTAGAACTGATCCATAATAAAACACATGGACTAATGATAAACTGAGGCGGAATATTGTTAAAATTAGACTTATTTTACTCATGAAATTGAACTTTTTTTTGCATTTGGATAATTTATAAAAGTATTGTAATAATTTAATGGAGGTTTTTTTTGCACTAAAACAATATTTATAGATTATTATGTTTTCATTTTACTGGTCCGACCCATCAGAGATCAAATCAGACTGAATGCCGACAGGGTTTTATTATTGTCACACTTTCTGATGGTTGAAAAATCCCCATTTCACCTTCTAAAACTAGTTTTCTTTCCAGGGCCACGTTCAGCCTTATTTAATTTCCAGTAAAATATTAAAATAACATGTAATTAAGAATAAAAACTCAACATTTTTGTCTTTCATTTACTGCAAAATGTTCCCATTAAATTAGGAAAATATTTTATTTTACAAACTATACAAACAAAAAAGATGGAAATATAAAAAAAAAAAAAAAAAAAAATAAAGTAAACACTTTATAATACCTACACACAATTTATTATGTATTAACCATTTATTACCTATTTGTTAATGTTTGTTCGTCATGTATTAACCATTTGTTTCTGATTTGTTAATGGTTTAGTCATACAAAATTTATCATAAACAAAGCGTTTTTTTCTTCTGTTCTATGAACAAACCATTTGTAGTCGTGTGAACAAATGTTTTAAGATTAATTGTGTATGAGCAATACAATAATAAACATTAACAAATGGGTAACATATGGTTAATACATAATGAACAAACCACTTACACATGGGTAACAAATGGCTAATACATATTGGTATATGTATAGGTATTATAAAGTGTTACCAAAATAAAAGCAATTTTAACAATGTTTTGCTTCGACATCTCATTTTTACATGAAGCAAAACATTGTTAAAATTGTTGTGAATTTTCTTTAGACATTTCATGTTGTTCATACTTGTTCAGGTTTTTCACATTTTATTGTTACATTATAGTTAGTAAATGTAAATATTTCCAGATTTTCATGTAATTTTTAAAAACTAAAACAAAAATAAAAATTTTAAGTTGTCATTCTAGACATTATGTCAAATATTTTTCACATTAAACCCAAAAGAAAATATGGATTTATTATTATTTTTTGCAGATATTTTATATTATTTGACTGTTGGTAATATTGTAATGTATGTGGAACTTGAACTAACATCACTTCCACAGAACTTACTGTGGAATTCTGTGGAAAATCTTTTGAAAATTCATCCCAGGGGCCACATTGGAACCTTTGGCGGACTGTATTTGGCCCCCGGACCGCATGTTTGAAACCCCTGAGTTAATATGTTCATTAGTGTTTTTCTTTCTTCTGTTTTAACATGCATCTAAACTGCATTCTTGTCCTGTTGAAGACAAATACCTCTATTGTAATTGTTGTTAACCTCACATGTGACAGATTTACGAGGGGGAATGATGTTAATTAGAACCCAGAGGATCAGCAGTGAGTCAATGTGATCGTAAAAACAAATAGGTCAGCGGCGGCGTGGGGACATTTGAGCTTAAACCACATGAAGGCAGATGCGTCCCTTCTGTTTTCCTTTGTTTCTTTGCATCGTGAGCAGTATTAAAAAGATAAAAATAGGCGTTCAAACTGCAATAAAAGAGTGTGTTTGTGATTTTCTGAATGTGGTGCACTTTGTGTCCCCACAGGTTTTTTTTATATATATATATAGTGTATATATATCCCGTGGGGACCTGAATTTTGGTGCCCGTAGTGTCAGAGGTCCCCATGGTGTGACTGTGTAAACATATCAATGGAACAGGTGCAAAGTCAAAACGTGTTTTTCAAAGGTTTGATGATGTTAAATTATTTATTTTTTATGTATTTTTATTATTTATGTATTTTTTGTCATAATTTTTCAGATAATTTATTTATTTGTATTTCTTTTATTTTTAAATGATTGATAATTTATTTATTCATTAATTTTCATGTATTTATTTTTAATTTAATTAAATGTTTACATTTTTATCATTATTTTAATTTATTTTATTAAAAAATTAAGAAGAAGATGTTTACACTCACTACTCACTGGCTACTTGATTACAAACCTGGTCCTCATGAGACATGGAAATCTGTGTGTGTGTGTGTTTGTTTGTATTCCTAATTTTATGGGGACATTAATATATTTATACAGTCACACCATGGCGACCTCTGACATTATGAGGACCAAAATTCATGTCCTCACCAGGGTTAAATATAAATAAAGGTCCCCACTAGTAAAATAGAAATGATGTGGCGCTATAGATATATTAATTTAGTTTTTTTTTTTTTTCAGGAAGTCCCCATAAAGCATGAGGAAACAGGTGTTAATCAAAGCATTTATTTTTCAAAGGTATGGAGATGTGTTTAGTTTAAAGTAAAAAAGTATAAATTTTTTGCTTTTTAAAATTATTTTTTATTATTATTTTATTATTTTAATATTATTTATATTTATTTATTATTATTTTAAAAATATTATACATTTTTATTTATTTATTTGTAAATTGTTTTGCATTTATTCCTTCATTTGTATTTAGTTTTTTATTTAAATAATTGTATTTTTTTTCATTATTATTTGATTTATTTTTAATTATTTATTTATTAAACTTATTTTTATTGTATGTATTTTTGAATTTTGTATTTTTTTGTATTTTAATTTTTTTTTAATTTCTACATTTTAACTGTAAAAAACTGTATCAAATTTAAAAAATGTCATAATTTTTCTTTTTATTTTATTACAAAAAAAATAAAAATTAAGTTTACACTCACTACCCAATGGCTACTTGATTACAAACTTGGTCCTCATGAGACATGGAAACAAGTATATGTGTGTGTGTGTGTGTGTGTGTGTGTGTGTTCATTTCTACGCTCCACAGATCTGACACCAGCCGTCAGAAGCAGAAAGAGCTGTGACAGAAATGCAGCTAAAAATAAACTCATCCTTCTTATCACACTCTTCTTCTTTTCTTCATCCTTTCTTTTCTTGTCCTTTGCCTCTAATGCTCCGTTACACAATTATCACAAATAAAATTAACCACTGTTATGGAAACATTTTTGGAACAAAATCAAGTGTATTCACAGGAAAGTTATATGTGCATATTTGGGATATGCACATGTGTTCAGTTGTAAAACAAAACTGTAGAATGAGTCTATTTGTACTTAAAATGTGTTGTGTGTTAGCCTAGCCTAGCCTAGCCTATCCTAGCTGAGCATAGCCTAGCCGCGCTATCCCTGTTCATTACACGTATGTGTCTAAGAAACACGTCATAGGCTCAAATATGTTCATGGATAATGAAGCTATTGTTCTTTTATCAATTGTTTTTTACATTAACAATTCATGGAAAAATCTGAAAATAAATACCCTAATGGGACTAAGTCATTTATAAATGAATCCAAAATAAAGCTCAAAGGTCAATTTGGTAAAGTCAGCAAATGAAAGTTATTTTACGCCTTAATCAGACCCTCCAGGATTTCGTGATGTTGCGATTTGCAACTTCATCACAAATCCAGCACGATATTGTAATTTTAACCCATCAGTACACAGTAAATTTTGCAGTGTTAAATCAACACTTAGAGAGTTAATTTGGAGACAATGGGACCAAATACACTCTAGAAGAAGTTAAATAAACTCTCTAAGTGTTGATTTAACACTGCAAAATTTACTGTGTATGAAGCAAAATAAGTACCATATTTTCTGCACTATAAGGCACACTGGACTACAAGTCCAAATTATGAGATAAAAAGTCAAAATTGTGAGATAAAAAGTCAAAATTGTGAGATAAAAAGTCAAAATTGTGAGATAAAAAGTCAATGTGTCCAAAACTAAATTGACCAAATGGCCTGGCAGGACTATCCAATCATATTGTTGCATCTTCATGTAAAATAAAATTTCCTCTTGAATACGCTCGTCTAAATGCAGATGTAAAACTGAAGACACTTTTGCATCTTGTGTTTTCATCAGGACGACTTTAACTTTGACCAAAACCGGACCAGAATTGAAGTCACAGGACACTGTTGGGGGTAAGTCACTGTGGGTACACCAGAGTAAAGACTCTGATCCCATACAGATACATGTGAAAAATAGTGAACTATCCCTTTAATTAAAAAAAATAAAAATTAAGTCTCATAGAGGGTTAAAACTGGTCTCATTTGCATATTAAGTTTTCTTGCTGACCAGGAAAAACAAAAAAAATCTAAAAGTGAAACATCATTCTTGAAACATTGATGCTTCTATAAAAGAATAATCTATATTTTTATTAAAGGATTATGTGAGTGAAAAACTGAAAATGGCTGGTTGAGTTTACACCCCCCTGAGCAGACTACCTGTAGCTGCCATTGGCTCATATAGCCTGAGGAAAAGTGTTTTATGCAGAGACAAAAATCAATGATGAATTCATGAAGGACATTCAATGACATTCACATTCAACTCTAAAAGAAGGATTAAAACATTCAACAGTGGCTCTGAAATCCTTAGGGAAGGAAGCTTCACACAGCACAGAAAAATACAGAAATAAAAGCCACAACAGTTCGATTCACTGTAGAGCAACGGTTTCAAACATGCGGCCCGGGGCCCGAATGTGGCCCCTGGGATGATTTTTTATTTATTTATTTGCCAAATTTAGTGGATGTCAACCTGTTTTGTATATTTTTTCTCTGCATTTTTTCTGTATTTTTCTGTATTTCTTGGGAAATTTGAGTAAAAAAGAAAAAGACAAAACAATCAACGACAGTGGTTTAAGTTTAATGTATCGCTCAGCGGGCGGTTATTGAAAGAAATCTGCCCGCAGAAGGCTGGGAACGTCGCAATGTTCTAGAGGGCCATAGAATAATTATGATTAATCAACATTAACCCTGTGATTATTCTAATTAAACATTTTAATCATTTGACAACACTTATATATATATATATATATATATATATATATATATATATATATATATATATATATATATATATATATATATATATATATATATATACACACAGTGGTGCCACTACTTACGAAAGACCCAGCTAATGAATCATTGAAGTAACTAAAGACCTTTACTTCAATTTTTCATCTGAATACGAAAGAAAATTCTATTTACGAAACGAAACCCCCGAGACAAATACTATGTACATTACTGTACGTACTGTAAATAGCATCCCATTGGCTATGAGCCTTTGACCCTTATTCATCGATCCGTACCTGTGCTGACCCAACACCAGTGTGTGTGTGTGCATGCGTGCGTGTGTTAGTGATGCATCGTTCAGCATTTTTTAGTCTGATCACTGATATCAATAACCAAAAAACTTGATCTGCCAATTGTCGATTACTGCCAATCACAGAAAGAATTTTCAATGTCCATACCTTTCATTTAAGTGTGGTTACAGCCCTAGTTACAGCCCTAAATGCAACTATTTTATAGATACTTCATTTCATAGAATTTCATAGAATCTCTTCCAACCAATTGTTAAAAATCTATTTGTTTTTTTATTATAATTCTAACCTTTTCAAAGTTAACTACATACATGTAGATGTGCAAATGTTTAGCAAAAACTAATGAAAACCCTCCTGGTTGTTGTCGTTTGTGATGGTGTGAGCGTGTGTTATATTAGTGGAGCCTCATCACACACACATACAACCTAGAATTACTCAATGGCTCATCAAAAGGAAATTGGTGTGGCACTGAGAAAAAAAAAATCAATGACAAAATTATCAAGGACATTCAGTGACGATCACATTCAAGGCTGTGAATGGACGTAAAGAGGAAAAACAGGTGATTATCCTGCACTCTGCAAAGTAGGAGACCTGCTAAAGGAGGATCAATACTTGATCATATTTTTGTTGGTGTAATGCAGGATGCATAACGTCTTCATTCAAGAAGTGCCTGAGCGGATGTTTTATGATTAAAGAGTTTAGACACAGGAAATGTAGACACAGATGCTCTTCAGAAACATCTACACTGTTCCCTTTACATTACAACAACTATTTATCTGCTGAAAATCAAACACTGTACGTATGTATACGTATGTATATATACATATATATATATATATATATATATATATATATATATATATATATATATATATATATATATATATATATATACACACACAGTACTGTTTGTGACATCAGAGGTGTAAAGTAACTCAGTAAAAGTACTTTGTTACTGTACTTAATTAGATTTTTTAGGTATCTGTATTTATATATTTATTTTTCTAGTGACTTTTTACTTTTACTCCCTACATTTTTATATAAATATTTGTACCTTATACTCTTTTCATTCTCAGAATAGACTCATTACTTTATCAAACTAAACAGATGTGACAGTATGAAAAATAAGTCACTTCAGAGGGAAAATCAGTGGAGGAGAGAAACTGTGACTTTATATATTATAGTTACATGACTATTTTCTCATAATTTTGACTCGTTATCTCACAATTTTGACTTTTTTTCATATTTATAAATACAACTTCTCAATTATAATAAAGTAAAAAGTAAAACTGCATTTTTTTTTTTGCTATGGATGAAATAATGGTTATTCAAGCAGAAAACCCCCCACCAAAAACATCCAACAATAAAGCCTTTAAAAGTGATTTACTGTATAGATGATGTGGTTTATTGGGTATTGGAACTCAGTTTAGTGGGTATTGACAGGACATTTAGGGAATATTCAAAAGTCATAAATAGAAGATAAAAAAAAAAAGTTTAGGAGATTAAGAAAATCTAAATCATGAGATAAAAATTCAAAATATCAGACAAATAAAATCAAAATTATGAGATAAAAAGTGATATAAATTTGGATTTAATTTATCAGACACTGATTTTACAGCACTGTATCTATCTTTTTTTGCCCATTTCAGGGGGTACTTAACTAAAAATATGTTTCTAAGGGGGAACATCACTGAAAAAAGTTTGACAACCCTTGTTTTAGAGAATTAATTATACGATTCTAAATGTAAAACTGTGAAGAATGTGAGGATGTCATTGTCTGTAGCACACGATAAAATCTGAAGATCTAGAGAATCTGAGGAAATGTGTGTGTGTGTGTGTGTGTGTGTGTGTGTGTAAGGCAGCGGCAGAAATCAATATTGGATGTCCGTGGTGTTGGAGCCCTCAGGCGGCGCTGCATTGAAATCAGCCCACAGGTTCTGGAATGGAAAACACTTCCACAAACCCCCTGGTGTGAACCCTTTACTGTCCCGCCCACAAATGCAAAGAAGCAGCTGGATATGAACCTGAACCAGAAAGAACCAGCTCAATGTTTGGACCAAAGCTCATTTCAATACACACTTGTGCAGGGGTTTCAAATATGCGGCAAAGGGGCCAAATGCAGGTTCCAATGCGGCCCCTGGGATGAATTTACAATTGTCAATAATCATAATTATAGCAGAATAACCTACAAAAAAAAAAATAAACCCATATTTTCTTCTGGGTTTGATGTGAAAAACATTTGACATTGTGCCGATAATGACAACTTGAAATTTGTACTTTTTAAAAAATAACATGAAAATATGGAATCATTTCAATAAAATGTGAAAAAAGTATGTATGTAAGTATATATATATATATATATATATATATATATATATATATATATATATACATACACGGTTTTAGAGCCGTGGGTCCAGACAAAATGTGGACATATGTTCACCCTACTGACAGAAAACTCTTTGCTAATGTTAGCCTTTGTTTTGTTAGACAAACGGCCATTCCTGATCATGTTCTCATCCCAGTCCACATGCTGGATCACTGTAACCATAGGCGTCGATTTGTTTTTTTGAATGGGTGAGATCCAGATGAAATTCTATACACTTTAACCATGTCCTTGTAACGATTCTTATAACTGACAACACAACAACTAGACATTTCTAGCTCTGCTTTAGGTCTGCCATATATATGAATAACATCTGTTCCAAGCAGTTTTTCTGAGTCTGGTCTGTGCGTCCAACTTCCTCTTATGTTTGAATGACGTTGACTGTGAAGGGGTCTATAGTCTACCTTTATACAGAAACAATCTGAAAACATAAACACACAAGACATAAAAAAAAATAACAAAATGCCTATTCCTTGAGAAAGATCAAAATGAATACTAATTAAAACCATGGTGTTGGAATGAACACCAACATTACCTATACTAGGACTATATAAAGGGCCCACTACATCACCCCTCTACACTGAACCAAACGCTCCGCCCCTGACCTGTAGCATTCATTCTTTTCACATACAGTAACAATAGTGAACAACAGTATCAGTGGTGAATGGGTTAAGGTTAGGGTGTTATCAGTGTTATTGTTGTTGTTCGTGTCCGGCGTGTGTGTGTGTGTGTCATCGGTAGAACAAGGCTGTGAGTGCATCTGCACTACTACTTCTATTGTTCTCTTTTATCTGGTGGGACTGGCTTACAGCACTCATAGTGGTGTGTCATGTGAATTTCAGAATTTTCAGCAGCGTTTCGTCCCCATGCTGATGCTGATTTTTTGCTTAAACATTTCTTTTTTTCCGTAATATCTTTTTGACAAGGTTTCAAATCTAAACCTGTATCGAACTCGTCTGAACATAGCCTCGGACGCACCCAAACCGCATCTCAACCCACATTTTTAAAAAAAGTAATTAATGGTCTTTATGAACATCACATGACCTTACTCACATGCCTGCATTGATTTCTGTGTTAAAATTCCATGTCATTGTTTGTTAATATATTGAATAAATGTTTTTTCTGCTTCATCATTCAAAAGTTGCCAATGCTAACGTAGCATCTAAATCAGGGGTCAACAACCTGTGACACCCAAAGAGACACTTGAACCTGGTTTCCATGGAAATGAAAACACTGGGAGCCGCTCATCATCTTGAAAAATCTCAGCCAATGTGTCCCAAACCTTACAAAAAAGTTTGAATGTTCTCAGAGCTTCCACTCTCCCAACTGTATTTTCTCTCTTGCTCCCTCCATACCATAGTATACGGACCACATTGTACGAAACCTTCACGGAAATAGAAAAGTATTATTATTATTTAAATTACAATAATTTACCAGGTTATTTTAATGTTTATCTCAAACAACAAATGACTGTCTGAAACATGAATATCATATATATATATATATATATATATATATATATATATATATAAAAAGAAAAAAAGAAGAGGCAGATAAATATGCGTCATTAACATTCGTGGTGAAGGTGTGAGATTCACTAAGTTAGATTTTTTCTTTTTCATTCATGTAAATAAGTTTATTGTGCAGTTCTTCTGTCTAACATGGTCACCATTATTGAATTCTCTTTTATTATTTATGTTTTACTTGTTCACAAATGTGTTAAATTTCATTGCATGTTCAGAGTAAATCAGAAAAAAACAAATCAATAAAAGTTAGTCCCTGGGTGTTTACATGTGAAGCAGTTTCAGAACAGTCCAGTGTTTCAGCAGCTTCATATTTATTATATTAGTAACAGTTCCACGCATCTGAGTCACGTCACATCACGTCTCTGAATGAAGTGACCTGTCAGCGTTACTGTGACGACCGCAGACCAGGAAGCAGGAACAAATGACATGTCCAGTCATCTGTGCTGCTCATGCAGCTCAGCACTGAGGCAGGCTCCACAGCACCTCTGACACCTTCTGCACATGCTCAGTGCTCTGACACCTTCTGCACATGCTCAGTGCTCTGACACCTTCTGCACATGCTCAGTGCTCTGACACCTTCTGCACATGCCCAGTGCTCTGACACCTTCTGCACATGCCCAGTGCTCTGACACCTTCTGCACATGCCCAGTGCTCTGACACCTTCTGCACATGCTCAGTGCTCTGACACCTTCTGCACATGCCCAGTGCTCTGACACCTTCTGCACATGCTCAGTGCTCTGACACCTTCTGCACATGCTCAGTGCTCTGACACCTTCTGCACATGCTCAGTGCTCTGACACCTTCTGCACATGCTCAGTGCTCTGACACCTTCTGCACATGCCCAGTGCTCTGACACCTTCTGCACATGCTCAGTGCTCTGACACCTTCTGCACATGCTCAGTGCTCTGACACCTTCTGCACATGCTCAGTGCTCTGACACCTTCTGCACATGCTCAGTGCTCTGACACCTTCTGCACATGCCCAGTGCTCTGACACCTTCTGCACATGCTCAGTGCTCTGACACCTTCTGCACATGCCCAGTGCTCTGACACCTTCTGCACATGCTCAGTGCTCTGACACCTTCTGCACATGCTCAGTGCTCTGACACCTTCTGCACATGCTCAGTGCTCTGATTGAATGCTTCTCAAACTTTTTTCAGTGATGTTCCCCCTTAGAAACATATGTTTAGTCCAGTCCCTCATGACATGGGCAAATTATTTTTGTAGGAAAAAAGTGCTGTAAAATCAGTGTCTGACTTTTTTAAAATCTAAATTTATATTTATACCTCTGTTTTTGCCCGCGTTTCTTGGTTCGTTGGTTTGTTTCTCTCTGTACAAGATAACTCACAAACTTATCGATGGATTTTGCTGACATTTTCAGGGTAGGTTGATAATGGGGAGATCTGGAAATGATTAGATTTTGGTGGTGATCTGAGGGAGGGGTGGTGTCTACCTTGGTGGAGGGATGTGGTGTCAGAGTGCTTTTCTCGTAATCTCATAATTTTGACTTTTTATGTCACGATTTTGACTTTTCATTTCATGATTTTAGCGCATTAAGTCAAGTGCTCTTTATAGTGCCGAAAATATGGTACTTATTTTTTTAAAGAACTTTGAAAAGCTTCCTGTACCCCCAGCAGTACCTACATTATAAACTGAAGTCCTCATAAGGCATGGAAACCAGTGTGTGCATGTGTGTGTGTGTGTGTGTGTGTGTAGAAACAGCAGTAGACAGGGGTAAAGGTGTAGTAATCCATTAAACAGTCGCTCCATCTGTGGATTAGCTTAGACCATCAGTAGAAGTGGCTCCTTCACTCAGGGACGAGCTGTGGGTCAAGCTTTTAGTAATAAGCTCAACTGTCCCATAGCAACACGTTACCATGGTTACCAAGCTGACTCTGTCCTGGAAACACCTCGCCAAGTTGTTGCATCCCTCCACACTTACAGTGACAAAGCGTGCGCACACACACACACACACACACACACACACACACACACACACACACACACACACACACACACACATTTTAATGACTCATGAGGACCAAGTTTGTAATCAAGTAGCCATTGGGTAGCGACTGTAAACATTTTTTTAATAGAAAATAAATAAATAAATACATAATAATAATAATAATAATAATAATAATAATAATAATACTAATAATAATAATAATAATAATAATAATAATAATAATAATAATAATAATAATAGTAATAATAATAATAATAATAATAATAATAATAATAATAATAATAATAATAATAATAATAATAATAATAATAATAATAATAATAATAAATGTCTACATAAATAAAATGTTTTTTGCCAAATAAATGTATGTACCTGCTCTGGACTGTATAATTTTGAAAATGTTCAAAAAAATTTGGGGAAATTAAATTAAAAAATACATACAAAGAAAATGAATGAATGTATAAAGAAAAAAAATCAACCAATAAATACATAAAAATAAAATAAAAAATTCAATTTTCATTTAAAAATGGAAACAATTAATAAAATAAATAAATAATTGTAAAAAAATAAATCTTCAACCTTTTGAAAAATACATTTCACCTGTTTCCTCATGGTTTACGGGTAAACCATGTAAAAAAAACAAAAAAAACAACAACAATTAATTAATGTATTTATAAGGCCAAATAATTTCTATTTTACTTGTGGGAACCTACATTCATGTTTTGTCCTCGTGCGGACCAGAATTTTTCTCCCCATACTGTCAGAGGTGCCCATGGTGGGACTGTAAATATATCAATTTCCCCAAAAAGATAGGATACAAGCACACACACACACACACACACACACACACACATAAACACACACACAGGTAGATGAACTTCAGGATTTAGTTTTATGTAGATGATTTCTCAGCTCCGTGTTTTAATCAATATTGTTCTGTGTGTGTGTTTGTATTCCTATCTTTATGGGGACATTAATATGTTTACAGTCACACCATAGGGACCTCTGACACTATGGGGACCAAAAATCAGGGCCCCACAAGGGTTAAATATAAATAAAGGTCCCCAGTAGCAAAATAGAAATGATGTGGGCCTATAAATACATTAATTACTTTTTTTCCAGAAGTCCCCATAAAGCATGAGGGAAAAAGGTGTAAAATGAAACATGTATTTTTCAAAGATTTGAAGATGTGTTTTGCTTTTAAAAAAAAAAGATTTATTTTTTACATATTTTTTAAACATTTTTATTTATTTATTTATTTTTGTTTAAATTTGTAAGTTTTTTATTTATCCATTCATTTTTATTATTATGTTTAATTTACTTTAGTTTTCTAATTTATTATTATTGTTTTTTTATTATATTAAAATCAAATATGTTTACACTCACTATCCAATGGCTACTTGATTACAAACTTGGTCCTCATGAGACATGTAAATGAGTATGCATATATATATATATATCCACCCCCACCCCACAATGTTTTTGTGTGTTCCCATCACTCTGTGGACAAGAGACCAACCAAGGATACCCCGTTTTCAGAGTTGTGGTTGGGATACACTAGCTTTACCCACAGCCAAAGAGTAGATGAATCACCGAGCGGAACACTGTCTCCACAACCAAACTAAGTAAACTTCAATCTGATGGTAAGTTCAGAAACTTTAGCTATGAAATGAAAGCTTTAGCTATCAAACTGACAATACTGTTAATTGTGAAGAAGTTATCATACACCAACATTGCTACCGGTCAGTGTTTTGCTAAAACAGTTGATTGGAGACAAAGAATGTTCACCATATAAGCTAATGTTCATAGACAGTAGAGCTAATGTTACACCACTACTGTATGTGTACGTTGGGTTGATAGATAGTCTACAGTGTTCTGTGTGTAGGGTTATCAAACGTCCCTTGAAATTTTCTTTCAGATACACAAGAAAAATATATAATTTTATTTGAACTTTCACAACATTTTATTTTAGTTTTCATTTGTAGAGGAAGAAGTTCATTAAAAAGTTCATTAAAAGGAAGAACTTAATTAAAAGTTAACGCTTATAAAATCCATGTGCAACTCAGTAAATAAAAGTCTGTTGTCCATTCATATAATTTGTAATTTAGTTTTCTTAAAATCTCGTCTCGATCTCGTGAACCCCATCTCGGGTTTCGTCTCGTGAGCTGAGTGACACACCCTTAGTGTCACACCCTTAGTGATCACTGATCACTAATAGGGCAGCTGTCCATTTATTAAATCTATAAATATTAATCTGTAGCCTCCGCTTGTATGTGAGGGTATGCCATTTCCCTCATAAAATTTTAATTATTATTCTGTCTGTGTGTATGGTTTGACTTCTCTCTGCTTTATTTCAGCTTATTAACCCTCTACCTTTTTAAGTAGGATGGCACCATGGACCTCAAGGCTTTGTGCATGCACTGGGGATGTCCCTTCCTACTGTTCTTGGGGTCGCTCTCTGGCTCCGTGGGGCCAGCGTGGCTCGGGCCCCTCTGCCTGGGGGTGGTTGTTCCCGGTGTCTCTCCCTTTGAGCCCTGGACCTGCTGGGTCTGTGCGCTCTCCCGGGGTCTTGGGGGTGTTGGCGGCTGATCTCTTCTGGGGCGCCCTGGGGCTTGGGGTGGGTTGGCCCTCCGGTCGCCCCCCTGTCCCTTCCTGCTCTGCTTCCCTCCTCCTTCCTCCTCTCCTGCCTGGCCGCTCGTCCTCATCCCTCTCCCTCCCCTGGGGGCCCTCCGCTGCCTGGGGGGCCGGGGTGGGGGCCGGGTGGTCTCTCTGGGGGGTAGCTCTGGCTAATCCAGGCACAGGCCTTGGCACTTGCCTGTGTGCCGCCACTGGAGACTAGCTTCTGCTGGCTGGGGGCTTCTGTCGGGGCCTAGGGGCTGTCCTGGGGAGTGGTGGGGTTTTCGTGGTGCTGCGGGGTGGGCGCACTGCGTCCCGGACGTGCCAGCTCCAGGGTGGACGTGGGGGCTCATGGCCCTGGCTTCCGGAAGGTGCGGCCTGGCCCTCCCTCCAGGGCAGGGTGCTGCATTCGGCTGGCCTGTGGTGGGGCTGTGGTGTCTGCTGGGGCGCTGGTCTAGCGCTGTGACTCCTGGGAGTTTTAGTGCTGGCTGGGCCGGTCGGGTTCAGGCGGGCCCACCTTGGCCTCTGGCCTCGGGGCTCTGGGGGCCCTCTGCATCAGTACCGGTGGTCTCACTACTTGTCTCCCCCGCTGCTCTGTCCTAATGGGCCGGACCCACACCAGACTGCCTCTTACTGTGCACTTCACACACTTCACACCTCACTGTATATAGCTACCCTTAGACACATATAGGGACACAACAGTTAGGGCCTCGAGAGCAGGTGGGGGTGGGGGGGATGGGCTCTGTGGTGGGGCAGATGGCAGGGCTCTACGGTCTTGTATCTTCCCCATCACCCCCCCGCCTGCCTCCCCTGCTCTCTAATTTCTTTTAATGCACCACACACATTCACACCTTGGGAGTAGGTCTGGGACGGCTCGGGGCAGGCTGCCAGGGCAGGCTGCAGAGTAGCCATCCTCTGTGGTCCTCTGGCCTGCCCCCTGGATACCTCGCCCAGCCTCTCCACATTTAATGCACCACATGACACTCAGCGTTACACTATCACGGTGCAGGGATAATGTCTCCAGTCAGGGATCTCGAGACATATTAATAGGGAGTAATGGGGGGGGGGGTTTCACTAACATGGCCTCGCTGGTGGGACCCGGCCCCCTTGTGGCTATGGGGTAGCGGGGGTGGACTACCATCCATGTTGCTGTGGCTGGAGGGGGTTGTCCTGCTTCCCCGTCGGTCCAAGCTGGTGCGATGGCTCTTGGGGGGCTGCTGGGGCTGGATTGGCCGTTCTGGTGGCTGCTGTGGCTGTATTGTGGGCTGGTGGCATGTGGTGGCTCTTTCCTGGTGGGGTGTTGGGGCGCATTGCGGGGGGGGCGGGGGCCCTGTGTGTACTGCGCTCACCTGGGGCTGGTGCGGGGGGCGTGCGGGGTGCCTCCCTGTTGGTGTCACCGGGCCCCACCACACTGTCCATTTTTATCCTCTGGGTTCCCGGCCCCATTGTTCTCTGACCGGCTCCCGGTGGCAGCCTGCCTTGTGATGGGCTGGGTGCGGCCCCTTCGGTGGGCCGCTCAGCCCCTGTGTCTGGATTCCTGGCTGTGTGGGGCCATTGTCCCCCTCGGGGGAGGGTGTGGGGGTGGGGTTGGGCAGGTTGGGTGGGGGGTTGGGGGGTTTGTTAGGGGCTGGGGTGGGCGGGGTTGGGGTTGGGTTGGCGGATGGGTCTTCATGCCCCGGGCCACCTGGGTCGGCCTTGGTGTGTTGGAGGGTTTGTAGCTGCTCTCTCTTGTTCTCCGGGTTTGCGTTGTTCACGGTGGCCCCCCGTTGGCTCTCTGGGGGCGGCGCCCTGTAGCTCCTACAGTCCGGGATCGGGGGTTCCCTGTTGGCTTGGCCCTGCTTTGCCGTGATTGCTATTCTGGGCTTCGGGGTCCTTCACACTTGCATGTTTGATCGGGTCTTGCCAGCTACTGCTGAGTCCCATTTCAGTGAATGATGGGACCCGCCAGAATGTGCTGAGAATCTATCCAGAATTTCTACCCTAAACTCATTCTCTTCTTGCACTAGTGTCCCCTTCTGGCCTATTCTATTCTATTCTATTGCATTCTATTTTACACTATCAAGTCATCCACAACTATGGTGCTCACTACTATTTTTGTTTAATTATTTATTTATCGACTCTCTTTTTCTTTTGTGCTGTTTTGGTTTTCTTCTCTTTTTTCGATTTATTTATTTATTTTTATTGATGGACAGTTAATAGTTGGGAATAACACACCACCTTACAATTTTAACTGCAATAGCACCGCCTATTAATTTCTTTCCCTGTTTGTCCTGTCCGTCCTGTCCAGTCTTTGTTTCCCCCACACATCACTGAGGTGTAGCACTGCCCTCCCTGGCTTATAATAGAGAGTTCTAATAAAGGATGTCTGCTCAGCTTTCAGGGAGGACCGATGGTGGTCACACACATGCACTAAATATTAAAATATTTGGCTGCAAGACAAAAAAAAATGCATTGATCTCAAACAATGTTGACACCCTCTCTGTGGTGTTAAACAATGAGAACAAATGCAGACAAAAAAAAAGGAAAAAAATAAAAAAATAGGGCAGCTGTGGCTCAGTTGGTAGAGCGGGTTGTCCAATGACTGAAGGGTCGGCGGTTCATAGCTGTCCATATGTTGAAGTGTCCTTGGGCAGACACTGAACCCTGACTTAGGATACACCCAGACGAGTTCCATACGGGTTTAGTTTTGAAACCGAAATATATTGCGTAAAAATGGAAATGTTTCAGTAAAAAAAAATCTACGTCAGCATGGGGGCGAAATGCTGCTGAAAACGATGCAATTCACATGACACAGCACTATGAGCGCTGTAAGCCAGTCCCACCAGATACAAGAGAACAATAGAAGTAGTAGTGCACATGCATCCACAGCCTTTTTCTACCAATGACACACACACACACACTGGACACAAACAACAACAATAACATTGATAACAACCTAACCTTAACCCATTCACCACTGATACTGTTGTTCACTATTGTTACTGTCTGTTCACTACTGTTACTGTTGTTCACTACTGTTACTGTTGTTCACTACTGTTACTGTCTGTGACCAGAATGAACGCTACCGGCACAAGGCTGCTGTTTTTTCCAGTCATGTGGTCATGACATGGGTGTGAACACACACGTTTTACTCATTCAGATGGGTGCAGAAATGGCAGCATCTCCAGATCTTCCCACTCTGGGACCTGTTTTCCAAAGATGTGGGTTTTGGGTACCCATGACACCGGTCCTATTTTCAGGAAAAGCCAATCTGTTAAGAAAGTACGCCGGTTTCACGTAAATTCATTTCTGTGCAGATGGGGTCTTAGGCGCCCAGTAGGACTGACAGAACCTTAGAAACCTACTGGTGTATGAGTGTGTGTGTGAATGGGTGAATTTGAAGCAAATGTAAAGTGCTTTGAGCACCATGAAGGTGGAAAAGAAAGATATAAATACAGAACATTTACCATTTAATGATCAGTGTACACACATGTAACACGTGTTGGTGTCAGTTCAATAATATTCACTCCTCCTCTTCTTCCTCCTCTTCCTCCTTTTCTCAGGTACTCCTCCACACCTGAACAACCTCAACACACACACACACACACATCAGATAACTAACAAAGCTGTTGTCACAGAGACGCGTGTCAAGACAGTGTTTGATCACCTGTGAAGAGAGGTGACCCAGGTGAGAAGATCTGAAGCCAACACTAGTAGAGAGCAGAAAACACTAACCCTGTGGGGACTCTGACACACACTTCCACTTTCACAGTAGTATACAGCAGGAAACACTAACCCTGTGGGGACTATGACACACACTTCCATTTCCTGTGAACAAAAACAGTTCCCAGTGTGTGATTGGACATCACATGTTACTGTGTTCTGGAGGAAAAATGGAAAAGTCCAGAAGAGTGAAGGCTGAACACACACACTCTTCTTCTACATAAACTATTATAGACAGTGTTTAGGTTGTTCATTCCAGCAATTCAATGGTTAATATTCAGCTGTAGAAGAAACATAGAAATACTTGACCATCACTCGACTGAAGATACTGACACCACAAACCTCTAACTCTCTCTGTCTTTCTTTCTCTCTCTTTAGCTACGTTTCCATTTCAGTTTTTAGCAAAACAATATCGATATTCCTCAAATTTCGACAAAGTATATTTGCGCTTTGAACGTGTTTCCATTGACGGTTGTTCTAGGCAGGAGCGATGTCACTCTTCACTGCTGTCACCTTCAGAGCTTCAAATCACTTGACCGCAATATCACCCTGATATTAGAATGAATGAATCGGCTAATTCTCTCGTTACTAAAAGTCCCTGGCGAACACTTTAAAGACACTAACATGTAAAACAAACTACCCGGCTCACATTATAAGGGTCTGTACATGTGGTCCCCACATTGTCAGACCGAAATATTAAGTGGAAATATACTCAGCACTTAACAACAAATTACAAGCAGCCAATGGTTGTTATGGTTACAGGCTGTCATTTTCAGTCCGAGAGAAGTGAGCATGTGACTATGTAGTCACATCCTGTGACATATTGCACAAAAAGTGTTGCCATTGTGCTTTTACAATGTATTAGAATATCGAAACGTCTGAAAAACCACCTCATGAAAGTGTGAAAACTTTTTTCGGTATTTCAGTGTTTTTCTTTGAAATTCAGGCGTTTCCATTACCAGTTTTTACAGCGATATTTACATTTTGCGAATTTCCAAGGGTAATGGAAACGCAGCTTCTGTCTCTCTCTCTGACTTTTTATTTCATAATTTTGCTTTTTAATTTAATAATTTAGATTTTTATCTCATAATTGTGACGTTTTATCTCACAATTTTGACTTTTTTCTTGTGACATGTAGTGGACAGGCTTTTTCTGCTTTTTCTGTCTCGCTTCTCTGTGTTGTTTTCTATGAATGATGGTAAATCCATCCAGTGGAGGGGACACACCACGCAGCATGTGTTGGTAGCTCGGGGTGACCCATCAGATTCCAAAAGGAGCGTGGAAAAAGTGGTTTTCAGCGTTCACATGAATTCATTTCCGTGCGGATTGGGCCTAAAAGTCCCAGTTAGTTTGGTACACTGCAGACACTCCTTATTTCCTGATGAAGGCTTGTAGCTGAAAAGCGTGGTAGTATTTTTACTTATGATCATCCAATAAAATAAAGGCATTTGTAGAGGATGAGTACCTTGGCAATTTACTGTTTTTGAAATAGATTAAGCCTTTTACCAAAGACCACCATCCTCACTGAAGACAAGTTCCAGGTAGCACTCCAAAGAGACTATATATATATATATATATATATATATATATATATATATATATATATATATATATATATATATATATATATGTACAAATATTCCTCTAATTAAACATCTCAAATTCATATACATATTTTTGCAGATGTTTTTGACATTTTATCATATTTTCTTCCTCTTTTTTCCCTATATTTTAGAAGAATTTCTGAATATGTTTTGAGTTTTCATCACATTTTTGTGTTACTTTAATTTTTTGTGAGTTTCAGTAGATTTTAGCATGACTTCTATTCCTTATTTCTTAGTGTATTTTTGAGGGAAATTTGAGTAGAAAAAACCCCTCCTAGAGACATGAAGTGTGATTGCTAAAAATGAATCCAAAGCAGCCCTGATTTGATTAAAATATCTATCTATCTATCTATCTATCTATCTATCTATCTATCTATCTATCTATCTATCTATCTATCTATCTATCTATCTATCTATCTATCTATCTATCTATCTATCTATCTATCTATCTATCTATCTATCTATAACCAAAAAAACACTGTTATGGGAATGAGTGTTTGTTAGGGGTTGAAGGTTGGCCTCCAATGTGCACCCAATTCAGAGAAAATACCTTGCTGCATTCTACTGCTGTATGTAATTCTATAGTAGACAAACTGCCCCCCCCAGCTTCATTAGGAGCAGTTTAAATTCCTGCAGCCTCTCTGAGCACACTCGGCTGGGGGAACTGTATCCCACGTCGCACCGGGGCAGACGGAGGTGGCGCCTCAGCAATTTCATTTTGTTTAAAAATACTCCCCAAATGTTGTTAGAGCTGCATTAAAGGATCCTGTGTTAAAACAGGCAGGATTGAATCAGCTGACACTCCTGCATTAAAGGCCTGTTGGGTTACACTCTCAGCAGGAGACGCTGCTATAGCGGCTAACGCTAACTGCATTAATTCCTCTGTGTTGTTAGATATTACAGCACCTGTGGATACAACTGGCCCCGCTGTCTGTAATGACTGTCTGAACAACAAAGACATACGTGCAGGAACGTCCCCTGACAGCCAAGATGTTTTACACACACACACACACACACACACACACACACACACACACACACACACACAAACACAAACACACACATACATCTGGACCATTACAGCTGATTAGTAGAGCTTTGGATGCCGCTCACTACTCTTCTTATTATGGGATGGAATATAAATGCAAAACAGCCATAAACTCCTACTAGCATTATGGCTCTTGTTCTTAACTGGTGAAATATGATCAAGTGCAGATACAGATGGTTTATTCTCAGTGGGATAAAAAAAAACAATAAAATTTCACACAGACTTTAGATGTATTGGATAAAAAGAGAATACATTTCAAACACTGCATTTTAACTGAAGAAATATATGAACAAATATACACTGATATGGGGTAGTATCTATCTATCTATCTATCTATCTATCTATCTATCTATCTATCTATCTATCTATCTATCTATCTATCTATCTATCTATCTATCTATCTATCTATCTATCTATCTATCTATCTATCTATCTATCTATCTATCTATCTATCTATCTATCTATAATAATAATAATAATAATAAATGTTATTTATCAGTGCCTTTCAAAACTCTCAAGGCGCTTAACAAAGAGAATAAAAACAGTATATAAACAGGTCTAGAAACAAAAACTACATGGATAAAAACAGATGGCTGTGGCAGAAAAAATAAATAAATAAGATGAAATAAATGGAAAGACTGAAGAAAAAGAAAAGTTGGATTATGAAGAGTATGCAGTTTGGAAGAGGTGAGTTTTGAGTCTATTTAAGAAGGTAGGGAGAGAGTCACAGTTGCGGAGGTCCGGTGGGAGAGAGTTCCAGAGTTGGGGAGCAGAGCGGCTGAATGCTCTTCTCCCCATGGTGATGAGGCGAGCAGTGAGGACGGAGAGGTGGATGGAGGAGGAGGACCGGAGGGAGCGAGTTGGGGTGGTCACATGAAGGAGATCAGAAAGGTAGGGAGGAGCTAGGTTGTGGATGCACTTGAAAGTGTACAGCAGGATTTTGTAATGGATACGATGTTTGACAGGGAGCCAATGGAGGTGCTGGAGGATGGGGGTGATGTGTTGGGAGGCAGGTGTCCTAGTGATGATGCTAGTTGCAGTTTATGGATGGATTTGTGACAGAGTCCAAAGAGGGACTATACCCAGCTAAGAATTGAACTTCATGAGAATATTGAGAGAACGTTGTGGCTATGGTATGTGAACATTAGTTTTGAACGTACAGAGAACTGTAGGGTGTGGAGATTTCATTGGGTTAGGGCAGTCATTCTCAAACTTTTGTCAGTGATGTACCCCCTGAGAAACATATTTTTAGTTTAGTACCCCCTGACATGGGAAAAACATTTTTGGAAGAAAATAAGAGGTACAGTCCTGTAAAATCAATCTCTAATTTATTAAATCCAAAATTATATCAGTGAACCTGACAAATACATTCATATTGAGCAATATTAAAAACACAGTGTCTGGGGGGGGGGGGGGGTGGCAGCGAATGTAAATCCCATTCAAACATAGTCTTCCATGTACTTTCTGTACTTTATCAGCTCTGGGTTTGCCTTTTTTTCACTGCTGCATTGCTGCTGCGCTTCAGCCATGTTTCCATAGTTAGTGTTTTCACCGTGACAGGTCATTGATGAGTGTGTTAGGTCAGTGGGTCAAACTAACTTGGTGTGTGTGTGTGTGTGTGTGGGGGGGGGGGGCAAAATTTAGTGCATTAAAACATTTATATTTTATCAAACCTTCCCAAGACAAGATTATTAGGATGGCCCTACTGATTTTTTAAACGTACCCCCAATTGAGAACCACTGTGTTGGGAGAATGTTAGCCAGGAATGTTTGGTTGGAACAGCTGGGTAACTATTTAAGAACATTGCTTTCAGGTCTACTTTAAGATTATAGGGAACTGGTGAGGACTAACAAACTACAAAAAACACAGTTTGACCATAATTCTTACTTTATTAATGTTTTTTTTTTTTACAGTACTTCATTTGTCATGATAAAATGAAATTTGTCCTCTGCATTTGACCCATTCTTTTGATGCCGTTGGGACAACATTGTAATTGTAGAACCAGGCTAATGGTCAGTAAACTGGCTGGAGGATTTGACCCTAACAAACATGGTTTTGGGTGATGGGGAAACTGGAGCACCCAGAGGAAATCTATCCAGACATGTAGTTGGACGGTGGAAGGAATACTTTGAGGAGTTCCTCAATCCCACCAACATGCATTCTGGGATGGAAGCACAGTCGAGAGACCGGGGGACGGGTGGACTGATGTCCAGGGCAGAAGTCACTGAGGCACTGAATTCAATAATTTTCAAAGGGTTTGAGGGGGTAGTAGTGGGGGCTTTGGAACAAACCAGGCCTTTTACATGTAAAATGTGACTGAAAAATTCACAGTACGAAAACACTTCTGGAATGAATTAATTTCGTAAGTAGAGGTACCACTGTGTGTGTGTGTGTGTGTGTGTATATATATATATATATATATATATATATATATATATATATATATATATACTGTTTTTCCTACATCGAGATACATATGTATAGTGAACCCAAAGTGGACAGATGCCCGTGGCCATCCGCAGTCATTAAAAAATATTTTAATGATATTCGGGTTGCGGTCAGTCAGGTTCTTTGAGATAAACATTAAAATAACCTGCTAAATGCGCTTCATTAACTGAATGTCTGTGAAGGTGTCGTGCAACATCGTCAGTATCCTATATTATGGAGGGAGCAAGAGAGAAAGTCAAGTTAGGAGAGTGGAAGGTCTGGAACCTTACAAACAAAAAAAGTTCAAGTTTAGGACATATTCACTGAGAATTTTGAAGATGATGAGCACCTCCCACTGTTTCCTTTTCCATGGAAAGTGGGTTCAAATGTCTCTTTGGATGTTACAGGTTGCCGACCCCAATGACATAGGATTTTACCATGGAAATAAATGCAGGTATGTGAATAAGGTCATTTGATGTTCATAAAGGCCATTGATTATGTTTTTAAAATGCGTGTCAGGTCCATTCTTTTCAAATATATTTATAGCAGTCCAAGCTGTGGGTAGTAAAAAAGTGGTTGGTTGCAGGTCATTTATACATCGTTTATATCACTGATTTTATATATATATATATATATATATATATATATATATATATATATATATATATATATATATATATATATATTTATATCAAACAATAATCATGCTTTTAATATCATTTAGAGGAGACTCCAGGAACTAGAATGAGGACCTTAATAAACAAATATAAAAAAGATAATGCATCTATTTGGTTTAAAAGGTTGAAAAGTTTTTAGATTTATTTTTATTTTATTTTCACTAAAAAGGGCAGATGTGAAAACATGTGCTGCCAGGGCTGAAAAACATACACTGCTGTTATTCACGACTCAAGGTTTAACCAGACATTCTTACTCCAAATGTTGAATCTTTCAGCAGGAAAAAAATTCATTTGTATGAAAAGAAAACTATTGATTTCTCTGTTTCTGAATGGAGGGAATGTGTGTGTGTGTGTGTGTGTGTGTCTTTCCTCTCTTCTCTCATTTTCATGCAGAATTCTTCTTCAGTAAAAGCCTGGACATGCATCTCCTCCTCACTTTTAAATAAATACAGAACTCTTATCTCTGCTCTTACTGAACCTTTACAAGTCTGTTTCATTTTCTGTTTATTTTATTTTGAAGTGTAAATAGTTAGAATATCTGCTGCTGCTTTGACACTTTCTATAAAACACAAAGCGGCTTCATGTCAGATGCTCACCACAGCTATTGAAGTCTGCTTTTCCTTTACAGATAAATCTTATATTTCTACTCCTGTCTCTTTTCTTTCTCTGTTTATTATTTCTCTTGTCTGCTGTCCTGTCTGTTTCACCCTTTACCTACTTTCTGGCTTTTCTGCATCTCTGTCACCTTTAACCCTGAACCTAGTGATCAAGCAGCACCTGATGGTTCAGCTGTGGCTCATCACAGTGCTGCTATTTAACCAGCCTGCACCGTTGTGTGGTGGGTGGAGACAATTTTTTGGGAGTCACTGTGAATTAGACTTTTTTTTTTTACTGGCAAGACATAGACTACTACTGAACTATACTGTTCTAAAATATAAACTACTACTGAACTATACTGTTCTAAAATATAAACTACTACTGAACTATACTGTTCTAAAATATAAACTACTACTGAACTATACTGTTCTAAAATATAGACTACTACTGAACTATACTGTTCTAAAATATAAACTACTACTGAACTATACTGTAATAAAATATAAACTACTACTGAACTATACTGTTATTAAAAAAATGATACAGGCATAGTCCTAACAGCCGAGGCATCTTCATTAGGCCTAAAAACTAATCGGCAAATGGTGGGCGGGCTCAGTTCTGACAATTTGGGGGAAATCGTTCATATAAATGGATAGCGGGCAGATAGAGGTTTTAACAAGCGGTTGCAGATACAAATATACATCACCCATGTATCTCTACCATGTACTGACCTGGATTCTGCCCCTTGATGCCGATCCAGCTTGAGCCCCAGCCTCTACATGGCAATAACCCCGGACCGACCCCAACCAAGCCCCAGTCATATTCCCTGGTTCTGGACATCCTGGACTACATATTTCCTGGACCCAGACCCTCCGGGACCCTGTGGACCCTCTTGGATCCCTATCCTGCCCTGTGTTCCAATAAAATGTGTAAAATTGTACATCTGTTTGTGTGTGTGTTTCTGCATTTGGGTAAAGGTTTACTAAAATATGACTGATGTCATGTTATTAGGTTAATATTAGTGGGCCATTTCTACCTTTATGAGGCCAGAAGTGAGATGCTTTTTTCAGACAGATTCTATATCGTCTGAATCCTGAGATATTACCACTGATGTGTTTTAGCTGTTGACCTTTAGTGTGACCTTGACCTTTGACCTTCGTTGCTCAAAATCTAATAGGTTCTTCCTTGACCAATTATCTATCATTCCTTAAAGTTTCATCAAAATCTGTTCAGAACTTTTTGTGTAATCCTGCTAACAAACAGACAGATAAATAAATAAACAGAAATCCACACAGATTGTGGTAACTTTGCGAATCACATTAAATATGTGATCTTGTTAAATCAGGAATTCATCATAATCAGTCATTGTCATGTTAAATCACCAATACATATTGAAAACGACAAATCTCTGCTGTGACAATGTGAAAATTCAATATGGCATCAGACCGGAAGTAGTGAGCCTCGGCCTGTTTCATCCTTGTATCCATCTCCTTCTACATGTCAAATTACAGAACGATCCGTCAAGAATTGACGATGCTAGAGTGTGAAAAGAGGAAATGTGCTGGCACACACAAACAGACAGACAAACAGTTAAAGCAAAATAAATAACAGACTTGAATTTAATACCTCCTTGGCAAAGGTTAGAATCTATAAATAATGACAACTCCAAATATTTGTGGTTTTTTGGGGGTCAATGTGGTGCTGTTGGAGACGGTCTTTTAAAACTTTCCAAACAACAAAGATGTAAATAATTTCTTTTATTTTTTATTTTTTTGGGGGGGGCATCAGAAAAATAAGTTTAATTTCAACAATCTTCTGTCTCAACTGATCACTAGTTCACATGTTTCATTATGGATCAGTTCTATAAAGACACTGAACACTTGAACAGAAGCAGAAAATGGATCAAAAATGGGATTCATTTTCTTTAGACATTTTAATTTCTTCATATTTCTTCAGGTTTTTCCACATGTTATTGTTACGGGACAGTTTGTAAATGTAAAATTTGTCAGAATTGGAAGTTTAGGCACAAATTTAATAGAACTGGAGATGAAACATGTTCTGACCAAGAAGAAAGAAAATACATTAGATCTTTTTACTGAGAAAAAGCTTCATGAACAAGACGCCTTAAACACACAATTATATGTGTCATTCTCATGTCCCCATAGCATTTTCATGAACACACACTGTACTTACGTCCCCACAACATTCTCATGAACACACACATCATTCTCATGTCCCCACATTGTTCTCATGAAAACACACTCAAGAGGCCTTTTAAGACTCATTCGAGCAGATGAATCACACTGAACATGTGTGGATTCTCAGGAAGTTATTGTTACATCTGACATTCACACAACTATGTTAGAGTGCTTAGAGTGTATGAGAGAGGGCGGGGGGTGCGGGGGAGGGGAAGGGAGAGTGAGAGAGAGACAGAGAGACAGACAGAGAGAGAGAGAGAGAGGAAAGGAGAAAGAGAGAGAGAGAGATAGAACCAGGGAGAGAGAGGGGGGTGAAAGAGAGAGAGAAAGATGTCTCTGTCTCATTAGACTGTCCATAGAAACACACACACACACACACACACACACAGCCTCAGTGTCAGCTCAGACTAACAGATGGACGTTGACCCTCCCCCTTATGGACTCCGATGGACTCCTGAAATCAAGATGGATCTGAGCTTCCTCACATTTGCACTCTGTGAAAATGCCCCGAGCATTCATCACACTGACACACAAAGAAGCAGGGAGTGTGTGTTTATATGTGTGTATTTATATGTGCGGTCAGAACCAAATGACTCTAGACTTAAACTTGTGGTGGATGAAGACCTGGCTGTACATACTGGGCCTTTATTAGCATTTAGCATTAGGATTAGCTAACTCATTGATTAGCGCTCTCCGGGTGGAGATGATCATCAAATAATGTGTGTTTTGAGAATGATGAGAGTGAAGCAGTGTAGCGCTACTGAAGCTGGGTTCTCTGGGTATTCATTCACCTTCAGGGTAAATGGTTCTTCTTAATCACAGCAGAGCCTTTGTTAAAGCTGTTATGATCCATCTGTTTTTTCATATAATTAAGTTTTTTAACTGATCAATGCAGTGGTCCTCAAATCCAGTCCTCATGGCCTAGTATCCTGCATGGTTTAGATATCTCTGTCTTCTTCTTTTTTTTTTTTACAAAAAATAAAAAATTCAATAAAATAAAAGTCTTAGAATTTTTATATAGAAATATATAAAAACTAAAAATTATGTCCATAATGAAACATAAATAACTAAACAAATAAAAAGAAATAATATGAAAAATAATTAAAATAATATATATGTATATATATTTTTAAATAAATACACAAATTAAAGAAATTATCATTTGGAAATATATTTAAAAAAAAAACAAAACGTAAAAAATAAAAAAAAAATCAATAAATGTTAGCCTTTAAAATATAAAACATATAAAAATGAAAAAAATATCTCCATCTAGTTTTTTTTAAACGTTTTTTTAAGTAATGAAAGATAAAGAAATGAAAATAATTTAAAATGTTATTTTTTCAATAACATTTTTTTTTTTTAATCTCTCTCCCATCACACTTGTAAACGAGTACATCATTATCAGGTTTCTAAAGAGCTGATCAATAACTGAACTAGGTGTGATAGAAGATTGAAATCATTAAAACATGCAGGACACTGGGCCACGAGGACTGGATTTGAGAACCACTGGATTAATGTAACAGAGTTGATTCCACTTAGCACCAAACAGGCAATCAGATTGGCCGTTACACAGATCTATATATCAGGGACACCTATTGGTTAGTACGGCTCTGCTCAGGTTATAAATACAGGCTGTAACATGCACAGCACTGCAATAAAAATGTGGAAATAATATAATATAGTGACACAGTTAAAGTCATGTTATGCTCAAGAAGATGCTGAATGAGTAAAATTTTTGTGTTTTGTTATTACACCATAGTTAGAAAATTAGCTCAAATGCTAATGTAACCGCTGTCTGCATTGTGTTGTGATTATTTTTTGGATGACGGCCGACACTCTTTTAGCACTTTAATGTACTTTATTGTCTTTAAAAGCAGTGAGGAAACACTGGTCACTCACACTCACGTTCATCAGTCTCTCAGCACAGCTTTATGGAAAAGGAGTTACCGCATGTTAGCTTAGCATAACATATGCTAAAAGAGTGTCGGCCTACATCCAAAAAATAATCACAACCCAACGCAGATGGTGGTTACAGTTGGAACAAAACGACTCTAGTGGTGGATGAAGACCTGGCTGTGTATACCGTGGCTCTAATAGCATTTAGCATTAGGATTAGCTAACTCAATGATTAGCGCTCATCAGGTGGAGATGAGATCGCTGTGTCAGTGGAGCAAAAACAAAGTGGAGTGGAGTGGAGTAAAAAAAAAAAAAACTGTCAGAAAGTATGCATTTGAAAACTCGGGGAAGCGGGTGTTAATTTGTGGCATGGTTTATAAAATCCACATTAAAAAGGTATAACATGTTGTTAATTAAAACAGACAGACAGTCATTTTAGATAATAACAGCACCTCAGTGTCACGTTTATGTAAAAAAAAAAAAAAAAAAAAAAAAGTCTGGTAAAAAGACTCTCGGTTTCATATTAGGGAAATCTGGTCACCCTATTACAGTTAGAACAAAACGACTCTAGACTTAAACTTGTGGTGGATGAAGACCTGGCTGTGCATACCGTGGCTCGATTAGCATTTAGCATTAGGATTGGCTAACTCATTGATTAGTGCTCATCAGGTGGAGATGATCATCAAATAATGTGTGTTTTGAGAATGATGAGAGTGATGAGAGTGATGAAAGTGAAGCGGTGTAGCGCTACTGAAGCTGGGTTCTCTGGGTATTCATTCACCTTCAGGGTAAATGGTTCTTCTTAATCAGATAAGGCCATTCATCACAGCAGAGCCTTTGTTAAAGCTGTTATGCTTCATCTTTTTTTTTTATGATTAAGAGCTTTTTAACTGATTTTTCTCTGTTCCTCTGAGCCCCAGGTGGCTAGCTAGCAGCTCCAAAACACTGATATGGCTTCTCTGCATGTTCTAAAGCATGTGTGAGCGCGGAGAGTATTGTGCAAAAAACGTTGAGTGCATTACAGCTGGGGTGAGCAAAAGAGAACAAAACCCGGCTGGTTCCGAATGAGTCCTTTTATCAGGCGATCGGTGCCCGGTGGGAAACCTTGAGAGCCCAAACTGTGTTTTAAGTGAGACTGCAACTGCTGGGGCCATTATCCTTTCACTCTTAAACCTTTCTCTGTGTGTCTGTATATGTGTACGTGTACGTGTGCATACATGTGTGTCCTTCCCTCTGCCTTGAAAGCCCTCTGAGCCTCAGGGAGCTGTGGAAAATCAATACTCTTCGGCAGCTCTGCCTCTTTATTCATTTAATAACTCACTACCATTGCATTACTGTTCCACTGATCTCCCATCACAGGGCCCAGATTGACACCTTTGTGCTCTTTTACCACACTGGAGTTTGATGTAATCAGTTAAACCTCCACCTCACGCCTGACACATGCATCAAATGGACCTTGGGTATGAACACCAGAGCATCAACAACATTGCAATAATATGAAAAAGAGGAGTCAGAAGAAGAAGAAGAAGAAGAAGCGTATTTGTATGAGGGAGGAACGTGCGATCGTCTGTGCGGCGAGCGGAGCCGCTGTAATCCTGGAAGTGGGCGTCAAACAGAAGTAAAGGCAAACAAATAACACCAGCTATGTGGGAAAAGGAGGCTGGGAACACAGGGACCACCTACCGTGAATACGAAATAACTCACCACATCAGCCTGAACGCAGAAATCTGTTATGACTCTACAACTAGCAAGAAACTGAAATGGAATTAAATATAATGAAATGTAAAAAAAATATACTGAAATGTAATTAAATACAGAAACAGCTTCTGTGCATATAAGACATTTTGGGAATGTCAAAAAATGTGTGCGTGTTTGTGCATGTGTGCGCTCGTGCATGTTAGCATGTGTGTTTGTGTTTGTACGTGTGTGTGTGTGTGTGTGTATGTGTATGTGTGTGTTTGTGTGTATGTGTATATGTGTGTGTGTATGTTAATGTGTGTGTGCATATGTCTATGTTTGTGTGTGTACGTGTTAGTGTGCAATGTGTATATGTTTGTATGTGTGTTTGTGTGTATGTGTAAATGTGTGTGTGTGTGTGTGTGTGTGCATACGTGGGTGTGTGCAAGGGTGTGTTTATGTGTGTGTACATGTATGTGTGTATGTGTACGTGTGTGTGTGTGTGTGTGTGTAGAGCAGGTGGGCTGTGGATGGAGCAGAGAATGTGTATTGATTGTTTTTTTGTGCCTCAGAGCTGTTTAGCTTTTGTCAGAGCAGATTCTACCAGCTGAGAGGAAAATTACACCATTTACACCATTTACACCAGGAGCTGTTTTTAGTTTTTTTTAAAAATTTCATCTGATTATTTATTTATTTATTTCACGTATCAACCATCTACAGTATCAAAGCATTTTCTCTCTACTGTTATTGTATTTTTTAAAAATTGTTTTCAATGTACCCTTTGATGCACACTGGTCAGTCCAGTGGTCAGTTGTACCCCCTCCCCCATTATTCCACAGTTGTACAGTTAAAAAAAAAGTAATATATAATACAATAAATAACAAAATAATAATAATAATAATAATAATAATAATAATAATAATAATAATAATAATAATAATAATAATAATAATAATAATAATAATAATAATAATAATAATAATATAAAACAGAAGAATAAAACTAGACTGCCATCAAATGTAACCCATGTGCTTACCGGATCGCTGGAGTTGAGGCTGGTGAAAGGAAGAAATATCTGCTGTTCACTTCACATGTGTCAGTGTTTGTGGACTGAGTCAGTTCTATTGAAGCTCCTCCCATTTTTAGTTAAAGTTCCTCCCATTTTCTATGAGTAATGGACTTCCCCCCGTTGCCTGGGAAACCAGCCTGGAGTTACACACGCAGACACAAACACAGAGCTGACTTGGGAGTAAAGCCTGTCTGAATGTTAAACCATGCCTCTGAAGTATTTTTTAGGAAACCTGTAAATAATTGGTGAAAACAAAGGTGATCATTAGGTTCTGAGGGACAAGTAAATATATTTATTTTTCCTGTGTTGTGAAAAATGAGCGAGATACAGCAGTTTTAAAACCACTAAACTTGTTAGTCTGTCAGTCATGTTAAAGACCCGCCCACAATGTTTGTCAATTGTGTTAAAGCTCCTCCCACAGTCATAATTCTCTGCAGGTGTTTCATAGTGCCAGGAGCACTGATGCCATGGTGATTAGCAGTGGCGGGAACTTCAATATTTTCGAATGTAAAATGTAAATGTAAATGTAAAATTTTATTCTTTTTAACCAACAGGTGCAGTGTTTACAACTGTTTCTTTGTTTACCTGTAAAGCAGATAAAAATAATCTAATTTTACATTTATCTTTGGAAGACACTAGTATGAACCTTTAGAAGACATTAACAAATAGGTAACAAATGGTTAATACATAATGAACAACCCATTTATAAATGGGTAATAAATGGTTAATATATAGTCAATTGTGTGTAGGTATTATAAAGTGTTACCTTTCTTTTTCATATTTCTTATATTAAGGTATAAATTATTACATTAGCAGAAAAGAAAACAGTGGTTCCTGGCCATTTTTATTTGTTTTATATTCTATAAACCTTTGCTCAGTGGGAACATGCTCATTTGGCTGAACTCCACGCTTAAAATTAAAATATAATATTTTTAAAAAGTTAGTGTGTTATAATGCAAAGACACTTTTTTTTCATTTTCATTTCATGTTTTAAAATGTATTTAGTGGTTTAGTTTATATGCAAATCTTTGAGGTTTAAACAAATGGGGACACAAAGTGCACCAGATTCAGAAAATCACCTTTATATTATTATTATTATTATTATTATTATTATTATTATTATTATTATTATTATTATTATTATTATTATTATTATTATTATTATTATTATTGAGTGACACAGGAAAAAGGCTCCTGAATAATCAGTCAATGATATGTTTGAGTTGTGTTTGTCAAACAGCAGCTCCTTTCATGTCATTAACTTTCTCTTTGCTCATTATTGGACGAGCAAACACACTCATATTCTGCAAGAGCGCCGCCATAAAACCTGTGCACTGATGACTCAGGCTATCAGCTGGAACTGGCCTGTTGTAAAAGACTGGTATGAACACGCTCAGATCACAGCTTTATGGAAGGAAAACACTGGAAACTGCTGCTGCCGTATCTGCTTTATATGTCTGTATCTGTTATCTGAGCGCACCGAGATGTACTACAGCTGCAGCTTCTGTCAATGTTAGCACTGGACAGGAGGAGGAAGAGGAGGAGAAGAAGGAAAAGAAGATTTCAACATATAGTGGTACCTCTACTTAATTAGTTCCAGAAATGGTTTTGTGGAGTGAGTTTTTAAATAGAGTTGCATTTTACATGTAAAAGGCCTGATTCGTTCCAAGGCCCCAAATAATAGCCCCAAACCCTTTAAAAATCATTAAAAAAAAAGAAAAAATTTGTGTGAAGTCCTGTATGTGTTAAAAGTCAAAGAAAATGTAGAATTACATTTTAGATGTTATTTATTGGTGGGGTGGGGTTTCAGTGGGTGCGCTCGCGAGACTCGGGGCGCAGCGGTGGCTCTGTCCTTTATGAGTGTATGGTTAGAACTCTGATGAATGAGGGTCAAAGGTTCATGAAAAGCATCATGGTAGTTCCCTCATAGCAAATGGGATGCTACGTACAGTACGTACATGACGTATTTACGTACATTACGTACAGTACATACAGTATTTATGTCTCTGGGGTTTCTGTTTCGTTTCGTGAATAGAAATTTCTTTCGTATTCAGAGACGAAAAATTGAGGTAAATGTTTTGTGTTACTTGGATTATTCATTAGCTGGGTCTTTCATAAGTAGAGGTACCATTGTATTTTTATTTCCTCTGCCAAGGAAGTTATGCTTTTGCCAGAGTTTGACTCTCTGTCTGTTATTTAGTTATTTTAGATATTTAGATAACTCATAAACTTATGGACGGAATTTACAGGGTAGGTTGGTAATGGGGAGATCTGGAAATGATTAGATTTTGATGGTGACCCGGGGGGAGGGGTCTACCTTGGCTGAGGTCTGCACTCTTGGAGTGCTTTTCTGGTTTCACAATTTTACACTGCAGTTATATAGAGCTCCATGTAGTGTGTATGTATGAGCTCTTCTATCTGTCTGTCTGTCTGTCAGAGGTAGTTTACAAAAGCCTTCATTCGTTTGTCAAAGTAACTGTTATATTTGAACATCTTTAGTGACTGCATGAGGAAATTGCTGCATTCATAATAACACACACACACACACATATATATATATATATATATATATATATATATATATATATATATATATTGTATGATGAAAATGCAATATAAATATTTTAGAGGCTAAAAGATTGTGATGTTTCAGTTTAATTTTCATGTTTTTCTTCTGTTTTTCTCCAAACCAGTGTCACCACGGGTAAAAATGAATCTCACAGCTCAGATTTCTAAAACATAAAAAATGAAATATACTGAATACCAGCCACATTTTATTGCCTTCCATGACCTTCTGATGCACACAGGATGAATTAAGCCAAAACTTTCAGAGGGAACATAAATTAAAATCTGTTTCCTGTCATTAGCTGTTCATAACAGAGCGCCCATTGAATAACACAGATTGTGAAAAATAATTTCTATAAATAAATGTGGATGCGTGTCGTTGTGTCCATGACACTGTTGTTCACAGGTCAGGATATTTTTTTTTTTTTATTTGTGTTGTGTTATTTGGATCTCTTAAAGGACTTTTTCTGACTACACATCTTCATATGTAGGAACTGGACTTGGTGTGGATGAGTGGGAATCATATTGCCAGGTTTGGGTTTTGTTGTTGTAAAGAACTGAAATGTTTGAGATAGGGCTGCAATGATTAAATCGATAATAGAAATAGTTTACAATGAAATCTTTTGTCGACTAGTGTCGCCAGACGCGTAAATAGACTGCATAGTTCTTTTCCACCTTCATGGTGCTCAAAGCACTTTACATTAGCCTCACATTAACCCATTCACACACACTCATACAGTAGTAGATTTTCTAAGGTTCTGTCAGTCCTACTGTGAGACCAAGTCAGGGTTCAGTGTCTTACCCAAGGACACTTCAACATGTGGACAGCCCGAGCCAGGACACAAACCGCCAATCCTTCGATCATTGGACGACCTGCTCTATCAACTGAGCCACAACCGCCCCTACATCTCACGTAATTATGTCTGCTGAGAGACACTCATGCACAGTAGTGTGTGTGTGTGTGTGTGTGTTTGTGTGAGCAGTAACATACAGAAATGACGGCGTCAGCACTAGAACCAAAACTGGTGAAGTTTGAGTGGTTTTTTTATTCATGATATCCAGGATAAAAAGATCCCAAACTCTTTTATAGTGAAAATACGTTGTTAAAATGTATAATGTATGTAATAAAAAATATATTAACTTGAATGCTTCAGATTGTGTTTGGTTCAACTGCCCGACATATTTTGTCTTTGAATGTTCTGTTATGTCAGACTGTGTGTAACAAATGTAGATTAAATTAAATGTCTACAGTCTAAAGAAGAGAGGCACCATGGACTAGAACTGGGAATATTTGACCCAACCCCACTGGACCCAGAGGGTTCACCCATCATTTTTATCATTTGAATTGGGTCGAGTTCTATCAGGCCCAGGTCAGTTGGGGTCTGACATTTAATGTCTATTTCATGCTCAGCCATGGAGCCCTTCCTGCAGACATGCACACCCACAACTGTGTCCAAATACTTTTAGAATAGACAATTTTATTTCAAAACATGTTTATATATAAATCTGCAGTGTGTTCAATAAAACATGCATGTTTCATTGTTCACATCTTTCTTGTATTAATTATCATTTGCCACAAAACTTCATAGTAAATTAAGAAAAAAATTCATAATTATCCCATTAGTCAACTAATCGTTTCCATAGCCGACTATTAAAATAGTCGTTAGTTGCACCCCTAGTTTCAGATCTAAGTGATGTCATCTGTTTTGGTATTGAAACTGTGGTTTATTGTAATCTGGACCCTGAATATACATGTAGGTAACTATATTGATTGTGAAACAAGGTTACTGAAAGAAACTGTTGGTACCACACAGAAACATTTCTATAAAATATTTTATTTCTATACTTTATTCACAATACAAGTTGGTCTTTTCAAAACGTTTAAGCCTTTGTTCGAGTCTCACTCACTTCACTGATCCTTTTAGTAGCCAAACCACAAACCACTACAGTGGTCGTCTGTCTGCCCCACCTAAAACTGGGTTTAACTAATTCCACCAGCAGTAACAACTGACACCATTAGCATCATCATACTCACAGATTCCAGTACACACTTCCAAAACAGCCCCAACTTATTATTATAGTCTTTCTTTCTGCTCCTTTCAACTCATTTAACCAATTACCACAACAGCCCAGGAGCAAACAATCTCACATTTTCTACGCAAAATAGCAAAAATATGAACTAAACAGCCCTAAAGTAATTACTTTTCTGATTCATCTTGTTAAAGTATTTAGGATTTAGCACAATTAATGTCCAAAGCTGATACTTTTAAAAGAAAAAAAAAAGTTGGCTCGTTACAACTAAATTGAATTTTAACCAACAGGGTTCCCATAGGGGCTAAATGTCTTGTGTAAAATTCTGAAACTTAAATTTTAGGCCTTAAAATGTCTTAAAAAAAACACCCATATTTTCATCCCAGGTCTAAAATTTAATTTACCAAGTCTTAAATTTGTTTTATGTCTGCTCCGTCCATTCTGAGAGAAGTGTCTATAGAAGGAAAAAAGGGCCTGATGCTGTTTCTACTGTCAGTTGATGAAAACTCATTATTTGGCAGCTCAGTGTGTCCACTACCACGATCCGTACCTTTCATATTTTCGTTCCAGCTCTAGTGTATTCTACAGTGGCTGACAGGGGCAAACACACTACATCAATAAAATGCTGAAAATAATTTTAAGTCAATCATTTTAACTTTTTTCATAATTTTGACTTTTTATCTCATAATTTCAACTTATTATTTCCTGATTTTGACTTCACTTAATGCGCCTTATAGTCCAGTGTGCCTTATAGTGTGGAAAATATGGTACTCTTTTTTTTTTTTTTTTTTTTTAAAGCTTCATGTACCCCCTTGCAGTACCTCCACGTATCCTCAGGGGTACGTGTACCCTCATTGGAAAACCACTGGTCTAGGAAGACCTTCAGAAGTAGGCGTACTGTTTTGTGGAGGTGTCATCACATCCTATGAGGCACACCATGAGCTGGAAATATGAACAAACAGACCGACGAAGTAGAGGAATAAAGGCTGCATGCACTTGTGGTAAAGTGTCGCAGTTAATTTGTTGCAGATATTTGTAATTTATACCAGTGCTGCGAGTACATGACGTGCACTATTCACCACCACAACATAAGGGGCATTCTCACAAACTTGCTAGGATTTCCCACCTGGATCCCCACTCCCCACAACGAACATATTTGTGTCACAGATTCTTCCACTCCCTCATGCACTCGGCCAAATCCATATTCACACGAGTCACCTTCAACAATGTCGCCTGGCTTTCACTGACCCTTGTGTGTTTCCACTCAGCTTCGTGAGCTCACACAAGGGTCTGGTAAACCACCGTAGACATTCTGTTGTTCAAGCAAAATCGCGGACAGACCAATCAGGATCACTGGGCTTGATTTAACAGTTATGGTGTAATCATAGCGCTGCCAGGGAGAATATACAGGAAGACTCTCCACACATTAGCTTTGAAAAACATGGTACCTAGCATGGAGGAGACTGAATTGGGCTTTGATTGTGCAATTTAAACAGTGTTGTAAAAAGTGGCGCATAATGATTCTTTGACAGAGAACAGTTTTAAAATAATTTATTATTGGTGGCAAGGATGTTATGGCTCTTCTCCCAACCGGATATCGTAAGACCTTCTACTTTTATCATCTACATTACATGCTGCTTTCGATGTGATTGGTTGAAGTAATACGTCTTTCAAAATGACAAGCACCTGGTTTCTCCAAACAGAGCGAATGATTTTGATTGACGACCCTGCCTTAACAAAGAGAAGCTGATAGTGCTTTCCCAGATGTAACATGCGAGCAGCCATGAGACTTATATACATCTGGTCAGTACAATGATGTTCGTCTACACCAGACATGTCCAAACTATTCCACAAAGGGCCGGTGAGGCTGCAGGTTTTTGTTCCAACCAAGCAGCAACAGCAGACCAGACTTGACTCAATTAACCAACTGATCTCAGTCTTCAGAGAGTTGATTGGTCAAACTGGGAAATCTTGGTTGGTTGGAACAAAAACCTGCACACCTCCGCACCGGCCCTATGTGGAGTAGTTTGGACATGCCTGGTCTACACAAAACAAGATGGAAAAGGAGGAAAGTGGAAGTGCATGTAGTGTAGATGTAGAATGGACCAATCAGTCTTTTTCTTGGTGGTGCGCAACTGTCTGCGACAGAGGCTAAAGAGTCTGCAACGTATCTGGGACATGTTGCAGATGACTTGGCTTCAGAGTATAAATAGACCTTAATACAGAGTCATTTCCAGTGTTTTCTTTCGGTTATGGTCCTTCATCCAGCCATAATCGCTGCACAGTTTTTTCATCTTAATCTGGCGCTGGGCTACTGACCGAATAAAGCCCCTCGCCATTTTAGCCCAAACCAGTTAGAATACTTTTTGATTCCCAACAGCCCCGCCCAACTCCTGCTGCACGACCTTTCCCCCAGTGCTCACCTGGCCCCAAACCATGCAGCTGCAAGTTGTTGCTGATCTGCAGTACCTAAGCAGTGAAGCTTGCAGTTGCCGGTGCGGGACCATTCAGTTCGGCACCTCCATAACCCGGACTCTCTGCCTATTTCCCTTATCACCATAATGTGGATATGTCTTTCATCACCACAGACTCTGGCTGATCTACCCCCAGGTTTTGTTTTCTGTCTCTGTGTCATCATTTTGCTTCTGTTTTTATTAAATCTGTCCTCCCTTCAACACTGGCCATCGGAGTCCTCTCTCCACCTTACCCCTTCATGACACCTCCTCAACAATAATGTAGAATAAAACTAGTGTCTCATCACTACTCCAAACTCCAGTACCAGACATCTTCTCTTCTTTTCCGATTCAGATGGACTTTAAAAATGTGTTGTTGTTCTCACAGTTCTGCCACACAATGATGCTTTTCCTCATCAATTACCTTCTGGCAGTGCTTAGCTCCTCCCAAATACAGTAGGAATGGTGTGGTACGCTTGGCCAACATAGTAACAGGTACCGTGGGACCAGTACGCTTTTGTTGTAATGGAAACACTAAAATAAGTACTGTACTGTACCCAACTGCATTGTGGAAACGGGGCTTAAATGTGCTTGGTTTAAATATCTGATTATTTCAAACATTGAAGTTAAGTTACCAGTTAAAATAATTTTCTTTAAAAATACTTAAGTTCTACGATGTTGACTGCAGCTTTCTTTAATGTAGGTTTTTATAAACACCAAAGGAGGAAGGAAAGAAATAAAATCATGACACACGTCTGTGGAAATGTCACTAATGTTACTATTAATCATTAATGGCATAATATGTCAACAACAACCAGAGGTGGAAGTAACTAAGTAGAAGTACTTCCTTTACTGTACTTAACTCATTCACTGCCAGGTGAATGAGAAGAGGATATTGACTCAGAATATAGTCAATATTATATAATATTATATACATTATACCAGTGTTTCTCAACCTTTTTGAGCCATGGCACATATTTTACATTAGAAACATAACAAGGCACACTACCAAAGAAAAATCTCACAAAGAGTAAAGGTATTGAAATATAATGCAAATCTAATCTTGAGATTCAGTGCAAAACCTGAGCCTGTTTAGTTAAACACAAAGCTGACACTCTTGCAGGAATTTAAGAAAGACAACAACAGCTCTGAGTGGATCAGTGATGTGTGCTCTTGTATGGATCCATAATTATGCTGCTCACTTACATGAGCAATAAGGTTAAATTACATCATTTTTTAAGTCACACTAATGTGCCACGCCACACTGGCTGGGAAACACTGTATTATACTATATTATATTATAATATTATATAACCTTGTAATAATAATGAATAATAATGGATTGGATTTATATAAATCTCAGCTTTAAATTGTAATTGATTCATTAGATAGATCTAAGCATTAGGCACAAAACGTACCACTTTGTTTGTCGAAATTTTTGTTTCCAACTTTGTCTATTTTTCCAGTTTGTCACTAAAATCGCTTCTCCTCCCTCAATTCTCAATGGATTTCAGTTCTGATTTTATGATCTATTGAATGACTCCCTTTTGTTGATAGCAAGAAATTACAGCTGTGAGGTCCAGATGAGCACAGGGCCATTGGCACTATCTTTTTTAACCTCCTATTTATGAGTTGTGAATTTTTCCTAAATGTCCTGTCCTTACCCACAAAGCTCAGTACCACGACCCAACAAAACACATCTACTCAGTAACACATTGTTAAAAGCTTTATTTGTGGATATTTTTGATTCTTTTCTGTTGTTTTCCCTAATTAAAAAAGTACTATTTAGTTTTACTTTTTCTTTTTACTTTATTACAATTCAGAAGTTGTACTTTTTTACTTTTACTTCAGTAAAGGAGTTAAATCAGTACTTCTACTTTCACAAGAGTACTGTATTTTTTCACACAAGTTGCTGTACTTGTATTTAAGTACAGAATGTGAGTACTTTGACCACCTCTGCCAATAAGTTATTTTTGCTAAAGTGGTGCATGAAAAAAACTATAGAGACATCAAACGCAGACAATTTAAGGCTATAGTTAATGAGACACGAGTGGTGAAGTGATGGAGAAGGAGACGAGTGGGAGAAAACTGTAGCATATCACTGCCGAGTATGAACCCTGCCACTCATGTGGCATTCAAGGACCATTTCAGATGGAGTATTTATAGCAAAACAAGTATATATGATGAAGAAATCATAGTGTTTTACAGTGTATTGCATGTACTTGAAAGTCTTTCTAGCCATAAAGACGCAATTCTTCTATTGTGTCATTTCCCAAATATTTTTTCTTTCTACACTGTAAAAATGATGTACAATTAACGAATGGGTAAAAAAAAACCCACAGAGAACAAAAAATTAAGAACAAAATGTTAAAATAACAGCTGATTTGTCTTTTTTAAATGCATTATATACTATATAACATGTATAACAATAGGTGTGTGTGTATGGTTATGAGGGCATTTTTTCCAAGTCGATGGGACATGATGATGTCGTCACATTGTCAGTGGAGGAACAACACAGACACACGTCTGTCCAGCAATGAACAACTTGTATTAAAGCAACATAACAATGTCCACTGACAGGACACAAGCATCAACATTTTAACTCCAACAAAACAAAGGCTAAAGTTAGCAAAGAATTTTCTGTTAAATTTAACAGCACAGCATCAGTAGGTGAACATATGTCCACATTTGGTCTGGACCCACGGCTCTAAAACCGGACTGCCCACATATCTGTCACATGTCCTCACTTTTTTACATTAAGAGCAATAAGTTTAAGTCAGCGGCCGCCAAAACATACACCACACTGTCCACATCATGTTTGGGAAAAAAAAAGAGTGTGCTGCTGCTCATATCACTCAGGTTAGCTAGCGGATGCCTCTTTAGATGCCATGCCATTTTTTTTTTCATCTAAGGTGAAGTATTTCCACACGTGATGTGTGTGTGTCACTCTCTTTAGTTCAGTCAGTCCCACCACCCCCTGTTTTACCTGCAGCAACCATGTCTGCTCTGGTTTAGGTCTGACTTGTCTGTGTTCATGCACCGAGGGAGAGAAAGAATAACATGCGACTTGTCGACTCCTGCAAATTTAACGCTACTTGTGCTACGTTTCTGTTAATGCCCTAGTAGTTATGTGGCGTGTGTGACCTTAGTTTACTATTTACTCAAATTAATTAATAATTAATTTTGATTTGATTACAATTTTAACACAAACAGAACAGTTGTTTACAGTTGTTTTGTTGAAACTGTTGAAGGTGTTGAATAAACATGTTAACAATAATTAAACATATTAATTTTATATACATATTTTTAATCTCACCCAACATTGGTTGGGAGAGATTATTGTGTGTGTGTGTGTGTGTGTGTGTCCACAGAGACATATCATGTTATAACTCAATGAATACTTGAGATATCATCACGGGCATATACATACGTGCACATCAGATGCAATGGTCCATTTGAGTAAAGATCAAGGTTGCATTTAGCAGGAAGGTCAAAATCACTTTATTGGCTCGAATTCAAGACCAGGTTCTCATAGAAACTTGAGATTGGCACAAAATATAGGTGAGATTAGGCATTCTCTGAATGTTGCAGATGTTTTTCGTATTTTATCATATTTGTTTGTTTTTTTCCCCAGTACTTTAGAAGAATTTCTGAATACGTTTTTAGTTTTCATAAAATTTTGTTACTTTATTTTTTGTGTGAATTTCAGTGGATTTTAACATGATTTGTATAAATTTTTTCTTAGTGTATTTTTGTGAGAAATCTGAGTAGAAAAAAACCCCTCCCAGAGACATAAAGTGTGATTAATAAAAATCTGATGATAAGGTTTAATCATTTGCCCTATAATAAATATTTCATGTTGATGTACATTGTAATCAAACCAATTCCAGATTAAAAGAACAGAAGTAACTGTAGGCTGAAGGTCATTTCTTCTCTTGACAGTTGAGTTCTGTTACACTGACAGGAAATAGGAACAGGATGAATTAAAATGTTGTTTTAAAGCAAATGCAAATGTATAGTAACTATATACATTTAATGGAATTAAAGTGGACCCAGAGAACCATGCAACAGCAGAAAGATGATGTGGATTTAGTGAGTGTGTGTCCACGCTTGGCTCCACACTGACAAGCTGACATTAAATCCTGTATAAGTGTGTGTGTGTGTGTGTATGAGAAATATATATATATATATATATATATATATATATATATATATATATATTTATATATATATATATATATATATATATATATAAAACAGATGGGGGGGTGTTTTGGGTTTTTTTCACAGAAAAAAGCTTGCGTTGGATATTCTGACCCTCATTTTCACATGAATATCATAAATGAGCGTCAAATCACTAAATAAACATTTAAAATAAACAGTTTTCGCTGATGGTTCAATTCATGTGGCCTTTTCTGCTGCCAGTGTGCTTGGTCATGGTACAGCGATTTGGGACTGGGGTTCGGTTCTCTCTCCTGCCAGCATCAGGTTAAACTGAACGCATGACATCCGTCCCCAGGTAGGCCATGTTCAAAGGGGGGTACTGGGGGTGAAGCGGGTAGGAGACAGGTTGGGGCGATTCGCCACCTTGTCCCTCCCCCCCCCCAATTTTTTCCGACTATGGCCTCAGATGAGAACAGACGACCCGCTGAACATCAGCATATTATTAAGAGGAGGGTCTGGCTTGTGCTGGTGGCTTCGGTTGGGAGCTTTGAAGCCCCCCCCATCTGCCCAGCCTTCGCTGCATGTGATGTTCCTCTTTCGGGCATTTTGTGTTCATGTCATTAGAAACTCATAGTCGGGACTTACAGTAGGGATGGTGTTCTTCGGATTGTACTCTTCATTCTTCTTCCTCCAAACACGCTAAGTGGAATTATGACCAAAAAGTTCTATTTTGGTCTCATCTGACTTCATGACTCCTCTGTATCATCCAAATGGTCATATGCAAACTTAAGACGGGCCTTGACATGTGCGGTTTTAAGCAGGGGAACCTTTCGTGCCATGCATGATTTCAAATCATGACGTCTTAGTGTATTACCTACAGTAACCTTGGAAACGGTGGTCCCAGCTCTTTTTAGGTCATTGACCAACTCCTGTCATGTAGTTCTGGGCTGATTCCTCACCTTTCTTAGAATCATTGAGACCCCACAAGGGGATATGTGGCATGGGGCTCCACTCCGATTGAGATTGACTGTCATGTTTAGCTTCTTCCTTTTTCTAATGATTGCTCCAACAGTGGACCTTTTTTCACCAAGCTGCTTGGCCCTTTCCATCCTTGTGGAGGTCTACAACTTTGTCTATGGTGTCTTTGGACAGCTCTTTGGTCTTTGCCATGTTACAAGTTAAAGTCTTACTGATTGTATGGGGTGGAAAGTTGTCTTTATGTAGCTAACGACCTCAAACAGGTCCATCTGATTCAGGATGATACATGGAGTGCACACACACACAGTGGTACCTCTACTTACGAAATTAATATATTCCAGAAGTGGTTTTGTACTGTGTATTTTTGGTAAATTGACTTTTTCCAAGTGTGCTCGACCTTTTACATGTAAAATGTAACTCTAACAATAATTCTTTGATGAATGGAGGTCAAAGGTCATGAAAAGCATCATGGATAGCTCCCTCATAACCAATAGTACATATATATATATATATATATATATTTACGTACAGAATGTACATAATTATGTCTCAGGGGTTTCGGTTATGTTTTGTAAATAGAAATTTCTTTCCTGTTTAGAAACAAAAAATTGAGGTCAAGGTTTTTAGGAACTTGGATTATTCGTTAAGTGGGTCCTTCGTAAGTAGAGGCAACGCTGTATGTATGTATGTATGTGTATATATATATATATATATATATATATACACACACACACACTCTTATACACATTAATGTGTGTGTAAAAGTGTGTGTATATGTGTATATGCATGTGTATATAGTGCATGTGCTTATTGATTAGCTTCCACAGTTTTATGGGGCTCTGTTGTAAATGTCATGTTTTTACAGGCTACCGTTTGATATAAAGCTGATTAAAGTATTTGCTTACTAACACAGATTGCAGGCAGCAAATGCTTACAATCAGACCATTACTCAGCAATTAGGAAGCGCCTAAATGACTATATGACTGTGATGGAGCAAACACACGGTTTCCTCTCGACCTCCCAACATCTTTTTCTGTGTGTTTAAGTCATTTACAGCTCTTAAACTTTGGACCACATTCTGTCTGAGTGAACGTGGATGTTCAAGGACCTTCAGCACAGAACAGTCTAACCACAAAACTTTCCTTTTTTTAACCCTCTATGTCAGGGATGTCAGACTCACTTTGTTCACGGGCCACATTCAGTCTGATTTGATCTCCAATGGACCGGAGGAGTAAAATAATAGATTAATAACCTATAAATAATGACAACTACATTTTTCCCTTACATTATTTCAGTGTAAAAAAGACCCATAAAAGGTCAAAATGAAGAGATAAAAACCCATGTTATGAAATAGTTATGAAATAGACTTAATAGACATACATATAAATAGACATAATTAAAATTATGAGATAAAAACTGATGTTTGGATTTTAAAAAAATCAGACATTGATTTTACATCACTGTTCCCCTGTTTTTCTTCCAAAAATGTTTTTCCCATGTCAGGGGGTACTTGACTAAAAATATGTTTCTAAGGGTGTACATCACTGAAAAAAAGTTTGAGAACCACTACTCTAACCAATCATACTGTACTATAAATTTGTGACCAAAAATCAGAAAATTAAAGATTATGTCAGGTGATGCAACGAGGAAGTACAGGAGACGAGTCCGTTTTTGAACTATGAAACACGCATAAATCACCAATAAAAATTACTAAATCGCCTAAACAATAACCTATTTCATATTAAATGACTCCATATTTTCTTCAGTTTTTTCTTTGCCTATAAATGATGACAACCAGTTAAATTAATTGTCCTGAAAATCATTGGAAGATTGGGAGATGTTTTTTTCCTCCATATAAATCCATGCAGGTGTACGTTATAGTAACTGCATGAAATTCTGAAGTGACATTTCCAGATGCATATCACACCCAAACAACACGAACAGACAATGAAACATATTCTTCCTTTTTTGTATTTGTTTTATTTTCTAGTTTTATTCCAGTTCACAGATAATTTATTCATATTAAACCATTTTTTTCCTCATTCTCTACTCTATGCACTAATACTTTTAAATCATCATCCGAACTTAGATTTGTTAAAATTATCCTTATTTTCTTCATGAAATTTAACTTATTGGATAATTCATAAAAACATTTTTTAAGAATTTCTTGGGGTTTTTTTGCACTAAAACAATGACAAAAATGTATAGTTATCATTATTTATAGGTTATTTGCATTTTACTGGTCCTGACTGCAATTTTTTTTTTCTCACAAGAGTTCCAAACACCAATTTCATCTCATTAGAGATGAAATTGGTCCCAATCAGGGACCAATCCCATCCCAATCAGAGCGAATCTTGATCATGATACACATGGAAGTTCTCAAGGAGTTTTCGGAATCTCCTCACAGACTCTGGTAAATGTTTGCATATATTCAGAAGTCACAAGCCCAAGTCCACTAAAAGGAGGTTTCACTGTACTGCAATGACAAGTAGTAAGAGGAAATGACTGCATCCTACGCATTGTCTTTACTTTCAGAAGCGGTGTGCATTGATCAGTATGAAAAAAGTCAGTTATAGGGGAGCTTTCACCTTGTAATTTTGTATTAATTCTGTCCATCACAATAGAATGTTATCAGGGGCAAAGTGTTTGGTTTCACTGTAGGGGGGCAATGACCTGTAGTGGGCCCTTTATCGAGTCCTAGTACAGGTAATGTTAGTGTTCATTCCAACACCATGGTTTTAATTAGTCCTCATTTTGATCTTCCTCGAGGCATAGAAACATTTTGTTTGTCTTTATGTCTTTTATGTCTTGTGTGTTTATGTTTTAAGATATATGTATATAAGTAGACTATAGACCGTCATTCAAACATAAGAGGAAGACCGGACTCAAAACAACTGCATGGAAACACTGTTATTCATATAGATGACAGACCTAAAGGAGAGCTAGAAATGTCTAGTTGTTGTGTTGTCAGCTGTAAGAATTGTTACAAGGACAGGGTTAAACTGTATAGAATTTCCTCTGGAGCTCACCCATTCAAAAAAAAAAAAAGTACGACGTCTATAGTTACAAGCGATCCAGCATGTGGACTGAGATGAGAACATGGTCAGGAATGGCCGTTTGTCTGTCCTTCACATTCTAACCATAATCTGGACATTGAATAAAATTGCAGCAGCAAGGACAAATGTCAACTCAGTCCAGTAGGATGTTTACCCTGCCATACATGTGCAGTTATCTGTCTAAATAGAACCATCCAGTTTATTGTAAAGCACCCAGGCTTCGTACATAGGAACCTTCTGGACCTGACGGTGACTGGGAAATATTTTTAACTTCAGTCACAGAAGTTTACGTCGATGTCGGTGTAAAACATGTTTTACACATGTCCACACGTAACAGTCATATGAGTCTAAACACTTGTTGGCGGTATGTTTTTCATGAGTGTACATGGAAGGTTTGTCAATTAAGTACATATATGTCAAACTATTGTATACTAAGAAACTTACCAACATCGTCCGTCCACTCTTTTATCAAGTAAAAGTAAGTGATGGCCACATTTACAGTTATTTTATTTTTCCCATGCAATCAGGAAATAACAATTTCTAAATATAATTTAATAACAAAAAATAAGTTGTGGTTTAAGTGGGCCCCTGAGCCATGTGGGCCCGGGTCCACCCCCCCCATTCTTTCCGCTAGTGAATGTCATAGAAAGCCTATTTAGCTGAGTGAGTTTTCCCGAAAGCTTCATTTTTTCGAAAACACCTGTCGGACCTGCGAGGAAAACCAAAGCCATTTACTTTAATTAGCCGATTTCCACCATTCGACAGGTATACGCGCTTTCTAACACATTTGGGCTTTTGAATGACCATTCAAACTTACAGCTAGTGTGACAATTCGCTCTGGATCTGTGTCATTATTATCGAAATGACAAGCCACCACACTGCAACCCATCGCAATGTTGCTGACTGTGTGAAGGCGACGCTGCTTGGCTATATGCTAATGAGATGAGATTAGTGTCCAGAACTTTTGTGAGAAAAAAACTTTTTTTTTTTGCATTCCAGCCCATCAGAGATCAAATCAGACTGAATGTGGAAAATGAAGAACATAAGTTTGGGATGTGTTGGCATGGGCGCCGCCAGGCGGTGAAAAGTGGGGATGATTCTAAGGGCCTGAGCACTGACAGGGACCCATGGCTGATAATATCATTTGTATTTTTAATAATGTTTAACTTTTTAGACTTTTCTAATAAAAGGTCAAAATTTGATCTTCTAAGATGAGCTAATTAAACATGGTTGTCAATATCCCAACTTTTTTCCTTTAGTTCTTCAATCTATTGTCATTTAACTGCCCCCCCTCTTACTAAATAGCGCAGTCCAGTTCTGGCAAACCTGAACCAATGATTGTTATTACGTCATTTGTCACTTGGTGATTTTGAATTCTGACGCTACACACTACATACACACCCTACCACCTTGATTGCGGTTTGGTCTGGCAATAAACTGTCTAAAAGACAGTTGAGCCTTTTCCAGGTGCTTGATAGAAAAAGAACAAAGCCTGTTACCATTGGAAACTCACAGAGCAGATGGAATGAAGGCAGCAGTCTGGACAGGAAATCCCGTTAGCTAGCTATGCTAGGTCTTCTGTCTCTGGTGGTTGCAGACGTTCAAATAGGTAGGAACATTATTACCCTATTATTATTATTACACTGCCAAAGAGGTTATGTTTTTGCCGGCCTTAATCTGTTTGTCTGTCTTATTCTAATTAATTTATTCTCTATTTACCGCAAGTGATCAGAATCCAGGATCTCTTCCGGATCTTCACCAAAATCTCATCAATTGGTGCTTGTATCATTCCCAAACTATCCTGTGTCATGGAAATCTGTCCATAACTTTTTGAGTTATGTTGTACAAATTCAGACAGACAGATAAACGTAACAGACCTCCTTTCATTCAGGGGAGGGGGTCTGCTTTTACAGGGTTTTCTAGTTATTATTATTATAATAATTATTTTATTATCATTATTAAGTGTGTTTTTACCATGTGTCTGTGACTGGTGCTCCGTCACCATAATGTTTGTCTGTCCTGTTTTCATTTGTGTTTCTGTAGCTATGCTGTCACCATCCTCTGCTGTAAACTATAACTGATCCTCATGATGGAATTGATTACGATCATTTGAAGTCGATATTTTTTTGTTTTTGTTTTTGTGCAGGCATGCTTTTATTTAGGTTATAACAGCAGTTTATAATAAGCAGCATCTTCTACAAATCCCGACCACGTGAAATATGTTGATGTATTTTTGTTTTTTTAACCATGGGTCTAAAAAAAAGCTTGCAACTTCCCAGATACCGAAATATATCCATTTACTAGTCTTAGATTTTTGCACATTTCTCTTTGTCATAGTTTCTGTTTTGTTTTCACACTAGCACAATTGCTGTTCTGTGTGGACTGCCCTGCCCCCCCCCACCCCACCCGCCAAAAAACACACACAAATCCTGCTATGATAGATTGACATGACAAATAATTTTATGAACGGGCCCTGAACATTTACCTTTCATGGGGCCCACAATTGGTAGCTGCGCCCCTGCGCTTTGGTATGAACATATTGAACACTGATATAATAAAATCCTTCAGACAGTGTTTGTGAAGCTGCGTCCCACTGGTGTTTCTTCCACCTTATGTGTCGGCACAGACCGTTGATCATGTGACAGAGTCAGTCACACAGATGAGTGAAGGTGCAAAGACAGTGAAGCATCATTTAGTCAGTGCTTTAACAACTGTGAATATATATTGAGTGAATGTTTGCGTCACTACAGGGTGACTGGTGACATGTACCTGGATATTCTGGGGCTTAAATATGGACCTACAGCTACACCTAGTGGAAGAATGATGCAACTTCAACAAAAGGAGCAAAGAAAGGATGGAGCAGAGTGGGACAAGTACAGTTTAATCTAGAGTAGGGTTCGACAACCTTTAACCCTTTAACTCCTGATGCATTAGCACTGACACTTTCTGAATGGATGGTTTAGATTAAAAATTCTGAATAATTCAAGTTTTCTTTAGTGTTATTTTACTCATAATTTTGTTCATGGAGCTGATGTAGAGGCAGGGTCGGTTCTGGTCAATGTGGTGCCCTAGGAGAGCACTCCTCTTTCCTTTTTGTGAAATTAGAAATTATTATCTGTAAACATAGTGTCCTAACTCTCAACCTTGTTGAGTTGTAACACTCTTATTCTGCTGAATCAAAGTTAAAAGAGTCTAATTTCTGAGTTAAAAAGTAAAAATTACGTCATAAAAAGCCAAAATAATGCAATAAAAAGTCAAAATTATGCAATTGAAAGTCAGTTATGAGATAAAATATCAAAATTATCCAATAAAAAGCCAAAAGTATGCAATAAAAAGACCAACTTATGTGACAAAAAGTCCAAATTATGCAACAAAAAGTTAAAATTATCTGATAAAAAATTTAAAATTATGCATTTGAAAGTCAAAATTTCAAGTCACTACGCACAACCACAATTAATCCATATATAAGGTGTACTGTAGTTTTTAAAGTCTTTTCAGTTCACCTTATCTGAATATTCTAATTCTGTGGGACTTGGCCACCCATAGGCCCTAGGCACCAGATGTCCTAGGCCGCCTGCATTTTTCGCCTTATTTTTTCTATGTTTTGTTTTTTTTATTTTAATATTTTTCTTCAATTTTGAGTGTTAGTGTCTTACTTTGTTCATGTTACATATTTTGTTAGTTTAATATTGATTTTTGTTCATTTTACTGATCCACTTTGGCAGTTTTTGTTCATTTTGTTGCTTATTTTATTAAATTTTTTTACTGTGGAATTGCTTAAGTGTCAGGAGTTAAAGGGTTAACAACCAAACAGACATTTGAACCCAGTTTCCATGGAAAAGCAAATATGGGGAGCCGCAAATACTTTTTGACATCTAAAATGAAAAAAAATGGAAAAGCATTTATTAAAAATAAAGGGAAAAATATTTAAAATAATAATTTCCCTTTCATACTGGGGGTTCACCTCAGTCATACTTATTGGTGCTTTGACCCTTTTGAAGATGGACTATCTGATCTAAAATGAAGAGAACACTATTTCTTTTTCATATCTTTACACTGGTCCAGTGTAAAGCAAAGACACACCAGATCCGGTTAACCTTTGACCTGTGGGTTTTTCCTCCTTTTTCCACACTCTGAGCCCGTGCATTGTGTGTTCAGGTCCAAGTTCACTAACAGTCCCTTGTGCGATCAGACCCAGGTCAGTCACCAGGTCTTCAGATATTTGTATTGTCCTACATTTCTTCATAATTGTCGTTGCTGGGGTTGAAAGTTGCGACAAATGGACAGTGTTTTGGTGGGTATACGGTAACGTCCACAAGTATGACTTTTATTTTGAGTGATGAAAAACAAAATAGATTTATTTTATTAATATTTCAAGATCACAATTCAGGACTAAAATATTTTTTTTTAAAAAAGCACTAACAAATGAAATGCACTTCAATTAAATACTATTATTAATATTTTTTTTATGGGGGGGCAATTCATTTTCCCAAGCACTTTGGACCTGCAGGATGAAGATGAATGGGCTGCTGGTTGCCGACCCCTGACCTAGAGGCAGGGCTGGATTATGGGGGGCCAGGACTTTGCAAAGCCTCCCCCCCACTTGGTGCGCACATGTCAACCTACCATACCCGAGAATTCTACGAAAGTTTCTTTCTGCTCTTCCTTCTTGCAAAGTCATCCACTAACAGAGGTGGTGAAAGTACTCCCATTGTGTACTTTTACTTCAGTAAAGGAGTTGAATCAGTACTTCTACTTTTACCCATATATTTTTTCACCCAAGTAGCTGTACTTTTACTTGTGTGGAAAAAATACTTTGGTAAAAGTACTGATTCAACTCCTTGACTGAAGTAAAAGTAAAAAAAAAAGTAATTATATAATTAAGTACAAAAGTAAAAAAGTAAAACTGCATTTCTCTTTTTTTTTTTTTTGCCATGAATGCAATAATACTTATTTCACCAGGAAAAATCTAAAGTTTCAAAAGTATCTAAAATAAAGCCTTTAAAAGTGAGTTACTGTGTAGATAATGTGTTTGATCAGGTCTCTGTTACTCAACTTTGTGGAAATTTAGGAAAAATAAACAATAAAACCCTCACAACTCTGCTACAAGGGTCACCAGGGTCGTCTCCTTTCCCCGTATTTGTTTAATGTTTATATTGACGATATTAGTGTCAGACTAAATAATGTCAAGCTTGGCTGCTATTTGGGTGGGTCAATTACCAACCACCTCTTTTATGCAGACGATTTATGCCTGATATGTCCCGGTGTTAAATCCTTACAGAGACTAGGTGGAATATGTGAAGATGTTGGTCGTGTTAACGACATATTGTTTAATCCCATTAAGACTTGTATGTATTTTCCGTGCTCACGTTTGCAACCTGTTAGACTTTGTGGTGCCAATTTGAAATATGTGAATTCCTTTGTCTACCTAGAGATACATCTAAATACCGCACTGAGTGATGATTGTGTTCACGCTCTGCTTAAGAGTCTCTATGGCCGTGCGAACTGTATAAATCGCAAATTTTTCTGTTGCACTCCACCAGTAAAGAGATACCTCTTTAAGACCTATTGTGCCCAACTATATGGTGCTCAACTTTGGAACTCTGTTAGCTCTGGTGTCCTCTCCAGATGCCGTGTTGCTTATAATAATTGTTTCTGTATTATCATAAACTTACCACGGCGATCCAGTACTAGCGAAATGTTTGTCTACCGCTACACTGACACGTTTGAAACTAGGCAGAGGAGGATATGTTTTTCCTTTCTAAACAGATCGTCTTCCTCCAATAACTCAACTATTGTACGCCTACTAGGATCGGATGCCTTTTACAGGAATTCTTTCTTCCAACGCAGCTACGATTTGCTAAGCAGCTAGGCTGTTTGTTCTATTTCTTGTCTGTCTTCCTGTATTCATATATGTCTGTTTTTTTTAGACCTGAAATAAAGAAAAGAAAGAAAGAAAAGAAAAAAAGAAAAAACTCATTATGAGATTTAAAAAAAAATCATACTTTTGTGAGATAAAATGTTAAAATGATGTGATAAAAAGTCAAAATTGTGAGATAATAGTCACATAACTATGATGAATAAAATAAATAAACTAAAGTCACAGTTTCTCTCATCCACTGATTATCCCTCTGAAATGACCTCCGCCAAGGAGTTTGTTTTTGCTGGTGTTTTTTTTTGTTTGTTTGTTTGTTTGTTTGTTTGTTTGTCTACAAGATAACACAAAAACTTATAGACAGATTTTGATTGGTAATGGGGAGATCTGGAAACTATTAGAATTTGGTGGTAATCCGGGGGGATATGATTTTTTTGGGCAAAGGTTAAAGTGCTATTTGACAACCTGTAAAATCCAAAGAGACATTTGAACCCGATTTCCACGGAAAAGAAAACACTGGGACCTCATCATCTTTAAAAATCTCTGTAAATGTGTCCCAAACCTTACTTTTTTGTTTGTATGTTTCAGGAGCTTCCACTCTCCCAACTTTATTTTCTCTCTTGCTCCCTCTATACCATAGGATACTGACCACATTGTACGTCACCTTCACAGAAATTCAGTTAATCAAATGTATGTATTAATAATAGAAAATAGTACCTAATCACATCTGCCAAGGAGGTATTCAATTCAAGTGCGTTTGTCTGTCTGTCAGCAGGATTACACAAACATTTCTGAACGGATTTTGATGAATTTCAGGAATGATAGATAATAGGTCAAGGAAGAACCCATTAGATTTTGAGCAATGAAGGTCAAAGGTCAAGGTCACACTAAAGGTCAACAGCTAAAACACATCAGTGTCTCAGGACTCAGACAAGATAGAATGTGGTGTTTTTTTATTCACAACGTCTCACCTTCAGACATCACATGAGTCAACACCTATGGCTCCATCATGTCATGTGTGAATGAAAAATCAAGCCTTGGCAGAGTTCGGCTGACTCTGACTGCCTTGCATTTAAATTACAATGATTCACCGGCTTATTTTAATGTTTATCTCAAACAACAAACGGCCTGACCGACCGCAACCTGAAAATCAATAAACATATTTTTCCATAACTGCGGGTGCCCGCTCAGTTCGGGTTATCACCGAAATAGACAGAAAAAAGTGTGTTCAAATATAGAATGCAGAATCTATTGGATTTTAGTTTGTAAAAAGGGGGTGGAGTTTAGGTTTGATATATAATAATACTGGATTGTATTTATATAGCACTTTTTTGGCCACTCAAGGGGCTTCACATTAGTGACCCATTATTCATTCACTCTTACATTCTCCCTCTGATGGTGGTAAACTACATATAGAAGCATGGCAGCCATGTTGAAACGTGTTCTATTAGAAGCTTACCATCGTTGGTAAATATATGCTAAGGCTATGAAGTTGTCCGAGGAGGAGCAAGGGAAGTGATATGACAGACAAAAGTAGGGGTTTCTGGAAAAAGGGGTATGGACCTGAGATTATTTAAATGTGCCTTCTAAATAAAATAATGTAGATTACCCCCCAGACCCACTAGGCCTGAACAAAAAAGGAATATACTTTTCACCATATCTGTTTGACTTTTAAGGGATCTAATCTTGTTTACACTTAAGAACATTATACATGAGTTAGTTAAACATTTGTTCTTCAATGCTCTACAAATCAATAAAGAGACTTTATATTAATATCCGGAGCCTCTATAAGACTTTTGAGAATTGACCATGTTATGCTACTAGTACTGAGGATTTTCTCTGATACTGATGAGAGGCCTTCGATGGATACAAGGATTCCCTCTCAAATTGAGGACTCATTTGAACTTCGGACTCGTAAGTTTTTTGAGGTATGTTTCTATGTTTGATTTTTTACTGGTTAATCTCTATATTTGTTGATGCATATAAAACAATCAAATTAAAAGGCTGATCTCTAAATTATATGAAAGTATACAAGCCTCTAAAAATAATTCTACAATATACTATATATCAAACTAAAGTGGGAGAGTGAGTCAGAAATATAAATATCAGATGACACTTGGGCAGAAAGTTGTCAGTCACAGGAAACAACAGCAAATTCAAGATCATTGACAGAGTTCTGCTGGAACCAGCTGAGCCACAGCCGCTCAGCTGGAAGAACTTGGTGAGATTCTTTGCAGCTTTGCAGGCAGGCAAACAACATTTAGGATCCTGCTGGAGACAATGTGGAACACCTATGGCTAATCACTTTCATGTTTTCTGGGCCTGTCCAAAAATCCAGCCTTTCTGGAAAGAGGTGAATGCTGAAATAAACAAAATAATATGGGTGGGTTTGGACTTTTCCTTTGTTAATTTATACCTAGGAAAAACACCAGAAATAATTCAACATAAAGATAAATATCTACTGAGGTTCTTGTTGGCAGGTAGCAGGAAGGCTATAACCAGAAAATGGTTGCAAGCAGATCCCCGAACCCTGGACCAATGGTGTGGAATTATAAAAAAAAAATTAACTGTATGGAGAGACTTACATTCGCCTTGGGACTTCTGCTGCAGGAATGGAGTGAACGTTGGGAGAAGTGGTTTGTGTATGCACCTTAGATGTTATATGTGTAATGAAGTACATGTAAATATAATACCCATTTGAATGTGACACCCATGATGGTCCCATGTTTTGTTTGTCTTTTTTTTTTTTTTTTTTTTGGGGGGGGGGGGGGGGGGTATTGTTTACCTCTTTTATATGTATGTGTATGGGTGGATACCTGAGGTCTGCTCAAACTGTCAGTTCATTTAAATCAGGCCTGAAAACATTATTGTTCACTGGAGCTTTTACTTAGATTATTATTTGCTTTAAAATGTTTTTATGTCCTGATTTTAACTGTCTTTTAATGCATCTTTATGATTTTAATTTTCTTCTGTTTCTGTTTTTGTGTAAAGCACCTTGAGTTGTCCTGTACATGAAATGTGCTATACAAATAAATTTGCCTTGCCTTGCCTTGCACACACACACACACACACACACACACACATATATATATATATATATATATATATATGTGTGCACCCATACACATAATACACATACATATAAAAGAGGTAAACAATACCCCAAATACACACACACACACACACATATATATATATATATATATATATATATATATATATATATATATATATATATATATATATATATATATATATATGTGTGTGTGTGTGTGTGTGTGTGTGTGTGTGTGTGTGTATGTGTGTGAGTGTGAGTGTGTGTGTGTATGTCTTGCCCTTTTTTGATTTTTGTGTTCTTTATGAAAAAACTAAAATAAAAAGTGAAAAAAAAAAAAAAAAAAGCATTGCAGCCATTTTGCACCTACAGTCCCTCTGGCCACCACTGAGCATTCATACACCAGTGTGTGTGTGACACTGGAGGCAGGAGTGTGAAGTGTCTTTGCCAAAGGACATAACAGACCGACCAGGACAGCGCTGGATTTGAACCACCAACCATTCGGTTAGTGGACAACTTGCTCTAACAAATGAGCCATCTTTATATTCTTTAAGTGCAAGAAAAAAAATATGACTATTTTGATTGATGTTTCAATTATTTTGTGTGTTTGAACTAAAATTAAAGTGAATTGAACTGAACAAGAATGTGTTTATGTAGGAACTCCCACCAGCAGTACTGCTCCACAACAGAAGGTGGGATCATTTAGTCTAACCCTCACTTATATTCATATTTCTATGACTGTTGAATTGAGTGAGTTTGACTGTATGACTATGATCATTTTATTCTACTTAATTCAGCTACTGTGTTGTGTATTATCTGTTGTTCAATAATAAAATTTGGAACAAAATGTATTGTTTGATTTTTATATTAAAGTTTATATTAAGCAAGCACTTGAGAGGTAGAATTAAATATGTTTGTATTGTCCTAATGTTTTTCAATCATGCACATTTCAGATTCTGTTCATTTAAATGGTATTTACTTTTTATTTTACTTTGTTTTAGTAATTTCTTTGCATATTTGAAAGATGGATGGATAGAATGTGTGTGTGTGTACTTGTATTCCTATCTTTATGGGGACATTGATATGTTTACACAGTCACACCATGTGGACCCATCTAAATAAAGGTCCCCACTAGTGAAAATAGAAATGATGTGGCCCTATAAAAACATTACTTTTTTTTTTTTTTACGAAGTCCTCATAAAGCATGAGGGAAATGGGTGTAAATCAAAATATGTATTTTTCAAAGGCTTGAAGATGACTTTACTTTACAAAAGTATTTATTTTTATGTATTTTTTCATAATTTTTTGTATTTTTTAGTATATATTTTTTAAATATTATTCTTTTCTTAATGTATTTTTAAATGATTATTTTTTTTATTTATTCAATGATTTTATGCATTCACTTTTAATTACATTTTCTAATTTGTATCATTATTTTTAAATAAATTAACAATTTTTAAAAAACTTATGTACACTCACTATCAAATGGCTACTTTATTACAAACTTGGTTCTCATGAGACGGGGAAATGTGTGTGTGTGTGTGTGTGTGTGTGTGTGTGTGTGTTACAAGCTAATGCATCAGTCGTCCTGTTCTGCATTTGCCTGTATTATAAAGACTCCCATGGAGCAGCTTCCTGGTGACTGTGTGAATATGCATGGTCGTCGTTATGCATGATTCATGTCGAGAGTAAATGTCAGTGTACAGGATTGGAATGTAAATCCAACATTATGCCTGTGGCTTATGTCGTTTTTTTTTTTCTTTTAACTAATTCATCTATCGCTTTCAGATTTTATGAAGGTATAAGTCTTAAAACTCAAGACCAAACACTTGACTCGTTCATATTCAAGTGTCAGTGTTTGGCTCCAACTGCTTTGGGGAAGATTTAAAGAATATATGATGAAATAAATGTAAAACATAAGTAGTGAATAAGAGCCAACACAAACACTGGCAGGGTGTTATCTGCAGTGTACAGATGATATTAATATGATGTGGTTCCAGTAGAGGTGTAACCTGACTGTTGCCAGATGCTATCTCACTATATCATATGCAAATTTATGCAAATTATATACCCTATAAACATATTAACTTGTTTTATTCTCAAAGCCTGCATGAAGCATGGGGCAAACAGGTGTCAAACAAAAGATGTATTTTTTTTTTCAATATTTTTAATTTTTATTATTTTTTGTATTCATTTATGTATTTAAAAGGTGTTTTACAGTTATTTAATTTTTTTCATTATTTTTTAAAAATGTATTTTAGTTTTTTATTGAATTTAAACAAATTGTATTATTGTATTTATTGTATTTATTTATTTATTTACAGAAAAATAAATAAATAAAAGGTGTCTTCATATACCATCTGGGACCCTTCCAGTCCGTGGATATATTGGTATTTGAATTTTCTGTTTATAAATGGGAATTAAAAAACAAAAAACGACTTGTTTATTTGACTTTCATTTTGAAGCACAAAACCAACAATTGAATTACACAGCATTTTCCTTTCATTTGAATTTTTAAAAATTTCACTTTACAAAAAGAAATTCAAATTCAACAGAAATGAAAAAAGAAGAAGAATATTCAGACTGTAATAAAGTGTGAACAACAACCAATAACTATGTCTGTGGAGCTGTACTCTGATATTGTTTTAGAGTGAAGTAAGGCCCGACATCGATGGAAATCTCTGCAAGCATTTCAGTGGAAAGTGCAGATGGGAGAGGATTTTCAGCTCAAAATGTGCAAAAATTCTGCGCTGAAAGCGACGTAAAATTGAGGGGGTTACTCGTGGAACATCTGGAGTTGGAGGTGGCAAAAGCCATAGAGGTTTGAAAACTCACCTTTGTTCTTTGATATGTGTGTTTTGCTTGACTTCGAGAATATGAATGTTGTTTGTTTTTGGTCCATATTTTCATTTCTGTTGACTTTGAATTTCTTTTTGCAAAGTGAAATAAAAAAAAATTAAATTAAAGGAAAATGCGGCATAAATCAATTGTTGGTTTTGTGCTTTAAAACGAAAGTCAAATAAACCAGTGGTTTTTTGTTTTTTAATTCCCATTCATAAATGGAAAATCCGAAGACCAAAATATACACGGACCCCTTCCGCACCCGATCCATTTTCAAAGGAGGGACCGTATCTAAAATATTTGCATTAGATGAATCTGTCCGTCATCTTGACTGACTCAGGGTTACCGAACACTAGCTGTGGTTGTCATTTCTTCCTCTCAGTTCCATTACCGTCAGCCCAGGTTTACCAGCCTCTTTGACTTGGTCCTCTACCAACACAACCAGGGGGGTACCACAATAACCATGGGCTTCTGAACTGGTACTATTTCTTCATCCACCAGTGGAGCCATCTGATAGATCAAACTCTTGCCAAACCTGGTCGGAAGAAGAGCGAAAACATCATTGCCATCAACAAACGCTTCCAAAGCTAAACTGGTTCATGTGCTCCTCATTTTTTCCTGCACATTTTCAGAACAAGCAAAGACATGAAACCTAGCTGGATGTTACTCTGGTAAAGGTAAAAACACAGATTGAGAGGGAAGGGGGGAGTGTTCCTTCATGCATTCTGAGCCAATCAGAGATGCCTCGTGACCACGTCATGGATATATATGACAAAGTACCGGTAAACTCTGTTGTTCCACCTCCAGTCATTTTTCTACCCTCCAAAAACAGCTGGAAACAAAACAATTGGGACGTTTTTTTTTTTTAAATAGAACCAACACACAATGTATTCAATAACAATGGAGAACACAGTAATATTAATGAAATAACCATGGAATGACACTGTCCAGAATGCTGACTCTCCTCTGTGTGTCAGTACTTACATTCTATACTTAAGTAGAAGACCAGCTACTTGTATGAAAAAATATGAACCCTAACCCTAGTACTGATTCAACTGCTTTACTGAAGTAAAAGTAGAGAAGTGCAATTTCTAAATTGTAATAGGGTAAAAATTAAAACTGCATTTTTTTTGGCATGAATGAAATAATACTTATTTAAAAAGGAAAAATCATAAAATTTTCAAAAGTAAAGCCTTTAAAAGCGAGTTAATGTGTAGATAATGTGTTTGATCAGGTCAAAGTTACTTGGTTTTGTGGGTATGGACAGAACATTTTGGAAAAAGAAAAATCGGATTTGAGACAAAGTCATAATTTTGATGAGATTTGAAAAAAGCAGAATTGTGAAATAAAAGAGGCAAAATTATTAGATAAAAGTTATAATTATGATCAGCCACAATATATGTCCTTCACCATTTTACCCTCTGAAGTGACTTATTACTCTGGTAAAGAAAGTACTGATTCAACTCCTTGACTGAAGTAAAAGTAAAACTGCATTTTTTTTTGTTATGGGTGAAATAATATTTATTTAAGCAGGAAAAACCAGAAAAACTGTCAAACGAAAAAATTTAAAAATAAATAAAGCCTTTAAGTGTATATGATGTGTTTTATTGGGTCATGGGACTCAGTTTAGTGGGTATGGACACAACGTTTAAGAAAAATTCAAAAGATTAAAAAAAGCATAATTATGAAAATAAAATCTAAATCCTAACATAAAAAGTCAAAAGTATGAGAAAAAAGTCACAATTTAAGATTCACGGCTTATTTTTTTATACTGTCACATTTGTCTAGTTTGAAAAATTAATGTCTATTCTGAGAATGTAAAGAGTATAAAGTACAGATATTTATATAAATGTAAAGAGTATAAAGTACAGATATTTATATAAATGTAAAGAGTATAAAGTACAGATATTTATATAAATGTAAAGAGTATAAAGTACAGATATTTATATAAATGTAAAGAGTATAAAATACAGATATTTATATAAATGTAAAGAGTATAAAGTACAGATATTTATATAAATGTAAAGAGTATAAAGTACAGATATGTATACAAAAATGTAGGTCCGTCTGCAGTGGGTTACATTTTCTGGGAGGTGCATGCAACTCACTGCGACAGGAGCTAAAGAGTCTGAGACGTACCTGCGATACGTCGCATACGACTTGGCTTTGGAGTATAAATAGACCTTTACATTCACCTCTGTGTCTGAATAAAGCCTTGGTGACATCAGTCGTCCATCAGATACCGATCTGAAACATCATAACCAGGATCAAACATCTGTCTATGTCTGACTTTACATTAGTTTTAGTTATGGAGATCTGCTGAAGAGGCATTTCAGTTCTGGTGGATATTTTGTTACTGCTGCAGCTAGGATTGGGCGGAATGGCCAAAAATGTATAAGGTGAGCCACTAGTGGTATACAGAATAGTACTTTTGTAGGCTACTATACATAAATAATAAATAAAGTATAAATGACAGCAGAACAGTTTGTTAGTGGTCATGTAGCTCCAAGTGCAGTCTTTCATATTAGTGCAGACTTTCTTCATATTCAGGAGTGTGATCAGTCATGAACCAGTGAATACAGGAAGAGGGAGAGCTGCCAAAATGAATGAGGCACATGGATTTGATCCCGTAAATCACTCACTGCAACTTTTTGCAGTTGTTGAGGGTGATTTGGAAATGTGTACTTACATATGTGATTATAACAAGCCTAATGGTTTGTTACCAATTGCAGCAATAACTGTAGCAGCGCTTAGCACGCTAACGTTAGCAAAATTGTAACTGAACAGTCATTTAGTTGCTAACACCACGATACTATGACTAATAGTATCTCAACTGGATGTAGTAACATACAGTTATTAAGGCTGGTGCAGTGTTAATGTTTAGCACAATTGTTTTGTTGTCATAAACTCTATGGCTGTCATGACTTTGGCTGTTAGCTTGTTGGCTTGCTTTTAAATTGTCCTAAATCAAAATATGCTGGCATCACATACCATTATAACCAATAGTACACTACATAAAGTATACATTTTATATTTGTAGCTTATTTAAACAAAAGGCTTCTGCTCAAACAGCATCTAGGAAGGCTGTGGTGCTAGCTGCTTCTTAGAGGCAGCCGGCAGACATTCAAAACTGTGCATTACTGCCAACTACAGGATGGACTGTAGAATGGTATACCAAAAATCTACTGTGGACAAAAAAATACCTCATAAGGTATGATACCTTGCGTACCGCCCATTCCTGGCTGTAGCTCAGTGCAGTGGTTATTCTGTTACTGCTACAGCTCAGTGCAATGGTGATCTCAGCTCAGCGCAGCGGTCGTCTCAGCTCAGTGCAGTCACAGAATAACTGTACTCCTTCACTAGTCACAAGACAACAGGAAAAATTAACTACCGTGTTATTTTGGTCTCATAGCTTTTGGAAAATTCACACCTGACAGCTGTTTATGTATTTGATCACATTTTTTTTTCAATTAATATGACTACAGACCTGTACTGGACTGTACAGACCTGTACTGGACTGTACAGACCAATGCAGACCTGTATGTATTTGATCACATTTTTAATGTAATTATTGTATGTTTGTGTGTGTAATGATGGGCTATCCGAGTGTTTTTTTCTGCTGCTGTAACAAAAGCTATTTCCTTGAAAAAGGATCAATAAAGTATCTATCTATCTATCTATCTATCTATCTATCTATCTATCTATCTATCTATCTATCTATCTATCTATCTATCTATCTATCTATCTATCTATCTATCTATCTATCTATCTATCTATCTATCTATCTATCTATCTATCTATCTATCTATCTATCTATCTATCTATCTATCTATCTATCCCAGTCCAGTCCAGACAGTGTGTAGTATGTCCACCAGAGGGCAGTGTTGTCCTTTCTTCTCCAGCTCTGCTCTTCTTCTCTCTTCAGAGCTTTCCAGGGTCATTACTGCTGCAGTTACAGTTCACTCTCTGGTTTCTCTTTAAACTCCACCTCCTCCTACTTCTCTTTTGTGCCTTTTTGACCTTTCTTCCTCATAAACCTCACCTCCCTGCTGACTCTAACTCTGTCTGTCAAACACTCTACTATTCTTCACTATTGTATATTTGTGCTTAATTTTATTATAGTTTCTTTAGGTGTGTTTATTCAACTACACTTCACTGTCGCTCTATTATTATGTTTATTTGTATTAATTATACCCACCTATGACTAATACTTTTCAGAATCCACATCAGCCAAACCTTATACAACTGCATTAGAACAGCAATAATAAAAATCATAGACTAGTTCCTGTAAGTGTTTTTCTATAGAGATGATGTTCCACTTTTCTAAAACAAGTAGAACATCGAGGTTTATCTCTTATCTGCACTCACAGAGGATCAGTTTATGCTTCTTTTTTTTGTATTTCTTGACCTTATTATGTGCCAAATCATGTTGTGACGTTCTTCTGCCTTTTGTGCTGAAAATACAGCGTGTTAGTGTGAATAAAAGCAGCACACACACATTTACCTGCTGAGGTCAAAGTTCAGTTTCTGTTATTATGTAGAGATGTGAAGCAGTGCTGGAACATTTGGCTTGTTTCTCAGACATATATTATATACAGAGGTGGTCAAAGTACTCACATTCTGTACTTAAGTAGAAGTACTTGTTTGTGTTTGTGTGAAAAAATAATCTGGTAAAAGTAGAAGTATTGCTTCAACTCATTTACTGAAGTAAAAAAGTACAAATTCTCAATTGTAATAAGGTAAAACTTAAAGTAAGTTTTGCTATGGATGAAACAATAGTGATTTAAGCAGAAAAAACAGAAAAATGTCAAAAAATATCCAAAAATAAAACCTTTAAAAGTGAGTTAGTGTGTAGATGATGTGTTTTATTGGACATGGACGGGACATTTAGGAAAATCATGAATAGAAAATAAAAAAGCATAATTATGAGATAAAAATAATCTAAATTGCGAGATAAAAAGTCAAATGTATGAGATAGTAAGTCACATTTTCTGATTTACAACTAGTTTGAAAAAGTCCTAAGTCTTAAGTGCAGTAAAGAAAGTACTTTTACGTAGTATATATATATATATATATATATATATATATATATATATATATATATATATATATATATATACATAAATGTGCTATATAAGTACAGTCCATTTCAAAATAAAACCAAACATGAGTCAACAAAATAAGTCATTTCTTCATTATTTCTTTCCAAAACCAAAATAAAAAAAATGGATAGTGATGTGGTTTTTCAGTTTTTCTTTTTGTATTTAAATGAATAATAGAAAAAACAGATAACGGCTGTTTTCCGTTTCATCCAAGTTGATCTTTGACCTGCAGTGACAAAATGTAAACCTTTGTCCTATTTGGGGAAACTAAGAGGGTCACTCTAAGACCTTAAGATATGACCATGGAGAAAATTGTTGTCATATGATAATGATATCATAATGATCTTCAAGTCCAGTGGACATGTTTCTATAGGTTGTTGAGATTCCTTTTTTGTTTACTCTATTTGCTTCAGGTCAAAATTGGATAAAACAGGAAATGGCCGTTATCCGCTTTTTCTATTATTCATTTTGTGAGGAATGGTCAATGGTCGGCATAGGTCAACTGACCAGTCCACCACAGTCAGGGAACAGACTATGACCAAAATGTAATCATTTGTGACACTTCCAACACGTCCTGAAAAATTTATCAAAACCCGTTCAGAACTTTTTGCGTGATCCTTTTGACAGACAAACAGACAAACAAAGGGAGTTGAATGTGGAGGTAATAATGTTCTAGGTCCTGTATCATCTGTCCGGAGGGTGGAAGCACCGTGGAACATTAGCAGAGCCACGCTATCCCTATTCATTACACTGGTCACTATTGAGAGAAAGTTTGTCCAAGCAATTACAAGGTGTGAGTTTTTGTGACGCAAATAAATCAGTCATTCAAACACATACTGTTTTGAGAAGAAACACATTTTAATTTCATGACCCCAGGAAACCTGCTGTATGAGACTGACATCTTTACTCTGGTGCACCCACAGTGACTTACCTCCGACAGTGTCCTGTGAGTCCAGTTCTGGTCCGGTTTTGGTCAAAGTGAAGGTAGTACCGGCAGGTTTCCTATGGTCACCAGGACAAATACCTTTACATACTCTTTACATTTATATAAATATCTGTACTTTATACTCTACATATATATAAATATCTGTACTTTATACTCTTTACATTTATATAAATATCTGTACTTTATACTCATTACATTTATATAAATATCTGTACTTTATACTCTTTACATTTATATAAATATCTGTACTTTATACTCTTTACATTTATATAAATATCTGTACTTTATACTCATTACTTTTTCAAAATTAACAAATGTGACAGTATGAAAAATAAGTCTTAAATCTGAAACTGTCAAATCACAATTTAGATTTTTTATGCCATGATTTAGATGGGTTTTTTTTATCTCATAATTATGACTTTTTTAAATCTCCGATTTATGACATTTGAATTTGTCCATACCCACTAAACTCAGTACCATGACCCAATAAAACACATCATCTACAGTACACACTAACTCACTTTTAATGGCTTTTATTTTTGGATCTATTTTTTTTTTTAACTTTTAGGATTTTACTGCTAAAATAATTGTTATTTCATCCATAGCAAAAAAAAATTAAATGCTGTTTTACTTTTTACTTTATGACAATTGAGAAATTGTACTTTTTTACTTCAGTAAAGAAGTTGAATCAGTACTTCTACCAGAGTATTTTTTCACACCAGTAGCTTTACATCTGCCACAGCATCTGCCTTTATTTTAATTGTTGAGTTTATGACATTCATTCGTCAAATGGAATGTGACTGAAGGTTTGCAAACAAATATGCCATTATGATATTCAGGTATTTGCATTTAGATTTATTTCATAATAAACCAGTTAAATGAACTGTCCAGAAATTCATTGGAAGATTGGGAGATGGGTTTTTTTCTCCATATAAATCCATGCAGGCGTACGTTATAACTGCATGAAATTCTGAAGTGAAATTTCCAAATGCAAATCTGAATAAACAGTGTAACGAGGAGCAGCTGCTGCTAAACCAGTGGACATTAAGGGGTTTGTGCACGTTTGCTGACTGGTTAAAAGGCTTTCATTTAAATCAGGGGTGTCAAACAGACGACCCGGGGGCCAAATGTGGCCCACCAATGGTTCCACTGCGGCCCATGGGATGAAGAGAATAATAACCTATTAAATATTACATGATATGTTCTTTTCAGTTTTTTCTTTGCCTATAAATGATGACAACTCCAAATTTTTGTAATTTTTTTTACCCGAAAACAAATATTGTATTTTCCACACTATAAGGGGCATTAAGGGAAGTCAAAATTATGAGATTAAAAAGTCAAAATTCCAAGTTTTTTAGAAAAAGTATTTTAAGTGAATGAATGAATGAATTATTTTTAATTAATTTAGAAAATATTAACTTTGCAAACTATCCTGTAACAATAAAATGTGAAAAACATGAACAAATGTGAACAACCTTAAATGTCTAAAGAAAATTAGACACAATTTGAACCATTTTCTGCTTCCGTTACTAAGAGATTAGTGTCTTTGTAGATCTGATCCTTAATAAAAAACATGGACTAATTATAAACTGAGGCAGAATATTGTTAAAATTTACCTTATTTTTCTTGGGAAATGTAATTTTATTTTGCATTTGGATAATTTATAAAAGTACTTTCATAATTTAATGGTGTTTTTTGCACTTAAACAATGACAAAAATGTGGAGTAGTCATTAATTCTAGGTTATTATTGTTTCATTTCATGTATTTATTCATTCCAATCTACATGAAGAAAACTTCTAATACCTGCCCCTTTCTTACAACATGCATTGCATCAGACAGTCACCATGACAACCATTACAACACAAAGAAAACAACACTAAATAAATCTAAAATCATAAGCAAAACCACTTCATTACATTTTTTTTAATATCATTCCTCCACTCTCTCCTTATACATCCTCTTAAAATGAAAAAAATATTCCTACAGCTCTTCTCTTTCATTACCAGACAATTCTACATTCTGACACCAACAGCAGAACTATACATTTGTTTTCCAGTCGTTCTCACTTTGTGATGCTTAAACTTACACATCCTGTGGTACTAAACCAAATCATCTGAAAATGTACAGGTAAAAGCTGCATCGCGTTTTATATTTAAATGCAGTTTGCTGTAATTAACATGTTTAATAACATATTTAATTAGATATTTCTGTTGTTGATGGTGCTGCTGTTCACCTTATGGAAAAGTATTTGTATTTATTTATTTATTTATATTTATACACGGTTCTGTTTCAGTTTGTCATTTAATTTTACAGTTTTAATTACACAGCAACTGTATTTACGTCAACAAAGCAACCGAGTGGAACACAACATAAATGAGAGAGAGAGAGAGAGGGAGACAGAGAGAGAGAGAGAGAGAGAGAGAGAGAGAGAGACAGAAGGAGAGACAGAAAGCGAGAGAGATGGAGTGAGACAGAGACAGAGAGAGAGTGGGAGAAAGAGAGAGAGACAGAGACAGACAGGTTTCAATGATGGGTGATTTATTTCTCAGTCTTTCTAATAGTCACGAACATTAACTAACATTAACCCATCAAGTTGTCGGTGTTTGTGTGTGTACATCGACCCTATTAAACTGTAAAGACCTAAAGGTCAAAGGTCACACCCTCTGTCCTTTAGCTGCAGATGTTTGAACCTTTAATTTATTTATTTATTCATTCTTTTATTTTTGCTGACATACAGGACATGCATATTTTCACACGTCTGATTAACCCTGGAACATGAATGGGATCATTCTTGGCATGACGTGAATGTCAAGCATGTATGTAAGCAGCGTACATCCCATAAACCCCTGAACACACACACACACACACACACACACACACACACATATCCATCTTCTTTTTATTGTCCTTTGCGCTGGCTCGCTGCACATGTTGGTGGAGCGACAGAACATCTGAATGTGTGATAGAACATCCCAGTGGAGATCATTAAGGTCATGAAGATAATGAAGGTTTCATCTGATCTTATCTAATCTAATCGAACATCCCATAATATGACATAATGTAATCACGCACACACACAGCAGAGCAGTGACACACACCTGGCATTTCACTTTCTCTGCAAATGCAGTTCAAATTACATTTAGATAAAGAACAGAAGTAGAAGTAACTAAGTAGAAGTACTTCCTTTACTGTGGCTCAGTTGGTAGTGTGACCAAGTGTCCTACGTCCCGGCTCTGGCTGTCCACATGTCAAACTGTCCTTGGGAAAAGACACTGAACCCAGTAGGACTGAAAGAACCTTAGAAACCTACAGGTGTGTGTGTGTGTGTGTGTGTGTGTGTGTGTGTGAATGGGTGAATGTGAGGCTAATGTAAAGCGCTTTGAGCACCATAAAGGTGGAAAAGAACTATGTAAGTGCAGAACATTTATTTAAGTACAGTTTTTATGCATCTGTACTTTACTGGAGTATTTGTTTTCTGTCAAGTTTTTACTTTTACTCCCTACATTTTTATATAAATATCTGAACTTTATACTCTTTACACTCTCAGAATAGACTCATTACTTTTTCACACTAGACAAATGTGACAGTATGAAAAATAAGTCATAAATGACACATTTTGACTTTTTATCTTATAACTTAGAATTTGTTTCTCATAATTTTGAAATTTATCTCATAATTTTGACCATTTATTCCATAATTTTTACTTTTTATGTCATATTTTTTAAAAATTGTATCTCATAATTGTGCTTTTTTAAAATCTCCTATTTAAGACTTTTGACATTTTTCCTAAATGTCCTATCCATACCCACTAAACTCAGTACTGTTACCCAATAAAATATCATTTACACAGTAAGTCACTTTTAATGGTTTTATTTTATATATATATATATATATATATATATATATATATATATATATATATATATATATATATATATTACTATTATTATTTTATTTTTATTTTTTTCTGCTTAAATCAGTATTATTTCATCCATACTAAACTTTTTCCTTTATTACAATTGAGAAGTTGTACTTTTTTTTAAAACCAGTAGCTGTACTTGTACTTAACTATGACCACCTCTGATAAAGAATGACTGGATTTTAGCTTCGATGTGGGAACATGTTTAAATCTAATTCACAAACTTCTTTCCCTCCATCTCAGGAAGCGAAACTTTAATCTTCTTTATATTTATTTCCTTGTGTTTATCCCTATCCTGATGGAATCTTAATGCAACTTCTGTACGTTGGTTTTGATGTCAAGTTCAGATAAAGCTGTATGCGAGGGTGAAAGATGGAGAATTTAACTCTGTCTTTAGGATTATAGAGTAAAGAAGGAAAAAGGGCAGAAGCAGAATCTGCAGGTTTATGATATAATAGAAGTTTGTTTCTGCACAGCTGCCTTCTTTCAATCATTTCTTTTTCTATATGATGAGAAATGTTTCAAATTAAATCACCAAAATGCCATCTGTATGTAACAGACACATTGGATTATTCTGGAGTTTCCAAAAATAGGATAGTCCCAAACTTGTTGAGTTGTAAAGCTAAACAAAACACACTTTTATTCTGCTAAGTCAAACTTTTCAAACAACCCAAATCATGAGGTAAAAAAGTCTATATTATGAGATAAAAAGTCAAAATTGTCATGACTCCACTTGGCCCACACCATGCGGCTGCAAGTTTGCAAACTAGCATGGGCTAGCATCATCAAACTATTTATGCCCTGAATCTTGCAGTCGCTTGTGCAGGACTGTCCAGACCTGTCATTACCGTAACCCAGACATGTGTCCATCACCATGGACACTCGCTGACCTACCCCAGGTTTTGTTTGTGTTTGGTTTGTTCTTATTTGTCTTGGTTCTGTTTCTTTATTGAATAAACACTGAGGATTTGAGTTCCTCCACCTAACAGCCCCTCACCCCCCCACATGACAGAGATAAACTCACAAAATACTAGCCTAGCCGCACTATCCTTATTCATTCCATGTATACAGTAGGTCTAGTAGTGCTTCATAGTCAAGGGAGCCGGGGCTAAAAGGTTGTCTTTCAAATCCCTCTGTATAAAAATAGGATGGTACTACAACCAATCAGCGTAATCTTTGGGATGACATAGTTAAAGCACGGGAAAGTTCATGGAGTCCAGAGAAAGTTAGGAATGACTAAACAAAATGGTGGATTATGGAGTTTAACGACTGTTGTAGCTTCCGTAAAAAGAATTTAAAGATTACTGATGTTTTCTCACATTCTTCACTTTTCTTTGAAATTTACACCCATTGTTCTTCTTCTACGGTTGTTTCTCTCTGAATCATCGCAGCATCACTTTGTTACGCCTACCGTCTGACTCTATAAATGGTCAATGGACTGTACTTATATAGCACTTTTCTACCTTCATGGTGGTCAAAGTGCTTTACATTAGCCTCACATTCACTCATTCACACACACACATACACACACACACACAGACACACACCAGTAGGTTTCTAATGTGCTGTCAGTCCTACTGGGAGACTAAGGCTGAATCTCATTTCACCCCTTAGCCCTTTAAACGGAGCTATAAGGCGTAGGGCTGCAAAATCAACCCCTATGAATTGGGACACCCCTTCAACACTCACCTACGTCATCAGTTCGCTCTGCCAGTTGTTACGTAACCAAAATTAATACACTGATGTCAGCTTGAACTGTTGATGATAATGCTACTCTATACTTCACCGTGATTCGTCAGCCAGTTTCAGGGAAATTTAGCCAAAAGTTACATTGAGCTTAACTAGACTGTTCCCGAGGGGGCATTGAGCACTGCTAGGCTAACAAAACTCAGTACCATGACCTAATAAAACACGTCATCCAAACAGTAACTCACTTTTAAAGACTTTATGCTTGGATATTTTTTCAGGTTTTTCCTGCTTAATTATTATTAATTATTTATAATTATTTCATCCATATCAAAAAAGAAATAAAATAAAAATGCAATTTTACTTTATTACAATTGGGAAGTTGTACTTTTTACTTTTAATTCAGTAAAGGAGTTGAACCAGTACTTCTACCTTTACCAGAGTAATTTTTTGGTAGCTGTACTTCTACTTAAGTACAGAATGCGAGTACTTTGACCACCTCTGATTCTTCATAACTCCAGAAAAAATAGGTTAATATAAAAAAAAAAAATCAATCACATTGTGTTTTTAATGACTAAAAAAGAACAAAAAAACAGAAATGTTGACTAAGGTTTTTGTAATTCATGCACCAAAGGGTTAAATAAATAATGTTTTTGTGCATAATTGTGTGACGGTTTCTTCATTTATACCCTTGGACCTCAGGCTGTGATCTCTGGGACTTTGTGTGTTGCGTTTGAAGAGATCACCAATCTCTTCAGATCATCAATGAAGGGAATCACCTCCAGATACAGATATAACCTCTGACATTTTATATGGATGGTTGAGTTTGATGTGTCTAGTCTACTCTAGCATGAAACCTTGTTTTTTATGTGAATTTACAGTCCAATCCCAAGTGGTATTTGGTCAGAGGTGGAAGTAACTCAGTAGAAATACTTCCTTTATGTCTGATACCATACCGACTCTTGACAACCTTAGGTGAACACAATGGGGAGCTTAAGTCTCCGCCCGTTTTGGGAGGCTCATGGGGCCTGAGACCTGAATATTAATGAATGGTATTCAATGGGAAATAAAATGCTAAAATGCTATCTGGTTTGTCATGTGCCCTGAATCACACACGTTGTAGCTCATAATAAATGATAACTAGAAAAGCACTGAGAGCACAAACCTCTACCAAGGCAGAACCCCCCCCCCCCCTTTGAATGAAGAGAGGTCCACCAAGAAGGTTATGTTTTTGCCAGAGTTTGTTTGTCTGTCTGTCTGTTAGTTAGCAAGATAACTCAAAAATGTTATGGACAGATCTTGATGAACTTTACAGGGTAGGTTGGTAATGGGGAGATCTGGGAATTATTACATTTTGGTGGTGATCCGGAAGTGATCCTTGATTCTGGATCACTTTGAAATTTTACATATCAGGAAATGGAGAATGCATTTCAAAGTGATCCAGAATCCAGGATCTCCACCAGATCACCACCAAAATTTAATAATTTATTCCTTGTGACACTCCCAACACATTCTGAAAATCTCATCAAAATCCATCCATAAGGTTTTGAGTTACATTGACCCCCCCCCCCCCCCCCCCCCCGCCCACCGATCATCACCAAAATTTAGTAATTTCCAAATCTCCCCATTACCAACCTAACCTGAAAATGTAATCAAGATCCGTCCATAACTTTTTGAGTTATCTTGCTAACTAACAGACAGAGGGACAGACAAACTGGCAAAACATAATCTCCTTGGCGGAGGTAATTATTGATGTGTTTCAACTGCTTCTGTTAACCAACGGCTGATTCATTTGTGAGTAAATCCCGTTAATAATGTGGACTACACACCTGGCGCACATGTGACGTCACCACAGACTCCACACCACAGCTGAGCCGAGTGTGACGTCACATACTCCACTCATTATAGTCCACATAAAACCTAATGTCACGTTTACTCCCCATCATAAACATTTGGTCTGACACATAAAACATTTATTATTAGCCTTCACTATCATATGTGAATTTCAAAGCACTTGACTCGCTCCATTCACTCCCATTAATTTTTTTTGCGAGCTAAGCACCCATGGACCGGAAGTAGAAGGGCGGGACTTAACCTCTCCATGAACAGAGGTGGAAGTAACTAAGTACAAATACTTCCTTTACTGCACTGAAGTAGATTTTTTAGGTATCTGTACTTTTCTTGAATATTTGTCTTTTTACAAACTTTTTACTTTTACTGCCTACATTTTTGTATACATATCTGTACTTTATACTCTTTACATTCATATAAATATCTGTACTTTATACTTTTTACATTCTCAGAACAGTCAAATTACTTTTTTCAAACTAGACAAATGTGACAGTTTTAAAAATAAGTTGTAAATTAGAAATTGTAACATATAATTTTGACTTTTCATCTCATAATTATTCATTAATTACATCATAATTATGCCTTTTTTCTCAAAATTTTGATTTATTTTTGTCATCATTTTGCTTTTTTTAATCACAATTTAGAAAATGCTCTCATCATTTTGAATTTTTATCTCACAATTTAGATTTTTTTTAAATCACTATTATTATTTTTTTAAATCTCCTATTTATGATACCCACTAAAGTGAGTACCATGACTAAATAAAATATATCATCTACAGTAACTCACTTTTAAAGGTTTTATTTTTGGATATTTTTGAAAATTTCTATTTTTTCCTGCTTAAATATGTATCATTTTATTTATAGCAAAAAAAAGAAGCAGTTTCACTTATTACTTTATTACAGATGAGAAGTTATACCTTCTCATTATTATTAGGACTGAGCGCTGACATGCAATGTCGGGTCAGGGCCTATTAAAGTTTTATTGTTATTCTGTCACTGTTTTAAACAAAATATTTGGCATTTCAATGTTTAAAAAAAACGCAGTTTTATTTTACGCCGCATTCAAGCCCGGTGAAAATTTGATATTCTGAAATCGCCAAAAAAGAAATCTTGTACAACGGCCCGGCCACGCCCTCTCAAAAATCATAATACATTACGTGGATGGGAGCGGCCCTCAAATGTTTTTCACCGTACAAACAAGAAACTTGGTGCACACATACCCCATGGTAGGACGAGTAAAAAGTTACATTATGGCCCCGCCCTAAACCCAACAGGAAGTCAGCAGACCAAAGCAGACCAATGTAGACCGAAGTAGACCAAAGTAGACAAAATCAGACCAAAGCAGACTGAAGTAGACTAAACCAGACCAAACCAGGCCAAAGTAGACTAAACCAGACCAAACCAGGCCAAAGTAGACTAAACCAGACCAAAGCAGATTAAAACAGATTAAAATGGCTTCTTACTAACATCCTGAACAGAAACCTGCAGATAAATTCAGGGACTTTTGTAATTGTCTCATCCTCTGAACCCACTTTATCCTCTCTTGGGTCACAGGGGTCACTGGGGGCCTAATCCAGCTACAATGGGTGAAGGCAGGGTACACCCTGTATGAGTCTCCAGTTCATCTCAGGGCTGAACATATATAGACAAACAATCACTCTCACATTCACACCTATGGGTGATTTAGATTAACCAGTTAACCTATCTGATATCCCATAGGTTTGACTTTCTGTATGAAAACGTGTTATTAGGGTAGATGTAGAACAACACAACTCATGTCGTCATAAACTGATGTGAATCTGTGCCTCAGGTTGTGCCAGGACTTGATCAGCTACAGAACATTTGTGTTCTGAAGGTCATGTCTGGTAACACCGTGGGCATGTATGCATGCAGGTCAAGGACGTCAAGATCCTGCTGTGATCCAGTCGCATGACTGAGTTAGTAGAGACATCATCTGTCAAAGCTTATGTTCCAAGTGTTGTACTTATAAATAATATATAATATAACATGTACCCTGCCCCCCCCCAAAAAAAAGATCACACATGCAATAATTAACTGCATCACCTTTGGTTTTGATTACAGGAGACTCAATCAGAAGTGGTCAAAGAACTCACATTCTGTACATAAGTAGAAGTACAACTACTTGTGTGGAAAAAATAATCTGATAAAAGTAGAAGCACTGATTTAATTCCTTTACTGAAGTAAAAGTAAACAAGGCAGTCAGAGACAGATGTGTGAGGGTGAGACCATGTGAATGAAAAAACACCAGATTCTATCTTGTCTGAATCCTGAGATATTACCACTGATGTGTTGTTGCTGTTGACCTTTAGTGTGACCTTGACCTTTGACCTTCATTGCTCAAAATCTAATGGGTTCTTCCTTGACCCATTATCTATTATTCCTGAAAGTTTAATCAAAATTTGTTCAGAACTTTTTGCGTAATCCTGCTGACAGACAGACAGACAAACTGCCCTGAATTTAATACCTCCTTGGCGGAGGTAAAAAGTACAACTTAACTCACTCAGCTTAAGAAGTGTAATAATTGGGGCATCTTTACTAGATCATATAAAATATCTTTAAATGTCTTCATCATAGTTTGAGAAACTAGGGGTCCCCAACCAGTATCATACTCAGGGCCCCCACAAAGCTAGAAACGGCCCTGCTTCAGATCCAGTATGTATGCTATAAAGTAAGTCCTCAGACTGTGAAGGTTGTGTGTATCTTTAGCAGTGTGTGTTTGGCAGTTCGAGGTAATTTGAATTCTTCTATCGGCTTTTTTTTCCCTGAAGGCCTCGTCTGAGCTGAAGGTTCAAATCTGTGTCCTTGACTTTTCCTACAGCTGCTGCACACACACACACACACACACACACACACACTTTCTTTTCTCAGCCTGTTATCCTTTGACTGTGCTTTGTCTCTCTGTCAGTAACATACAGTGGCCTTTCCTTTTGAAGACACAACATGAGGGAATGCTCTGGAAGGTGTTTCAAGGCGTTCCAGGTGTTCAAGGTTGTCTTGCTTGGGGACCTCTCTCTCGCTCTCTCTTTTAAAGTCAGTCTCTTGTTTCTCTGTGTTTTGTGGCTGCATTTCAGACAGGAAGTGAAATGACAGATGAGAAAGTTAACGTGAAAGACAGTGCGATAAAATGAGCATGGGGGGGGCATTACCTGTAACTGTATGTGCTGCACTACTGTCACAACACTTCCTCTTTTATATCTGACTCTTTAACTTTACTCCCTCAGGGACCCTGTCTGTCTGGCTCTCTGTCTCTGTTTTCACACATGTCTCTGTGTCAGGGCCGGTGTTAGTCATAGTCAGACCAGGCAGTCGCCTAGGGCGCTAGATGTCTTCGGGACGGCAATTCCCACAGAATTAGAATATTAAGATACCGTATTTTCCGGAGTATAAGGCACATTAAATTAAATTTAAATTGATTACATTTGGTGATGATATCCTGGATTCTGGATCACTTTGAGATTTATTCTCCATTTACCACAATGTAAAATTTCAAAGTGATCCAGAATCTCTTCCGGATCACAAACACTTTTTGCATAATACTAATGACAGACAGACAGACTCGAATTTAATACTTCCTTGGTGGATCTCTCTTCATTTGAACGGGGAGGTCTGCCTTGGCGGAGGTTTGCGCTCTCCGAGTGCTTTTCTAGTTTATCTTTATATTGATCCACATAAACGTTGTCAGGAGTTGTTAAACCACACCAAGACTGTCGGTAGCTGCGACACATTGACATTTTGTCTCCATTCCACCAGGACAACAACATCATTCATGAAATTCTCCCACCAGACAACAGTCCATCCAAGTCAGACCCAAAATCGCCAACGTTGGTGGTACAGGCATTCTTTGATTGGTTACAAGAAGTACAATTGCTGCCCTCTGATGCTCCACTCTGATGCATCTCTGCTGGTCTAAGACTTGGATTAACTTTTTAAAAAAAATAAAACGTATGAATATAACTGTTAATAAAAGAAATGCTGAGTGTATCCATTCTTGTCAGATGTACGATGCTGCTCTCTGTGATGCAAAATTAGCCTAAAACTCCATTTTGGTCTCTTGATACACAAACGCAAAACAGACTTTTCAAAAATCTTAATTTTTGCCCAATTTTATAAAGATGCATTTTCAGAGGAAAAACTGTGTATAAACAAAAAAAAAAACAAATGAAGGCAAATGCATTTTCAAAAATACCTGGGGTTATGTAAACAGGCCCTAAAACCAACAAGTGAACCACATGAGGGTAATTAACCAATCCCAAGCCACGCCCCCTTTTCGCGCAGCCTCAGACAACTTTTACCTCAGGAGCAGTCAAAGTCACTGTAGAAGTTATAGATGCTATCCCAGTCAGGGGCTACGCAACAGCTAACACAAAGTTTATGCATCACTACAAAGTCTTTTATTGAGAAGCAAACGTTTCACTTTCTGCATTTTACAGTAACAATAAATGTCTGTGAGAACGGAAGCTAACACATTTTTGACCGTGGTTGTGTTAAAACCAAGAGATACAAGACAAGCTAGGCTAAAGCTAAAGCTGTCAAACAACAGAGTACAGTTGACCAGTGACAACTCAAAACGGCTGCATTAACACTGAGAATTTATTCATTTTTAACACTTGAGCAGTACATTACATGGCAGTATCTTGTCATGATTCTGTAGTTAATTAAAACACTTACCCAGCAGTGCAGGAACAACGCTGACAGGACATCATCTCATCACTTTTCCTCTGCGACCTTAAGGCTTTTACCTCAATAACTGTTGTTTTGTCTCTTTTGCTGAAAAATATGTTGTGTATGTATGAAATTTCCTGAGATGGCCAGAAACGGTCCATTGTTGTCTGAGGTACCTGACGAAAAGGTATAGTTGTCCCCATATTGAATATCCATGAGACTTGACCCTAGCCAAATTTGTCGGAGGTAGCAGTCGGTAAAATGAGTGAACATGAACCAACATAACAAAATAAAAGCTCAAAACACTTACAATGACCGAAAAAACATGAAGACAAACACAAAAAAGTGAAAATGAGACACTAGAAACCTTAGGAAAGAAATAAAGAGCAGGATTATAGCACAGCACACAAGAGGAATCACTGCTAATAAATAATAATAATAAATAAATAAATTTTAAAAAATTATATATATATATATATATATATATATATATATATATATATATATATATATATATATATATGCAATACAAAACCAAACATTTGTCATCTGTACATCAGTAAATACATTTCAGTTGTGGTGTAACCTGGAGATAAAATACAACATTCTCCAAAGTACTTGCAAGATATGATCAACTATAGAAAAAAGGAGGAATACACTGCTTACATCACAATCAGCTGACATTTTCAGGCCATGCGTGGGGACACTGTAGTATTATGTTTTAGTAAATAGCATTAAAATGACATGTTTAGGCAATGGATGTGTGTGTTTCCTTTGCAAAGGGGAAAACAGATCTAAAATAGAAGCTCCTGGAGCAAACAGTGAGCGCTACTGCTAATGAGAGCTGACATGTTACTGAGTGAACACAGGGCAATGGGAAAGCCTACTGCAGGCTCCTGGTGTGTGTGTGTGTGTGTGTCTATGTGTATGTGTATGTGTATGTGTATGTGTATGTGTATGTGTATGTGTATGTGTATGTGTATGTGTATGTGTATGTGTATGTGTATGTGTATGGGTGTGAATCTTTCACTCACACAACAATCCGATTCAAATCTCAATTCACAAACTACGATCCAATTCAGGGCGATTCATGAAAAAATTTGTAAACGATTCGATATGATTCTATACGATTGAAACCAATTCAGTTCAGTTTGATTCAATACAAATTGGCAATTTAACTGTTACTGAGAAGAAAAAGAAACAAATATACCATATCCTTTTGTTTGTTTAGTGTCACAGAAACAATACAGCAGGAACTATTGAACATAAATACATAAACTGAAGTCTTTATAATATAGAACAGGGTTTCTCAAACTTTTTTGGCCCAGGTCCCCCTTGGAGGGGTGAAATTCTTCCATGTCCCCCTTCATCCTCGCGATACTGAAAATGATAAAAAACCACTTCAACAATGATTATTATGAAACAATGATAACCTTTTTTAATAGTGCTTTTGTGCAAACCAGCGAAATTTTCAAGTATTATAATATAAATGAGCACTTCAGAAACAAAAATTTTAAATAATTTTAAAATAATAAACGGAACAAAAGACACACAAAACCGTGTGTGTGTGTGTGACAGACAGACAGACAGAGACTTAATGAGAGGGATGGGCTTGTCAAACTCAATATAACTATCAATGTACTTTCTCTTTTTAGGGTTAGGGTGTTTGTTTTTGTCATTTTCATTGTCATTTCTTTTACCACTTCTTGAGGAACTTGGCGGACACAAAAATCGATCCATGTTCGCTGCAGGGTGGCTAAAAATAGCCTCTGACTCATTCCGTCTCAATTTAGTCAAGCTGGCGTCAAACAGCGCTGTTACTTCCGCCCGCTCGTTACAAAATAAAACTTCCGCATTTCAAAATAAAACAGCAAAAAAAAATAAAAAAACAAAACCGTGAATAATTTCGCGTACCCCCTGGACATGCGCCACGTCCCCCTAGGGGTCCGTGGACCCCAGTTTGAGAACCGTGGATATAGACCCTACCTGTAGATAACTGATATTAATTAATACATTTTGTATGTATTTATTATGTATTATTTTTAAATAATTATTTAGTAATTAGTTTTTATTTCATTTATTTTTTTATTTTATTTCTTTATTTACTATACACTCACTACCCAATGGCTACTTTACCTGAAAGTGATGATTAAAAACATGGTCCTCATGAGACATGGAAACGTGTGTGTGTTTACTTGTATTCCTAGCTTTCTGGGAACATTGATATGTTTACACAGCCACACCCACACCATGGGGACGAAAATTCAGGTCCCCACGAGGGTTAAATATAAATAAAGGCCTCCCCATAGCAAAATAGTTTTATGTATTTTTTTTAGTAACTAATGAAAAAAAATTATTTATAATATATACAGTATATATATATATATATATATATATATATATATATATATATATATATATATATATATATATATATATACAGTATATATATATATATATATATATATATATATATATATATATACAGTATATATATATATATATATATATATATATATATATATATATATATATATATATATATATATATATATATATATATATATATATATAAATTGTATTTTACTTCTGCACTATAAGACACACTGTCAATGAATGGTTTATTTTATATAAGGCACACTGGATTATAAAGCGCATTAAGTGAAGTCAACATTATGAGATAAAAGTTCAAAATTATTAAATAAAAAGTGAAGAATTTTGAGATAAAAAGTCAAAATTCCAAGTTACTAAGCACAACCAGAATTAATTCAGATATGAGACGCACTGTAGTTTTGCGAGAAAATTATAGTATTTTAAGTGCACCTTATAGTCTGGAAAATACAGTAATTATTTGTATTAATTTATTTTATTTTTTTAAATGATTAGTATTTTTTTAATTTTATCATTTTTTATCATTATTATTTATTTATTTTAATTTTATTTTATTTAAAATAAAAGTGTTTACATTCACTACCCAATGGCTACTTGATTACAAACTTGGTCCTCATGAGACATGGAAACAAGTCTGTGTGTGTGTGTGTGTGTGTGTGTATGAAGCAGTACAAGTGATTCTACAGAAAGTTCTAATATTACTTAGCAGATTGAGATCCTGCAGATCCCTGTGTGGAGTTTTTGGTGTGATTTAATTAAAATGCTTTTAGAGCATTTCTTCTATCTAATTAAGGACAGTCCCTTGAGACTGTTGATGTGTCAGCAAATCAGATGACGACTTCTTCATTGTCTCCACTCATGACTCTGCTTTGCATCACTATTCTCCAGAGAAAAGACAAATGCAGTTGATATTTTACAATAATGACCTGACTGACAAATGTGAACCCGTTGATAGATTCAGCTGGAGGTTTCACTAAACTTTAGTTTTTGTCATTAATACAACTGTGAAAGAATAATGTCATCTACAAACATCCAGATGTTTTGCTGCTGTGAGACTGAAGAAAATAAGGTGATGAATTTAAAATGCATCTACTATAAACATGACATGTGGGTCATTTTCATACCATTGTGTTTGTTTTAATTGTCACTTTCACCTTCAGTGGTGTTTGTTGATGGACGTTTGGTGGGGATCCAGGATATAAGGTTGGATTTAAAAAAAAATCAGACACTAGCTGTGTTTTCATTGCAGTTTTTCGCAAAACAATATCGATATTCCTAAAATGTTGACAAAGTATATTTGTGCTTTGAACGTGTTTCCATTCACAGTTGTTTGAGGCAGGAGCGTCGCAACCTTCGTAAAATATCCCAAGAGATTTCACTGCTGTCGCCTTCGGAGCTTCAGATTGACCATCACCCTGATTGTATTAGAATGAATGAATCGGCTAATTCTCTCGTCAGTACAAGACCCTGCCAAACTCTTTAAATACACTAACATGTCAAACAAACCAGCTGGTTGACATTATAAGGGTTTGTACATGTGGTTCCTACATGGTCAGGTCGAAATATTAATTGTAAATATGCTTCAGATGCATTTAAATGACAACCACGAATTAGCATGCAATAGCATTAGCACAAATGAATCGGCTAATTATCTAATCAGTAAAAGTCTCTGGCAAACTCTTTAAATACACTAACATGTCAAACAATCCAGCTGGTTAAGGTTATAAGGGTCTGTACATATGGTCCCTACTGTCATGACCTCTGCTCCGCTGACCTTTCCCCCAGTGCTCATCCACACTCACCTGGTCCCGCACTGCGCAGCTGCAAGCCGTTCCTCATCTGTGGCTATAAAAGCAGTAAGGCTTGCAGTTGCCAGTGTGGGACCATTCTATAATGTCACCTCCATAACCTGGATAGTTTCCCCATCTCCTCAGTCACCATAACCTGGACATTCATCATCACCACGGACTCTGGCCGTTCTATGCCCAGGTTTTGTCTCTGTTTTGTCTTTATGTTGTGTTTTTGTTATTAAATCTGTTCTCCCTTCAGTACTGCGCATCTGAGTCCTGCTTCACTTCACCCCAACCTTGACACCTACATTGTCAGGTCGAAATATTAAGTGTAAATATGCTCAGCGCTTAACAAATTATAAATGTATGTAGTGCTTTTTACACAGTGCTGCACTTAACACTTTACAGAACAAAGAATAGATTTATTAAAAAATAAAAAAAAACAAAACAAAAACTTATATATGTAAAAACTAACAGATAATAAAAGTAAACCATTGTGTCTAGTGTAGGAATCACTCCAAGATCGTGATCAGAACTGCCTTAGTTCTGGCTTCCCAGCAGCCAATCATTGTTATGGTTACAGCGACTGCGGCAGCCATTTTCACTCTGAGAGAAGTGATCATGTGACCATGATGTCACATCCTGTGACATATAAAAGTGTTTCCATTGCACTTTTGCAATAAATTAGAATATTGAAACGTCTGAAAAACCACCTCATGAAAGCATGAAAACTTTATCAATATTTGAGGTTTTTTTTATTTAGGTGTTCCCATTACCAGTTTTTATAGTGATATTTACATTTTGCAAATTTCCAAGGGTAATGGAAATGCAGCTACTGATTCTACAGCACTGTACCTCTTTTTTCTTCCAAAAATATTTTGCCCATGTCAGGGGGTACTTGACTAAAATTAGGGTACATCACTGAAAAAAGTTTGAGAACCACTATTCTATACCAAATAAAATAAAATGAAAAAATTAAAATGAATGAATGTACGCTGGGTTTTTTTTTTCAGCCTAAAGAGAAATAAAAACAAATCTTGACTAAAATTCTCATAATTCATGCATCAAAGGATTAATCTCCTTTCACTTTGTCTCCCAGTCCCACTCTGTCCCCTGAAAGTCTCTCAGAGTGATGAGTCAAATGTTTCCATGGAGCTGAATGAAGTATCTGCTCCAGAGTGAGTCATCATCTTTGGGTTAGGTTCCTCATCTGGTGGCTGAAGGCGACCGTGATGATCGATCCTCTGAAACTCTATTGATCAGCTGAGACACAGTTATTGTCTCTTGTCTCACTGATCCACTTCTGGTGTCTCTTCCTTCTGCTCCACACCTCCCTGAGGACTGAGGTGATGGGAAGTCTCCTCTGCTTTGGCCACATATCCATGTTCTTCCCTTTCCTAAGACATGTCTCTATCAGGACTTTGAGACCGCTGATGTACAGGGACTGAAAAAGAGCTTTTCTGTGTTGAATTGCATTATTTTTATAGGCTACTAAAAGTCAAAATCATGAAATAAAAAGTCAAAATGATGCATTAAAGAGTAAAAATGATGATATAAGGTTAAAACTGTGAGATAAAAAGTCCAAATTATGAGACAAAAAGTAAAAAATTATGAGATAAATTCAAAATGATGAAATAAAAAACTCCAAATTGTGAGATAAAAAGTCAAAATTATTTTATCAGCTTTGGGTTGGGTGGCAGGTGCGTGCTGTGGTGGGGTTTTGGTGGGTTCACTTGGGGGCACTCACAAGGAAGCGTTGGCTCTGTCCTTTCCACATGTATGGTTAGAACTCTATGATGAATGAGGGTCAAAGGCTCATGAAGAGCATTATGGGTAGCCAGTACTGGATACTTTGTAAAAGTAATTACCAGATACTTCCCCAAAAAACCAGGCGCGCAGATAGGGGGTGTGTCAGGTGTGTCATGACACACCCAGTTTTGAATGCCCTTATATCCACCCCACCCACTTTTATTTAAGAAAAAAACATATTACTTCTTCTTCTTTTTTTTACTTTTACTACTTACTTCTTACTGTCTTCTTACTGAGTCAAGTGTCACGGGGAAACCAAAATATGAATTAACATACATAATAACGTGACTCGGTTATTGCACTGTGCAGGCGGCATCATCGTTGACTTTGGTTGCCACGGTTACAAAAACATAGTCTGACAGGCATCACTTGGACAGCCGGCGTACACGTTCAGGAGGACCCCAACACGGCATGGAATAATGAGGCAAGCTAAAAAGCAGAAAACGATCATGTGGTTTTTTCAAAGAGCAACAGCTGTAAGTAAACTGTTACTTTACCTTATCACATCATCTTGCAATTTCTGTTCAAAGCAATGTCGCCGTGAGAGTAAAGCTGACCAGAGCCAAACTTTCACCTTCTTCTGCCTCCACGTAGCCTGTACATGGAAATAGTCTACCTCAGCGTTCCACAATAGACGGCCACTTCCGGGCCGAGAGAGGACACAGACTGGCCCACACCAACTTGTGAGAAAAATATTCTTTTTTTGAAATATTGTGGGGGTGAGACATTAGCGCCATCATCTCTGCCGCGCGTGTGTTTTTTTTCTTTCTCTCGTCTTTTTTTGGAGTGTGTGAAGCGCGGCTCTCCTGCGACATATGTTTAAACTGGACATTGTATTGGAGGATAATTGGTGCCATTGTTTATGAGTTAATGTGATTTGAGTTTGATGTTTGTTCCATGTAAATATTGTAGATTGTGTGTTAATTAAATAATGTGATAATTGGCATGTTCATGGGTGGAGCTTAGGGGTAAATAAAGGGGAGTGTTTCCCAGTGGTGTGGGGGGTGTAGTAGGAGATAGATTCTGTAGATTTAGACAGATTTGAAGTTAAAGTAAGAGTGTGGCTGAAATCTGGGTTTTGTTAGTGCTGAATGACAAAAGAGACCAATTTTATTTTATCGTGTTTTCAGATCCCTTGTAACAATTTTTTCTTTTTCCTGGTTTGTTGGTATTTTTTCTGTAAAAACTGTGCACTCCTCATCACTGCTGGTTTTGGACTTGGGTGAAAATAAATGAAAAACCATTGAAGTCAAACGAACCCTTGACAAATCAAATATATATATATATATATATATATATATATATATATATATATATATATATATGTATGTATGAACAACTGGCTGCTGTTACAGCTGTATTACAGTTGATTTGTTCCACCAGACTAGCAAAGTATATTTATTTAATTTTATTTAGAGTTAACTAGCTGTTGTTATAAATCTGTCAACTTTCAGAGCAGACTGTAATAACCAAACATTTATTTTGGGCAAATGGTTGGTTCTCAACTTTTGTTTCCAGGGTGCAATTTGTCTTTGTGTGACCCTGACAAATAGTATTCCTGAATCCCAGGCACAACTAATAATGTTATAATTCACTATAAGTGCAGATTCTACATTGTTATCTGTATTGTCACTGGAGTGGGGCTGTTGTGGCACGGCGGCAGCCCCCCCCCCCCCAAACAGAATGGTGGGGCCGGGGGGTGTTAGCTGGCATCTTCGTGCCCCCCAGTTTCACAAACCTATCTGCGCCCCTGCAAAAAACTAATTACTCCACTAGCAAAGTAATTAGTTACCAGGAAAAGTATTTTTGTGTTGGGTTTTTTTTTGCTTAAAAATGTCAAAGAAATGAAAAAAACAGTTAAACAGGGTCCTTGTTCTGTGATGTTACTTTGGATGCGATTTAAGATGCTTCCTTAAAAACACTATCAAAGATCTTTATGACCTATTATTAATGGTAAAAGTTAAACTAACAGAAATAAAGCATGTTATCACAATGTTGTAAACTGTGTGGACTAGTGTGCAGTATGTGCAGACCCATAGAAGTTTATAATAGAACTAAAGCCGTTTGACTTTAGGTTAGTGATGGCTTTAGTATGTTACATGTCAATCCACTTCAAATCTACACAAACTTAAGCAAACATTTATTTATTCAAAATGAACAGATTTCAACCTGCAATAGATTATAAACATTAAATACATTTTAAATACTGAAAATACCACAATATTTGTTGAAAGTTCCTTGAATTTGTTCAAAATGTCAATATTCTTTAACTTTGCATTTAAATATACAGGTTAACATGTAGTGATGATGATGATGATGTAATGCTGTCTGTAAATTATTATTATATTATTATTAGTGGGAAAAAAAAACAATACAATGGTGTCTGTATATTCTTCTATTATTATACATTTATCTACTGAATTGTCATGAACAACAATTTATGTTACAATCATTTGAAGTGTTTACACCCTTTATATCAGGGGTCTCAAACTCATTTTCTTGAGGGGCCACATTCAGCCTGATTTGATCTCCAAAGGACCGGACCAGTAAAATGAAAACATAATACCCTATAAATAATGACAACTACACATTTTTGTCATTGTTTTACTGCAAGAAAACCCAAGACATAATATTAAATTATGAAAATAGTTTTATAAGTTATCCAAAAACAAAACAAGTTATATTTCATAAGGAAAATAAAGGCAATTTTAACAAATTCCTGCCTCTATATATCATTAGTCCGTGTGTTTTATTATGGATCAGTTCTACAAAGACACTCAACTCTTAGTAACAGAAGCAGAAAATGGTTCAAATTATGTCAAATTTTCTTTAGACATTTCAAGTTGTTCACATTTGTTCAGATTATTCACATTTTATTGTTACAGGATAGTTTGTAAATGTAAGTATTTTCATAATTTAATATTATTTTGGCAGTTGAACAATGACAAACATTTGAAGTTGTTGTCATTTATAGGCAAAAAAAAAAAAAAAACTAAGAAAATATGGAGTCATTTAATCGGTTATTATGCTCTTCATCCCACGGGCCGCACTGGAACCATTGGTGGGCTGCATTTGGTCCCCGGGCCGCATGTTTCAGAGCCCTGCTTTATATTAAGGCACAGAAACTTGCTTAAAAAAGAAATTAACAAAGAGAAAAGCAAATATTAATTGTGCAATTGCTATTTTTAACAAATGGAGCTCAAATGCGACCCTGTGACCTGGTGTTGCCATCATCTGTGTGTGTGTGTGTGTGTGTGGGAACGAGACAGTTGAGACCCCGCCTATCCAACTTCTGAGCAAATTATGATCGATTTTGTCGTCATGCATGTAAGTGGAGTTCTACATCGAGCTGAATGTGAGCTTGGTTCAGACGTATACAGCACTGACAGTGTTGCCAAAACTCCCAGTTGTTGTCTGTACCCGGGGTAACACTTACGGCCCAATTCATCACATTATTCATATTATTTCCCAAGTAACGGTAACAACGATACAGTTATGGATAAAGTTATTAAGTAATTACTCCATTACTCGAAATGTGGCTGCATTAGTAACACTGTTATACTTGTATTTTATTATGTTTTTATTGTTTTAGCATTTGTATTGTTTTATATACTTCCTCACTATAGATTTATAAATCACACAATTATTTTAATTTATATTTTAACATAATATTTTTTCTCTGACACCATATGTGACACCATGTTTTTTAATAAGATGCACTTGGTATTTATGTTCAGTGTGAAATGCATGTATGCTGTGTGTCCTAAATGTTTAATATGTTTTGTATGAGCAGAGTTCACTTGACTGCAAACCAAATCTACCTCTGGGTACTAATAAAGTCATTTAATCTGATCTAATCTACTCTAATGCCACTATTCCCAGCATTGTGGGTAGCTCCCTCATAGCCAGTGGGATGCTACGTACAGTACGTACAGTGATGTAAATAGTATTTATGTCTCGGGGTTTCACTTTCCTTTCGTAAATAGAATTTTCTTTCATATTTCGAAATGAAAAATTGAGGTGAAGGTGTTTTTCGTTATTTTGATTATTCGTTAGCTGGGTCTTTCGTAAGTAGAAGTACACCTGTATTTTAATTCATTCACCACCAATTATTAGTGATGTAACCATTTCCATTATGAACATGTCTTATTAGTGCCTCCCAGAATAGTAAATACAATGTACTGACTGAGGAAAAGCTAATGAAAAACAGATTGCCTGTGAACATTAATGCATACATAATGTGACCCACTGAGTGATATTGAAGATAGAAGAATGAATGTTAATAAAAGGAATAAAGATAAATGCTCTGTGGCTCACCATACAATCTGATCATTGCATTTATTGCTTTGGGACGAAGAGTTGGAGTGCATGTCTGTGTTCCATAAAGGCGATGATGGTTGTACGAGAGAGACAGCTGAGCACTACTGCTGCAGAGGGTGATACAGTTAGGACCTGGATGATAAATATCTGCTGTGTTTTATTACATTGGAGCTGAGCCCTGCACCCTGCGAGTACAGTGGAGCTCCACAGTGATTCTTCTTTGATGCTCTGCATCTCGTCAGACGTCCAGCCAGTGATGAGAATGCTAATATGCTACCCTGTTGAATCTCTCCTTCAAATCAAGATGACTTCTGAGGCGTACATGTTGTTGTTCATCTATTTTTTTTTCTGTTGTTTGTCTCTTCCCCCCAAATGCAGAGGACTGATCTCTATAACATTTTTTTTTTACAAATTACTTTGAACTAAAGTTTTGAGTTGACAGTACAACAAGAAGGAAAAACAGTGATGATGTGTCTGATCCAGGGATTAATCAACATATTACTTTTACTTGAAGTTGCTCCAGTCATATAAACAAAGTGATGGCGCCAGCGGTGATGTGCAGACTTAATGAGATTTCCTGAGTGTTTGCTCCACTGACGGATCATTTAATCTGATCAACTCCACAAGACAAAACCTTCTGTCATGACTACCAACAGAAACCACAAAAAGCCACTGCAATTCAGATCTACCTACCTGCCTACCTGCCTACCTGCAGGTGATCGTGGGCACCTGCTCACTGCTACGTACCTACTTAACCCCACCCATCTTCATCCAAAGGCCATCATCTATCTATAATTCAACAAATCTTTGTCTGTAGTGTGTCCTGTTTGTCTGTGGAACACCTAACACCTACACAACGGCACCAAATGATCTGAAATTTGGAGGATTACTTTCCAGTACGATGGCGGATTGCAGTGCAAAGTTTCACACCATTATGACAAACAACAATGAAAATATTAATAATAATAATTTGGCTACAGCTGCACTGGGCTTTTTTCCCCCGCAATGTGATTCTGTCCTTCTCACTCACACACAGAAAGCGAGAGAGAGACTTGGATTCTGAAAGTCGATACAGGTATGGAGCAAACATTAATGGTAGTAACCAGACCGTTAATGTTTGCCAACAAACAATGTGTGTGTGCAATACAGCACACACCGTAACGCAGCAATGTGCACACACGCGGGTCAACAGTGCAGACAGCAACAAGGTGGACCATGCGGTTCCAGTTCACAAGAAGTTCCAGATGCTTCCATATGCTACAGGTGTTAAATACATTTACGTGTAAAGACTGAACTATAACTGTTTTAATGAAGCACTTGGTGACACATAGTGTTTACAAAGCCTCTGTGAACAGCTAAATAGCATAGCACTGTGCTAATAGCACTAGCCTAGCACTGCACTGTGCTCATAGCACACTTGGAAATGACAGACCCAAGAGATAGATCTTCAGACCAGATACTGAACCATGATGTTAATTCCTTAACTGGTGACACGAGATGTGATGCTATCTTAATAATAATTGGTTATTAATGACATTAGTAATATATTAGTAGCAAACAATGTCACATTTTCTACAGGCTCTGCACTAGTGTTTGTAAATTGATGAATGTATGTGTGAGCCTTATTTATTTTTAACTGCAGTGTTGGTGTTGCACTTAATTTCGTTGCACTATGTGCAATGACAATAAAATGTATTTTTATTATATATCTGTTTATCTTTCTGCTGATTAGTTAGTGATTTTTAATGTAATGTGTTAATAATGGCGTCAGTCCCTAGTCCACAAAACTTCCTTTTGTGGACTAGGGTAAAGTGTCACCTGGACTTTGTCTACATTTAAATTAGAATATTTTTTTCTCATTTGTCATAGACTTATCATGCACACAGGAATTTTAATCCAAATGTTATTTTTAGTGTTAATACTACAGTGGTTGTGTATCTTACTGTGTGTGATGTGAAAGCTGAATTCCTATGAAAAATTATAGTGGAAAAAAATAAAAGAAAAAAATGTGTGGATGCATGTGTGTGCGTGTATCAGTGTCAGTGTCAGGCTGTGGGGAAGGCCTCAGAGATGTCCCACAGAGGCCTGGAGCTCTGAGGCATGACCAGGTGTCGCTGGGCCAGGAGGCTGACAACACACTGGGAAGAATATTAATACGTCTAAACCACATACATACACAATTAATGACTTTTCAAGCATCAGTGACATAGAAACATGTAGATGAATATGAAACATTTACACACAAGCAGACACACAAATGCAGACGAAGCCAAGGATTAAGTTAGAAATGCTGTCACACCCCTCCCCCTCCTTCCACCACAGTGTGATAACACAGTCAGGGAAGCTTTTCCTCAGCTCGTGTTTTCAGCCTGCAACTGTTGGACCAGCGTAGGATCATTGTTGATCACTGCCGCACTGACATTTCTGCACATATACATCCATGTGCATCGCCACAAAAGGCATATGAGCAGGAAAATGCCTTCAATACATCCATGAAATATGTGGCTGTGGTGACACAAAATAGACAAGTATACAGTAAACTCACCAAATGTATGAATTCACAGCCACACTAACAGGCTGTGTACAGGAGGTGGAGGGATGAGGAGAAAAGACGAAATGGGATGATGTGACACAGAAATTCTGGGATTAAAGTGGAGAGGCGGCTTTACATATTTACAACACACACACACATGTATATATATATATATATATATATATATATATATATATATATATACACATATATATTTCTCTTTACATCTTGAAATAAAGTATGAGAGGTACCGTTGTGTCTTACAGTGTTTTCATCACAGGGAAGCAGGATGACTTCATTAGTGCCAGAGGCAGCGAGCCACAGATTACAGTAAGCCTCGTATGCGTTTGTGTGTGTGTGCTTGTATTCATATCTTTCTGGGGACATTGATATGTTTACACAGTCACACCATGGGGACCAATATTCAGGTCCCCACGAGAGTTAACCCCTTATGCTATGGTCACACCAAACGCAAATTTATGCGTGTATGCCTGTGACATGTCGCATAAACATCCGAGTTTGGACGCTTGACAATTTGCGGCCACTCTAAACATGCAATGCCCAAGTCTGGACACTGGATAAACATAGAAATATAGATAAACTAAATCTGTCCCACCAGTTCAGTCTGTCTGTCATGCCCTCTGGCTCTGCCTAGTGGCAGACTCTGTCCCTTTGCCTTTCTTTTTTTTGTATATGTGAACAGGTGGAATGTATTTCCTGATTGAACTGAAGTGGAATAGGTTTGACCAAGATCACTACTCACCTCTGTCAGTATATAAGGAGGACTCATACCATAACTCAACGCCAGATGATAAACTACCCCAGTTTGGAACCTGCATTCATCCAGAATCTCAATCTATGTCACAGCAAGTGTTCCACAATCTTTGGACCTGTTGTCTTCCATGTCCTCAGCAGCTTCACCGCTCAGCTCCCCATCTGATGCCCAGCCAGTAACCTCTGACCCCCTTTTTTCCTGTTAGGCTGTCTAGCCTAAGTGTTTTAGGTTTAGCTTCTTTTGTCTAGATTATTGGTAACATTTTGAAGAGTTTTGGCATTGTTTGTTTATTACTTTTGTTTTTATAAAATAGTAAGTTTAAAATAGTAGTTGTTTTTTTTTTCTGCGTCCTTAGTTGAGGTTTTATACCGGTTGATTCAGCATTGTTTTTTCGTGGTGCATCTTCAGTTATCTTTTGTTGGATTTTGGTATTTGTACTTTTGATTATTATAGTGCTCCTATTTCAGGGTGATTTTTTTTTGTTCCTCATTTTAAATGAATAAAATAATAATAAAAATGCCCTATATTATACCGTTTCTGTTCAGCTGATCATTTGTCTGCGCCTGAGCCTTAGTACCAGAATCGTGACACTCTCCTCAACTATGGCTCAGATCACTTGGATTGCTGCTCTGTACCTGCTCTGGGGGTCCCATATGTCCAAGGGCCAGATGCTGTTGCTTTTGGGTTCACTTTATCCTGCATAAATACATAAAGATGTATTTATTTATTTTTTTAATTTTAAAAATTTATTTATTAAAAAAAACAACCAAAAACACTATCTATCCAATGGACCTACAAGTGATAGTTACAAACTTGGTCCCCATGAGGCATGGAAACCAGTATGTGTGTGTACATGTGTCTTTGTACATAGTTGTGTGGCTGAATGTGATTTTTAACCATCAACACAAGGCCAGTGTGGTCTTTTGAGGACATTGTTATTGCTTCTTGAAGGTTACAACGGCTAGGTTTTAAGTTTATGGCTAGAATTAAGTTAAGGGAAGGGTAGGATGTGATATTATTCAGCTGTGATGGATAAGGGTGGAGTAAAAAGCTAGGGAATGCATTACATCAATGAGTGTTCCCACTATGATGGAAACGCATGCCAGTGTGTGTATGTGTGTATTTCATGGAAGCTTTCACACGTGCACATGTGCAGCAGGCTGTGCTGCCGACACTACTCTGTGTATTACATGTTGATAGAGTTCAGACTAAATCCTCAGTTTGTAGGCTGGAATTACTCACTTTATAGGGGTTGGTAGGATTAATGCCCTGGATTACTTCTGCCTTAGATCTTCATGTACGTGTTTGATATGTAGACTTTGCTGTAGTGAATATGTGTTTCACTCTGGGAGACATTGATTACCATGTCTAACAATCCTTCTTGTTTTGTGTAGCACAGAAAATCTCGAATGAATTGTAAAAATCTGTGGTAAAATCTCTTACTAAAGCCACATCAGATGTTGAAATGTTGTCATTAGAGAGATGGATTAACCTTTTAAGATACTACAGTGAGAAGGAAAAAGGGTCAGACTGAGGCAACACAGCCTGAGTAATGCATCCTGAAGTCTTCATTTGGTTTCTATGCTTTTACATGATGAATGGTGTTGTCCCTGCTTGTATATTGCCATATGTAAACACCCACTAATATTCCTCACACTCAACATCATTTGTCACAAAGTCAACTTTTTCAGCGTTTCAGGCTTAGTCCACACATTGTCATTTTTGAGTGAATCCAAAAGATTTTTTTTTTAATCGTTTCAGCCTTATGTCCACATGTCACCGCTGTCTTGGGTACCTAATCTTTTGAGAACGTGTTCAATAGAGGAAAGATCTGTCATGAGTAAAACAGATTTGACACTTAGCATCTACATCACAACCACATAACCAGAACAAATAGCAGCTTCACATGCAACATTCATTGGTAACAGGGCTTGAGAGTGCAACTGATTTGGTCACACATGCAAACTAATTTCTCGAAAATGCGTCTATAAAAAAATAGTCCAACGGGTGCTACCAGCCATTGGGGGCAAAAAAGACTCCAGGTGATCAACAAGAGACAGGACTCTTGCATGTCAATTCATGTAGATGGGTGTGGCTTGGGTTGTACGTAGTCGTGCACATCGCCCAGAGTCATGCATGTCGCCGAATATGTTCTAATTAGTTGTATACACTTGCATCAGCTATATGCTAATGGCTATATGCTAACAGTTATCCTCTGCAGCTGTCATTTGCAGCGCAGACACACACATCACACACAGTGAAAGACGTAAATACATCTGAGGGTCATGTGATTGCAATGATGGATAGTCTATAACATATGGAGATGTTTAGATTTTCAGATTGAGATGTTCAGTTTGGAGCCTGAAGCACTTTTAATATAGATTTTTTTTTTATATATCTTGAGATGTTTTCAGTGTAAATTTCATCTCAGTCAAATACTAAGCAATAACACTTTTCAGTCAGTTCTAATCTTTCTTGTAGAGCTGTGCTCCAAATAAACAACTTTATGTAATCAAAATTGTTGACTCATCATTTACAAATCAATATTGTCTGGATGATTTAAAAAGAAAAAAGTGAACGTATAAAACTGCGGTGTTAAAGGCAATGTGGTTGAAAAATTTGAGTGCATCTAACTTTTGTGCTGGTGCACCTAAGAAATAAAAGTTAGGTGCACCACTGCAACCAGTGCAGAAAGTTAGCCTAGAGCCCTGGGTAAACATGACAGTGAGCATCATGGTGGACACCAGAGTAGAGCTTTGACTATTGTCCAAAAATCATATTTGAATTTCATTGGAAAATAATGTAGACATTAGAATAATGTTCATATATGTATTAATTGTATTACTATTATTGAAAATGCCTCACAAACAACTCAGCGTTAAAATGAATTTTATTTAGTCAACCAGGGGGCAGTATTCAGTCAAATATGTCAAATATTCTGCTGTGTTTCCAACCATTTCTGATGAAACATGTAGCATAGTAATAATGAGTATTATTAGTGCCTGACACTTAACGTTGGTTAACGTTAACACAGATGGGTGCGGAAATGGCACGATCTCCAGATCTTCCCGCGCTGGGGCCTGTTTTCCAAAGATATGATTTCGGGGTACCCATGATACTGGTCCCATTTAGACGAAAGGCCAATCTGTTAAGAGAGTATGTCGGTTTCGTGCAAATTCGTTTCAGTGTAGATTGGGCCTTAATTTCGTAACCCCAGGAAACCTGCCAGGACTGCTTTTACTTTGACCAAAACCAGACCAGAACTGGACTCACAGGATACTGTCGGGGGTAAGTCACTGTGGGTGCACCAGAGTAAAGACGCTGATTCTGTACAAATTCATGTGAAAAATTGTGAACTATCCATTTAAGTAAAATTTGTAAGTATTAGTACAGTATTTATTTTTCTGGCAACTTTTTACTTTTACTCCCTACATTTTTGTATGAATATCTGTACTTTATACTCTTTAAATTCTCAGAATAGACTCATTACTTTTTCAAACTAGACAAATGTGACAATGCAAAAATCTGAAATTGTTAAATCAGTTTTGAAATTTTATCTCATAATTATCCATTTCTTATCTCATGATGAGGACTTTTTAGGTCATTATTCAACATTTTTTCTAATAATTATGCCTTTTTATCTCATGATTTAAATGTCATAATCATTACTTTTTGAATCTCCTATGTATGACTTTTGAATTTTTCCTAAATGTCTTGTCCATACCCACTAAACTGAGTACCATTACCCAATAATAGCCTAACTATGTCATCCTAAAGATTACGCTGATTGGTTGTAGTACCGTCCCATTGCATACAGAGGCATTTGAAAGACGACCTTTTATCCCCACCTCCCCTGACTATGAAGCCTTCCAACACCTATACATGTAGTGAATAGAGATAGCTAGGCTACTTGAGTTAAGGAAACATTGTCCTGTGATGCCCTGTGGTACGTGTAGGGATCAGCTGATCCTGTGTACGGGACAGAATTTTTGACAAAGCCCCAAGTTTGAGATGCCTGGACTAAGGTGTAATCATGGCTTTTCAAACTTTGCTATTAGCCAGACTGAAGCAATAATTAAAATGTCCCTAAGTGCATGTAAATGAAATGAAATGAAATCGCACAGATCTGTAAAAAGAAAATTTACTTAGACGTAACAGTGTCTTTTAAGATACTGGAACAACATTAATTTTCTACATATCAGCTGTAAACTTGTCTATCGTGACTCATTTTACAGACAATATCAGAGCAGAAGGAAGGACAATTGTTGAATAATTTTGTTACATTCCTCTGATTTTCATGGTTCACTCATCTTAAGGAGGAGAGGAAAATTTATGTAGATTTGACAGCGGAGGCAGTTTAGTGGGCATCTGCCATCTTCTCCTTCCTTTTCTCATCATGTGTTACCAGTAAAGGGTCTGCATATTTTTAATTCTGTCACATTCTCAGCTCGTCACTTGCACGTTTCTTCTATCTATTCCGATAAGCAATACATCTAAAGTGCAGAATTGATTTATGTCAGTGCCACCTGGTTCAGGCTTAAGGAGAATCCCCTCTTTTGAATGATCCTAAAGCTGTAAATCCATCACACAGTAGACGGCTATTCTGAGTTTCATGAAGATTGAAAGGATGGGTTGACACCACATGTGTCTCCATGTTCCAGTAATATGGATATTTTGAGAGGAATAGTCATTTCCTCTTCACATTGAGTTATTGAGGCAGATGAAATGTGAATGTGTGCGTGCGTGTGTTAAAGTTTACATTTCTCTGAGGGACTAATATAAAAACCAATGTAGGTCTGCACAATATTGGGAATACTTGCGACACAAGATATCAGTGTACAGTATTGTGATAAGGATAATATTGCCATATTTGTCTTTCAAGTAAAGAAATTTCAGTTTCATCTAAGAAAAATATTCCTTAACCCTCTATGGGACTACGTCTGTCAGGATCGGGGTGAGGTGAAGGAGGACTCCATTGCACAGTACTGAAGGGAAAAATAATTTAATAACAAAACTAAGAAACATAAAGACAAGACAGACAAAACCTGGGAACAAACGACCAGAGTCCGTGGTGATGATCAATGTCCGGGTTATGGTGATTCAGGAGATGGTCAAACTGTCCGGGTTATGGAGGTGACACTACTGAATGGTCCCGCACTGGCAACTGCAAGCCTTACTGCTTTTATAGCCACAGATGAGGAACGGCTTGCAGCTGCGCAGTGCGGGACCAGGTGAGTGTGGAAATGACTGGGGGAAAGGTCACCGGAGCGGAGGTCATGACAACGTCATTTATAAATGACACTTAAAAAATTGCTTTAAAAAATAAAACAAGTAGTGTTTCACCAATTGATCGGTTGTAAATTACTAGCAGCCATTTTCAAACTTGTAAATACGCTACAGAACAGGTGCATCTGGTCTGGACTGTTTCGGTACATTTACATATGTACAGAAACTTTGTATATACAGCGTCATATTAGATATCAGATCAAAAATATGCAATATGGTTGCTAGACAACGTCACATGACATCAGTGACGTCATAATTGAATATTGAAATGGCCATAACCCTTTTTTTTTTTGAGACCCTCTAAGGGACTCCTATTGATCCATATAATAAAATTGTGAGCGAACACAGAAATGACGTATTAAAAAATAGTATCCTGTTTTTATTTAACATGGAAAATCCGATTTGAACAATTTTCTCAGTTTTCTCAGCAACCAAGCATCGTAGAATGTCCTGTTTGTTTTTTTTTTCATAATATTGAGTTTTATTAAAAATTACTGAAAAATCAAGCCTTGGCGGAGGTCTGCAATCTCCGACTGCCTTCTTCTTCTTCATATTATTATTATTATTATTAATAATAATTATTATTATTATTATTGTGCAGCCCTAATCCAATGCTTTTCTACTGTGTTCATTGTAATTCTACATAAATCACTAAATAATCTGAATAGAATGAATGTTATTTAAATAAACTGCAGACTTGATTACTTTTAATAAAAACCTGGTGTGTTGCAGCCCACGTTCATGATTGTGTGATTTGCAAGTGATAATAACAGATGCTATAGTTAACACTAAATGGAGGAAGTGTGGATATTGCAGTTTGGCATTTACATTTCTCGCAGGGCTGCAGAACTTGATGGAATTATGGGCTGTACATAAAGTGGATGGAGCTACTTCACCTATTGGTTTGTGAACTGCAGCTTTGTTTCAGCTTTTGGCATTGGCATCTCAGCCTTTTCATTTTATTTAATCTATGGCTGTTTTTGACGGAGTTCATTAATCACTGGACTCTTAAAAATCTGGAACTGAGAGCCCTTTCTTACTCACATGTAACTCTGTATGATTACATGCACTTAGAAATTCAAATTATTGCCTTACCCCGATTAAAGACTGAACTGGATTTTCCCAGAAGTCCAAATTTGTTTGTTTGTTTGAGTTTATTTGGGCAGATTACATATCTTGTAACAGTACAAGTTATAGTGATTTTATAATGACATCTCAAAAGGAGTAGGCTGAAGCAGAGTTGCTTATTTTTGCCTAAATTTACATGCCAGCAAGAAAAATTCAATTGCAATTAAATTAAATTTTATTTATAAAGCCCTAAATCACAACAAAGTCGTCTCACAGGGGTTGACAGAAACACAATCAACGACAGAGACGTATGAAAAGCCCAGTAGTTTTTGTGTAAAGCTGCTGAAAGTCAAACAGACTAAAAAAACAATAGTGCTGTCCCTGTCGGGGTAAAAATATAAATACAGTAAACTGGTTTTCCTCATGAGACAAAGGATAGTAAATATTTTTGCCTTTTTAAAAAAAAAAAAAAAAAGGATTTGAAAAATTGCAACAGTTTTTCAGATACAATTTTTATTTTTTTTGTAATACAATGTCCTTCACAGTGGACAGGATTTTTTTCTTTTTTAAGTAAAGCTATCAAAGTTTTTTCTCCTACAGAGGACAAACATGCATTGCTGGGTCTCAGGAAAAGAAGATAAGATGAAATAAAATCAGATCAGACTTTATTAATCGCACCATAGATACAGTTCACAGACGACAGCAGCAATGTACAAATGACAAAAAGAAACACAAGTGTAAAGTGAAATATAAAAGAAAAGGAGAAATTTACATTGTTATATAGTGACGGCACATGATGGGGGTGGGGGAGGGGGAGGGGTTACTACGAACTGTTACTGAAGCTGTGTTTCCACTACATGGCATCGATTCTACCCGACTGTACTCAACTATATTCAATTGTACTTTACTCAACTCTACTCGATTCTACTCACATACCAGGAACTATTCTTTCAGGGCGTTTCCATACAGATACTATCGTACCTGGATTTCATCGCGAGGTGCCATCAAGCTCGCACTAATTTTTTTCATCATCCACCAAAGACAGAAATGTCTGAACCTCCACATCGACCACTGTGTAGTTTTACAGAATGACATCATTGCGTTGGACTGAATTTAACCGACCGCTCTGTTTACTGTAACTAACTATACATAGCTTCACGCAACTTCACCACATTGCCTAGTAATGCGTGCCACCATTTTAAAAGGGGAAAACAACAGTATAGCAACACAAGAGAGATAGCTCTGTTACGATGTCCTATGACTATTTTGATAAATTTCTACCCTCCGTAAAAGACCGGTATGCACGGAAATTAGCAGGGATCAACTGGAGAGCTGTCCACATAAATTACCAAAGGTTCTTGGAGAAATGACTCCACGACCTGTCCTAATATTGAGTGGCCAGCAATCTACGACTATTGGCCTATATACACAAGAAAAAATGTGAACTTATAAGACCCTGAAAACATATGTTTTGTTTGAAGTAGGTTACATAAATGTATTTGCCCCTCACTTACCCAGCCTCCAGAGCACTCTACTATTTTAGTTTTACTTCCACTTTGGTTTCAGACCCCAGGTCTTGCCATCATCTGGAGATATTCTCAGCACCTGAAAAGATTTTTCACCCTTTTCTGTCGGTACGCGGAAAAAGGCAGCTTCTCTTCCATGGCTGCACAAGATTTGGACATTTTACACAAAGTTTTAAGCGTGCACGATGGTGTAGTGCAGTTCACACAATGGTTGCTATGCTGTTTTCCCCTTTTACAAGGGGAAGTGATGTCTCTACGAAGCTATGTATCCAAGTTTTTTTTTTAAATGGTGGTAGCACGTTGATAACGCAATGATGCAGAGACAACTCCACCAGTCAATGTCTACGCTGATGACACAATATGTTATAGTATCACTGGAACCACAGCAGATTAGGTACCAAAAATCTAGGACCAGGTACCAGGGGACTGGGTCCTTTTTCATGGTGGAAAAACCCCCAAAGCGAGTAGTCTGGTAGAGTCAGATAAAATTGATACTAATGGAAACGCTGCCAGTGTTGGGCAAGTTACTTGTAAAGTGTAGTGAGCTAAGCTATCAGTTACTCAATGATAAATTAAGCTTCACTGCATAAACGTTACCACCTACAGAAATATAACAAGTTACACAAATGTTGCAAAAGTAGTTCACTACATCAGAAGCTACTTCATGTTGTACTAATCTAATGTCAGGTTGATTGAAAATGACAGGTACACTGTTTAAGGCATTTATTAAAAAGATCTAGTACCTACTGTCATTTGGCTAGTTTCCCTCTGATGGCTAGCTGCCTTAATGTTCGTTATGTTATTCTTTAATTTTGTTTTACTCATTTCTGACATTTAATTAAAATGAGTTGGGTTTTATACAAAGACACTTCACTACTGCAGGAGGGAAATGAATGATTCACCTGAATGTGGGTTCTGAGGTTGGTGTTAGATGACTGGGACATTGACAACAGTTTGGTTTTGGGGTTTCAAAGCACAAATCTGAACACATACTTTTTCTCTGATGAGTTGACACGTGTTATATTTTTTCAGATTAGGCCACGATGTAAGGTCAGTTGACTGGTGTTCTTGCTCTCCTTCTGTCTCCATCTTTTCTGTGTCAGTCTGCAGTGATTCCTCTAGGATTTTTTTCTGTAGTGGGGCAGACGTGCTTCATTGCGGATTTTATTTCTAGAAGTGATTTATTAGACTTAACCAAGTGGTATAATGAAAACAAATGAAAAATAATTCAAACAAAATTTTAATAATAATAGTAATACAAATGGAAATAAAAATCTTGGTGGCAAAGTTTTCACTCAGCCTGACAGCACCAGATTTTTCGAGACTCTTTGATGATCAAATTCTGCCAGGCCTGGCCTATTGATACTGAGCAGCTTCCAGAACATTCCTATAGGGACAGAGTAACATTGAATTAATTTTATTTAAAAGAAATATTGGCATGTAGCTATATTATGCAAAGCAATAAGGGCAAAAAGTTCAACACTCACTATTGTAGAGCCAGGAATTAAATCTACTCTTTTTTTCCCCCCACCCATTTAGGGTCCCAGCCTGACAGCCTGTGTTTTCCCTTTCCACCTCTTCTTCCACTGCTCTTCCCTGACTAACATTACTTGTTTTATATGATTACATAAAATATTTAACGATAGATCATTTACACTTGAGTTTAATTACATATGAACATAACTTATGATAATCTATGACTTAGTAAAAGGTTAATGACACCTGTCTAAGCTCATTCTCGTCAATGTTTTTCCCTTTTTTGAGAAATACTTCCATAAACTCATCTGAAAATAGTCAGCATTATCTCGTGTAGATATTAGCTTAATGCTATATTATAAATTAGCTTATTTGGCACCACGTACAATTAAGTTAAGCCGTTATGTTACATATTGTTAGCTGGCTGTCAATATTTGGCAAATATCTATTTAACTTTTAAAATGATGAGTTATCTCAAACTACTGTAATAAGTCGACCTTTTCTCCAACGTTACCTGAAGAACAAAGATACACTCCTCCTCCAACTGATCAGCTGATTTGTCACTTCCAAGATGCGCTCTCACAAAGAGCAAGCCCAAACTACAGCAAGATATTTTTCTGTAGTCAGGGCTACGTTTGTTTTTGGCAAAATATGTGAATTATTGGCAAAAAACATAAAAGAAGCAGCAGCGTTGGGAATTAGTAATTCCACTGCCACACGCATGCACGTTTCCACAGACAAGGTCCATGGAAGAAGCAAAATGGAAGCTCCCACATGAACATGTTGAAAAGGTTTTACTCACTTTGTCGTTTCTAAATCATACATAGTCTACTGCAGAGCAAACCTCTGTTTTTCTCAGTCATGTCCTGGAATTTGTGGCTTTTGTGGACGTTACATCACTACTTGATCAAAAAAAAAAAATAACATAACTACAAGAAAAGCAGCGACGCTACAGTCAAGCTACCAGAAAATGTAGTTGAACTAATAGCTTCACTACATTGAGCGATGCTACTGCCCATCACTGGACGTGGCTTTAGTCTGAGATTATGGCTGTGGGAAAGAATGGACTGGAAACGCTCATTTTCTCCAACAGAGGAAGGAACCTTTAAAACAAAAAGAAAAAAAGCAACAATACATTCAATGTATAAATGGATTGAAAAGTGGAGCGGCAGCAGTGCTAGTGTGAAACACTGAAGTTCATTTGCATTCGATCATTGGCTGGTCACAGAAACTGTCAAGAAAAATATTTTCTCCAATAAACAGAGGCTCCAAAGGTCAACATGTCAAAGACAACTGTCATCACATGACATCACAGCCTTTTATTTGACAATACCTCAAGAACTGTACACTGCTGATTTTACTTATACATCTGTGGGATGTCATGTCCAGAAATATTCTGACAACACAGGCGGGGGGGGGGGGGGGGACAGGGACCTGATTCACCACCTGGCGCAGGGACAATGGTCTGATTTTAAACACCTCAAAGATCAAGGAGATGGTCATTAACTTTGGTAAGAAGCCTTGTTTCCCTGTTGTTTTTTTTTATTGTTTGTTCTCATGTCTTTTTAACTTATTTTCCCCTTTTTGTGTACAGCACGTTGATTTTTAAATGTGCTATATAAATGAAGTTGTTTCCAACCAATAACAAGTATTCAGAGAAAGCCTAATCTCAAATCTATTTTGTGCCAATCTCAAATTTCTATCACAACTGGTTCTTGAATTAGAGCCAATAATGTGATTTTGACCTTTCTGCTAAATGCAACCTTAACCTTTTGCAATATTGAGAATTTCATTATATCTATATATGCATCAGTGCCTGTAATATTATAATATATTCAGTATTGATTAAGTTATAACGTGATATACTTGACACACAGTGTTACATTAATTTTGCCATGCGTCACCTTTGACCTCCAGAGACCTCAAAAACATTTGGTTGTAGGTTTTACTTTACTTATTGTACAAATCTACATTCGTTTGGTACCTGACATGTTTTTCCAGTTTGTGCAGCAGCTACTGTGGCACCGTCTTCTCTTGTAGATGCTAATGCTAATTCAGATCCTCTGCAATGGGGGACGGGCTTAATTTTCTCCAAATACCACAGTGCCCCTCATATATGGATTAATTCTGGTTGTACTTTGTGACTTAGACTATCTCAGAATTTTGACTTTTTATCTAATCATTTTGACTTCACTTAATGCGCCTTATAGTGCGGAAAATATGTTATTTTTTAAAAGAATTTTGAAAAGCTTCATGTACCCCCTGCAGTACCTCAATACGCGTACCCCCATTTGAAAACCACTGCGATAGTTTATCAAAGTATGCATTTCCATAATTCAGTTTTTTGGGACTAAAATGGAGACAAATATTTGGAGTTGTCATTATTTATAGATTTTTATGTTACTTTACTGGTCTGGCCCACTGGAGATAAAATTAGGTAAATGTGACCCCTGAAGGAAACAAGTTTGAGACTGTAAGGCGCAGGTTCACAACACCATTACAACTTTTATTAGCACTAGAATCAGAGGAGGGGCTTCACATTAACAGCTGTATGGATAGAATTTCCCCCAAAGTCAAAGCTGAAAGTCAGTTACTGGGCCAAGGGTCACACATCGATTCTGAGTGAAAGGCAACACTGAGGAGGGGGGGTAGGGGTGGGGGTCAATGTTGGTGTTCTGTGTCTTTTTAAATAAATCAGCTGTATTTTCGATGTCAGGTTTATTAGCATCTGTCATTTCCAGAGAGAGAATCAACATTTAACAAACATGAATGACTCTGTAGCCAGAGTTTGTTTGGTCAGGTATTGTCTAGTACAGGAGTTGTCAACCTTTTTTCAGTGATGTACCCCCTTAGAAAATGTTTTTGTCCAGGACCCCCTGTCATGGGCAAAACATTTTTTGGAAGGAAAAAAAAAAAAAAAGGTCAAGTCCAGTACAGTGGCTGATTTATTAAATCCAAATTTATTATTTTTTTTCATGTTTTTGACTTGACTTAATGCACCTTATAGTGCAGAATTATTTTTTTTAAGAATTTTGAAATGCTCACCCTATCCCCTGCAGTACCTCCACGTACCTTCATTTGAGAACCACCAGTCTACTATTTACCAGAACAATGTTTCAGAAAGTGCACGTCAGCAAAGGTCATCTTGTATTTTGCTGAATGGCCACAACTCTAACCCTGACCTTGACCCAACAGTGTCACCAGGGCTCTGTGTTTAGCTTTGCAGTAAGAAGACACTGAGTTCAGAGCCAGACTCCAGTCTACAGCAGGACGCCTGTTTTAATACCAGGCTTTTATTCCATTCAAACATCAGCAGTGTGTGAACTATAGCAGAACCTCCATATGTAGGAGAGACAAGATGTAGCATTTACACACTAAAAAAAAAAACTTTTTACAGACAGGTGGTCAGCTACTGATGTGAAAAAAAAAATACTCTGGTAAATGTAGAAGTACTGATTCAAATCCTTCCCAATTGTAATAAAGTAAAATGGATATTTGATTTTTTTGCTATGGCTGAAATACTAAGCAGGAAAAACCAGCAACAGACCTCTGTCAAGGCTTGATTTTTTATTTATTTTTTTTTTTTTATGATGGAGCCAAAGGTGTTGACCCATCTGTGATAGATATTACCACTGATGTTTTAGCTGTTGACTTTTTGTGCGATCTTGACCTTTGACCTTCAGTGCTTAAAATCTAATGGGTTCTTCCTTGACACATTATCTATCATTCCTGAAAGTTTCATCAAAATTATTCAGAACTTTTTTGCATAATCCTGCTGACAGTCAAAACAAACAAACTCGAATTTAGAGGGCAGAGGGAATAAAAATACATTTTACTTGATGGCACCTTTCAAGACACCTTAGGTTGGTGTACAGGGATGTAACAAGATAAAAAAAATTAAAATAAAATGTCAAAAACCTAAAATACAGCCTTTAAAAGTGAGTTACGGTGTCCATGATGCATTTTATTAACTCTGCTGCTCACCTGCTTATTCAGACCTGTAGGCACGAGCACATAAGCTGTCAAGTTTCTTTTTGGGCTTTGTTTTTTTGTCTAGACTGTGCAATTTTCAACAGCTTGAAAAAGGGTGTGATTTTAAAGACGCTGGAATTCACTGAAAGACTCCACTCGACAACATTTGTTAGTTTGAATTCAAAGTGACAACATTTGTTGCAGTTTTCCAGAACAGTTGTCAGAGCCGCCTTAGGTTAAAAAAAAAAAAAAAAAAAACCCTAAGGGTAAAATAAAGGGTAGAAACAATCATAGGTGTTAGTTAAAATGCAAGCTTCTTTTCCTGTGCAAAAAGCAATGTGCAAACAAGCTAGAATAAATATTACAAAATGGATTACACAAATGTTTACATGATAACTAGAAAAAAATATAAATTACACATTATATAAACTAATCTATACAAATTATACACATTTAAATTTGAAAAGTCTCAAATTTACTATGCACATTTAAGTTAAACCAGAATCTGTTCAAACTTTGACATGAAGTAGTGTGACTACAGTAATATAGAAAGGCCAAATTGTCCTCCCAAACATTTGGCAGTGTTACATTTCTAAAAGCAATGGAACAAAATCAAAGGGAACCTGTGTCTGCCCATTAACTTTACAACAAACTTTAGTTTAAAACTAACACAAATGACAAGATTCAAACACAAAACACAGTTTCCTCAATAAAATAACCCAGCTCTTACCGGCTGCCTCTCCAGTTTTTCAGAAGTTATGCTTGCACAAGCTCAGTATGTGTATGTGTATTTTTATTTTTATTTTTATTTTTATTTTTATTTTTATTTTTATTTTTATTTTTATTTTTATTTTTATTTTTATTTTTATTTTTTTTTATCCTTTTCTCTTTTCTTTTTCTCAGCACAAGCACAGAGTCTGTCCAGTCCTCACCACGCACCTATAAACTGAACTATACCTGTGCAATCTCCTCCCACCTGATTGAGGAAAATCAGCTGAAGTGCTGCCAGCTGATAGTGATTACTCTAATTGTCACAGCTGACTCGTGCATTGCACTGTTCAAACACGACCCCTTTTTTTTTTCCTACTTTCACCAGTGCATTTTTTCAGTGAACTAAACCTATCTGGACCTCTCGTTTGACTGCACATTAGGGGCACCAGATGTCTTGGGGGCACCAAGTCCCACAGAATTAGAATAATAAAATACTGTATTTTCTGGACTATAAGGTACACTCTCCAAAAACCACAGTGTACCTTATAGATGGATTAATTGTGGTTATGCTTAGTGACTCTGAATTTTGCTAATTTTTTTCTCATAATTTTGACTTTTTATCTCATGGTTTTGACTTTTTATCTAATAATTTTGACTTTTTATGTCATGTTTTGACCTTTATCTCATGACTTTGACTTTTTATGTCATGGTTTGGACTTTTTATCTCATGGTTTTGACTTTTTATTTAATAATTTTGACTTTTTATGTCATGTTTTGACCTTTATCTCATGACTTTGACTTTTTATGTCATGGTTTGGACTTTTTATCTCATGGTTTTGACTTTTTATTTAATAATTTTGACTTTTTATGTCATGTTTTGACTTTTATCTCATGACTTTGACTTTTTATGTCATGGTTTTGACTTTTTATTTAATAATTTTGACTGGTTTTTTTTTTTTTAAAGTCTCCTATTTAGGACTTTTGAAATGGTCGATGTATAAATGACCCACAACTGATCGTTTTTTTAACTAGCCTGCCCACAAGTCGGACCATGAGGAGTATATTTGAAAAGGATGGACCCAACCTGGACCCGCATTTTTAAAGAGTAGTCAATGGTATTTATGAACATCACATGACCTTACTCACATACCTGATTGTCATTGCTTGCGCGCAGAATCTAAACCAGGGGTCGACAACCTGTAACATCCAAAGAGACAATTTAATGTTTATCTCCAACGACAAACAACCCGACCGACCGCAACCCGAATATCATTAAAAATATTTTGTAATGACCTGTAACTGTGGATGCCCGCGGTCACCCGCTCACTTCGGGTCAGCCCACGCATCACTGATACCCACAGAACTGAGTACCATGACCCAATAAATAAACCACAACAAATTAGACCTGTTCATCACTGCTCACATGCTGCATTATGGGATTCACAGACATGTTGTGTTAGTGTGTGACTGTGGAGCTCGTGTCGTTGGCCTACACCCTGAGTGCTGCTGTGGAGGAGAAGATGTCACAACACGTTACATCACCTCTAATCTCCTTAAATCTTCTTCCATCTAGCTGAGAAAGTGTAGGCGGGAATAATGAAGAAAGAAAATGCCACCTCTAACCAGGAACATGCCCCAGGCTGGCTGACGTGTCATCATGGATAGTTGACCCCAAAAGACTCACGTCACCTCCCACGCATTTACAGTAAGTTTCAGGAGAGAGTTAGAACATTTATATCATTTACAGTCAAATGAGTGGAGTTCCAGACAAACACAACTACACCACCAACACTGGTCTACAAGTCAAATAGTTAATTTTATAAAAATTTTTCGGTAATTTTTTTTTATTATTATTTTGGTCTTTTTTTTTCATTTTATTGATTATTTTGTCCATTTTTGTTCATTTTATTGTTTATTTTGTTAATTTTGTTAATTATTTGGGTAATTGTTGTTCATTTTATTCATTATTTTGTTCATTTTATTTTTTTATTTTGGTTGTTTTTGTTCATTTTATTCATTATTTTGTTCATTTCTGGTCATCTCCAATAACGCTTGTCTACAAGTTCCCACTTGTGTGTTAGTGATAAAGAAAACTCAAGTCTTACGTGATCAAGTTTCCAAGATAAGTCTTGGCTCAAAATGTGACATTTTACTTTTCATTTTATTGACTTTTATGTCAATTTTGTTAATTTTACTGAATATTTATGACTTTTTATCTCACGATTTTGACTTTTTATCTCATGATTTTGACTTCACTTCATGCGCCTTATACTCCAGCGTGCCTTGTACATGGAAAAAACCCCTCTAAAATAAATAGTGCGCCTTTATAGTGCAGAAAATACAGTCATTTAGTATCTGTTCCACCTGAGCAGTAGGTGCTTATGTTTTTTATTTTTTACAAAACATGACTTGTACGGTGTCTACTGTGCACCACACTGTTTGTCATTAATTATAAAATGCCGCAGAACACAGTTGTTTTTTTTTTTTCTGCAGTGCTACCAAGCCAATAAAAAATGATTATGGGACAATGATAAGACAGGTAATTTGTTTTATGTCTCAGCAACTAATGCCATTATTACTCCCAAAGGTTTTCTCCCACAATAAAAAATCTGACATGCAATCAATATTTGTTTTAGTCTGGTTCTGTAACATTTATGAGACTGCATGGACTCTCATGTGTTGTATTTGTCATCCAATCTAACTTCTACATATTTGGTTTGTCAGGGTAATATATTATGGCATGTCTCCCAGAGTAACTGAGCTCAGCTGCACACACCTTTATTCATTAAATCTGTGGAACACCCCTGAATGCTGCACGTCCTAATACACTGTAATTACTGTAAAATATGCAGGAGGTCTCTGCAGGTATGAACCATATTTACATAAGACCTTTAACCCCAGGACAGATTAATGCATTGTACTGCTACTATTTTTAGCTAAAAATCTTCAACCCTGTAACATTCAACCCCATAACTAAAAATCGCTTCTGGTTGTAAAGACTTGAAGTTAACCCATTCATTTTACCCCTTAACTTGAAATTAATCTTAATTTACCCCTGGGAGAAACCTGTATGATTTTTATCTCATAATTTTGACATTATATCTCATGATTTTTACTTTTTATCTTATGATTTTTACTTTATATCTCATCATTTTGGCTTTTTATCTCAATTTCGTTTTTTAATCTCATCATTTTGTTTTTTTTGTCTCGTGAGTTTGGCCTTTTACCTCATCATTTTTACTTTTTATTTCATGATTTTGACTTCACATAATGCGCCGTATAGTTCGGAAAATACAGTACTTATTTTTTAAAAGAATTTTGAAAAGCTTCATGTACCCCCTGCAGTACTTCCACGTACCCCCAGGGTTACGCGTACCCCCATTTGAGAACCAATGCTGTAGAAGATTATGTTGTTTCCATGGCAACTAGGAGAGTGTCTGAACATCTAAATGGCTCATATAAGGATAACTATGAAAAGATGAAAAACTGTATTTTACACCAGTTATTTCGATATATTGATAGGATTAATGGATCAATAGTTATTTGACCATTTATTTGATTCAGTGTTTTTGAATGACAGTGTATTTTTAAGTCTTTATGGGTTAACACTTGACTCATCAAACATGCACTGGTTATGACACAATTAGATTTCTACTCACAAAACTCCACAGGCAAAACATGCTGCTGGACACATCTGCCATGCTTGGCTAATCTGTCTGTCTGTGTGTGTGCATTCATATCTTTATGGGGACATTGATATGTTGACACAGTGACACCTTGGGACCTCTGACACTATGGGGAGCAAAATTCAGGTCTCCCCACAAGGGTTAAATATAAATAAAGGACCTCACTAGTAAAATAGAAATGATGTGACCCTATATTAATTAGTTTTTTTGTGGAAGTCCCCATAAAGCATGAAGGAAAGGGATGCAAAGCGAAACATGTTTTTTTTGTGTGTGTGTTTTTAAGTGTTTACTTAAAAAAAATGTAATTAAATTACATTTAAATATATATATATATATATATATATATATATATATATATATATATATATATATATATATATATATATATATATATATATATATATATTAAAAAAAGAAGAAGATATGTTGACACTCACTACCTAATGTTTGATTACACATTTGGTCCTCATGGTAAGGAAACGAGTGTGTGTATGTGTTTGTGTGTGTGTGTGTGTGTGTGTGTGTGTGTGTTTGTGTGTGTGTGTGCAGTATCAGTGATACTGATCCAATATTTTGCGCAAATATACTTAATATCTGGAATATATTATTAAAAGTAACATTTCTAATCATAACTTCATGAATGAAAAACATAAGATATGGGAATATTTGTTTAATTATTAATTATTCTAAAAATGAAAACTAGCAAATTAATTCATATTACATGAACATGTTTAGGTGCAAATTCTGAACATGTAAGACTTGGACAAAAACCTCCAACCTCTTTTCCTTAACAACAACACTTTTACTGTTTTCACCTTTAGTCTTTAGTCTAGTTCCCACCAGCTGTGTCATTTATCATTTGGATAAAACCCCAGTAGTTTAGTTAATTCCCACTGTGTTCCTGGTACACATGACCTCAAATGACCAGAATGTCAACAGTATGGATATTGTGGTTTATGAATCATTTGTAGAGTGTAAGGATCTGGTTTTGGAGATATCAATATTTCATTATTTATCCACTCATCATTAGTGTGTATTTAACTGCAGTTCAGTTCAGTGATATGACACACACACAATGTAGGTAACATTACTTCTCTACACATTTTCATCTGAAGTCTTCTGAGCTGAGCTGTTAATGAGTGTGAAAATGAAGATGCTGAGATAAGAAATATTAGGGGCTAACATGACAGCAATAATGACAAGTGACACATGATGAGAATCAAAACTACTTTAGGAAATCAGTGAACTGTAACTTCACCAGGACTTGTGTGTTTGTGATGGAGTCTGGGTATGAACAGTATCTACAACAGACATGTCCAAACTATTCCACAAAGGGCCAGTGTGGCAGCAGGTTTTAGTTATTTCCCTCTTCTATCACACCTAATGCAATTATTGATCAGCTCTTTAGAAACCTGATAATGATGTAATGGCTTCCAGGTCTCATGAAAGAGGAATAAATAAATAAAAAAAAAAAAAAAAAAAAAAAAATATATATATATATATATATATATATATATATATATATATATATATATATATATATATAATTTAATTAAGCATTTACATTTTTACATTTATTTTTGTAAACTATTATTATTATTATTATTATTATTATTATTATTATTATTATTATTATTATTAGTAGTAGTAGTAGTAGTAGTAGTAGTAGTAGTAGTAGTAGTAGTAGTAGTAGTAGTAGTAGTAGTAGTAGTATTTATGTTTTTATATAAAAAAAATAAAAAATTAAAAAGAAGAGGGGCATATCTAAAACATGTAGGACACTGGGCCATGAGGACCTGATTTGAGAAGCACTGACCTATAGGAAGAGCTGTCTCAGGAGCAGAAAATATCACCAAGGACACCTTCCATCCAACACATACTCTGTTTGTCCTCCTGCCCTCTGGGTGGCGCTATAGGAGTCTCTGAACTAGAACCACCAGGTTTAGAGTCATCTTTTTCCCCCACAGCGGTCTCATTGTTGAAATCTGACGTGATCTGGATCTGAACTGGTCATTCCTCACCTGGCAATAATGTCCATACACCAGTACTTATGTACATACCATAAATTATATTATTTATTTATTTATTCAGTGTTTCCGCTACATTCATTTAGTAGCAGCGTCCCACCACTACTTAATCCCGCCCCCTGCTTCTGTTTCTGCTTTTGGTAAATACGCCACCACGTCGAGTACATGAAAACTAAAGTAGCCTACACTACAGATAAGTATGTTGAATCATATATTCTTCAGAGGGTGGGGTGGGAATTAGTGAGAGCGTAGAAGTGACAGATCAGCTGATCAGACAGTGGTAGTGGGAGTGTATATTTGGAGAAAAGGTATATTTATTACAGCAGTTTGAGATAACTCACAACCAATGTTGGGTCAGATTAAATATACACATATTACTTTACTGTGAATATGTTTAATTTTGTCCAAAAAAATTATTCATACAAACTGTACTCCAGTATTTTATCCTTTAGTTTTTGTAAAAGCTCAGCATTAGTGCTGTTTTCTGCTCTCCAGGTTCTGAACTGTGCTCTTCTTCAGCCTGTTTATTAACATGCTACGGCATGTTGAGCGCTCATCAGCACGGTGGGATTTATTTTCTACCACATTCTGTCGACATCTGACTACTGGTGCAATTCCATTATTCAGCGACACAGGCTTTTTAACGTCACTAATTGATTAATTGTAAATCTTGAAGAAAATCAGTAGCAGGGCTGCTGTCCAAACAGAAGCTTAAACCTTTACACGCTCCTTATTTTAATGCTGAGGTGTGTTTGTGTGGCCAGAAGCCAGAGAACAGGAGGGAAAGCTTCATTCTCTACTCTCCAAAAGCTCGCTCACATTTGATGGGAAAGGCACCCTGGCTGTTCCACAGGTCAAAGGTCAAAGGATGTTTTGGCGTTTTCTGTATTGGATCAACTTTAGACTCTTTAGTATTCAGGCCGCACTGTTTCTGCTTAGAAATCCACTCTTAAAACTTTTTATAGGCTTGTCTCTCTGCCTGAAACCAGTCTAATTTACTCCCATAATGCAGCTCTCTGATGCATCCACTTGATTTTAAATTGACCTTCATTTTGTTCTACTTTCATGCAGATCATACACATGTGTATGTTCTGCATTTTGCTGTGTAGGTTTTTCTTTTCATATATTTCATTGTTGTTGATGGAACATACGATATAGAAATGTCATAAAAAAAGAGAACTGTGACGGGGAAATGGATATGAATTCGGTGTCAGTACTGTCATTATTAATCTCACCCAACATTGGTTGGGAGAGATTATTGTAATCAGTCTGTTGTCTGTGTGTGTGTGTCTGTGTCTGTCTGTGTGTTTGTGTGTGTGCGTGCGTGCGTGTCTGCAGAGACATATACGATAACTCAATGAATACTTAAGATATCACCATGAAATTACATGGGCATATACATATAACTATTGCGCATCAGATGCAAAGATTCATTTGAGTAAAGTTCAAAGGTCAAGGTCACAAATAACTAAAAGTTATTAACAAAACATTCAGATTGGTACCAAACGATGTGAAATGAAGATTTTTACAATTCTTATAATTAGTATTATCACCTACAACCAATAAGTTTTGAGATCTCTGGAGGTCAAAGGTGACATGTGGCAAAAAAAAAAAAAAACTTGTGTAACACTGTGTGTGTCAAACATAGACATATCACGGTATAACTTCATCAATACTGGATATATTATAATAATATTGCACACACTGACACATATATACATAAAATGAAACTATCAATATTGCAAAAGGTCAAAGGTGAAGGTTGCATTTAGCAGAAAGGTCAAAATCACATTTATTGGCTCTAAGTCAAGAATGGGTTGTCATAGAAACTTGAGATTGGCACGAAATAGGGGCGAGATTAGACATTTTGTGAATACTTATTATTATTATTATTATTATTATTAGGATGAAATGGATCCAGTCTGATACAGACAGTCCAGAGTATAATGCCTTTGCAGGATTTATATTCAAATCCCAGCTGTAACACAGTTTATGGGTTAAGTTTGACATAACTTCCTTAGCTCAGTTTTTAATATGAATAGTCAATTAAACTGAAACTCATCTAATTTAGACAAGGGATGCAGCGATCCACACATTTTCACTTCCGATCTGATACCTGAATTTCGATATCTGCGGAATATTATTGGTATGATAATATTCCGATACTAAAAGTGTTTGATTCAACATTATCTTCATTATCATCAATACTGTAACAAACTACAGGTAAGCAAGATTTCATGTTGGCTGTCAATATTTTTTAACTCAAGACATCCCATAATCATACCTGCCAACATTTCAGTAGCAGAATCTTTTTGGATTTTTGGTTTGCACAGCTGTTGTACCACTGCGACCTACAATACAACAAACAGCATGCTGTTGTCCAAAGCTCGCCTGCTAAATTGCTGGAAACTATGGCATGGAAGTATTGGCCGGAGGCGTGGCCTGATTTTTGCTCTGTGTCTCATTAACATGGGCCCCTGTTTAGGAAATCCACTCCACATTTTGCAGCAGGTAGCAGAGCAGTCGACAAGGAACTCAGAAAGTCATTTCAGCAGACAATATATGTCATGTTTTTCTCATGGAACCCAGAAGAAAATATGGTTTTATTATTTTTTGTAAGTTATTATGCTATTATTTGACTGTAGATAATATTGGTGTATATGTGGAACCTGAACTAAAATCACTTCCACAGCCTTGACTGTGAAATTATTGACCTTTGCAAATTCACCCCAGGGGCCGCACTGGAACCTTTGATGGGCCACATTTGGCCCCCGGGCCGCACGTTTGAGGCCCCTGCTTTTGAGGATTAGAAAATTTGACAGAATGAACTTGTATGGTAGTAAATGTGTATGTGTATTATATGACTTATTTTGAGAAGAATTTTCAAATGTTGGCGACAAATTTCTTCAAAAAAGGAAGAAAAATGGACTGATGATGTAACATTTGAGACAGTGATGATGATCCAATAAGCTGTTTAAAGTCCATCTGCTGATCTGCTGTGATTGGATCTTCAGTCTGACCTATTCTCACTTCTTAACAGGAAATGGATTTTCCATAATGAAATTCCTCTGAACTAAACCAAGGCGATGCAGCTCATCGTCAGGCGCGTGTGAGTGGACTCATGGGGACTCTTCCGTTACAGCTGACGCACTCAGCTGTGCTTTGGAAACCATCTTCGTGAAGATGCTTCAAATGTCTTGCAGTTTCCGTGGTAACAGTATTACCTGTCTCCACTGTCTGCTGCTGCAACAGACAAGGACAGCTTCTGTCCAGATACACAACACTTCCCTTGGCAACATATGTTTTTATTTTGACATTTTGACTAATGTAAATATATATATATATATATATATATATATATATATATATATATATATATATATATATATATATATATATATATATATATGATACGATACAGGTTTCAGAACCCTGGGATCCAAATGCAGACTCCGAGACAGAGGTAGAATTAAAACACTTTATTGATCTGTTTTACAGATATCTGTGAGCCGATCACCTGGGTTGTGTCGATACTGACTAGGGAGCAAGACAAAAGAAAAGTCAGGGGACGGAACTGGGTCAAAATAAAAAAAAACCAGCAGAGCAACAACAGAGCAATTCAGATAATGTTACCAGATACCAGAAGAGGATACCAGAGGGTACCGAGAAGCCAGAGGTCCAAACGATGAGCATGAATCTAGGGTCAGAAACAGGGTCCACAACTGGGAAATCAGATGCAGCGACAGAACAGACAAGAGACAGACAAAAAGACAGAGAACCAAATATCCAGAACTAGGTCATACACAAAGAATACAAAGCACAAATGACAAACACATGGAGGCAAACAATCTTGCAACTAATCGCCGGGAGAGACTTACATTTAAACACCAGACACCAGGTGAGACACATTACGAGTAAATTAATGGGGTGACAAGTCAGCAGTGACAGGAAGTAAAACAAGACACAGTGAACATGAACCAACATGACAAAATAAAAGCCCAGAAACTAACAGGAAGACTCACAAAAACTAACAAAACAAGACGTTCCTAGTCAAATTATGACAATACAGGGTGTGATTTATATATTAAAAAAAAACAGAGGGGGTGGGTTACACAGAAAAAGGTTGTGTTGGATGTTCTGACCCTCATTCTCACATAAATAACAAATGAGGCTCAAATCACTAAAGGAACATTTCAAATGCACAGTTTTTTCCAATGGTGCAGTTCATGTGGCTTTTGCTGGCAGGTTTCCCTGTTGGGGGGTCATCTGGGTCCATATACGTGGTGTTCATTTGCTCATGAATGGGAAGTTTTTCTTTGATTTTATCTGCCAGCGTGTGAGGGCAAGGTACGGCAGTGTGTCTGGGACCGGGATTTGGGTCTCTTTGAGTGAAAAAACTGAGCACATGAGCCATGTTCGCAGGGGGGTAACGGCGGTCAAGTCAGTGGGAGTCAGTTTGAGGCGGTTGCCACCCTGTCCGTTTATATATATATATATATATATATATATATATATATATATATATATATATATATATATAAATGTTCCTCTCGCCCCACCTGGGCGGTGTCTCCTTCAGACTCGGTCCTCTGCCAGAGGCCTGGGAGCCTGATGGTTCTGTGCAGGATCTTAGCTGTTCCTAGCAATGCGCTCTTTTGTACACAGATCTCTGATGTTGTTCCTGGTATCTGCTGGAGCCATTCTCCCAGCTTGGGGGTCACTGCCCCTAGTGCCTCCATCACTACTGGTACCACTGTTGCCATCACACTCCACATTTTCTCCTCTTTCAGCCCTTGGTATTTCTTAAGCTTCTCGTGTTCTTTCTTTCTGATGTTGCTATCACTGGGGACTGCTACATCTATCACCACCACTGTCTTCTCATGTTTATCCACCACCACTATGTCAGGCTGATTGGCCATCACCATCTTGTCAGTCTGGATCTGGAAGTCCCACAGGATCTTGGCCTGTTTGTTCTCTGTCACCTTTGGGGGGTTCTCCCATCTTGACCCTGGGACCTCCAGTCCATACTCTTTACAGATGTTCCTGTACAGTATGCCCGCTAACTTGTTATGTCGCTTCATGTATGCCTTGCCTGCCAGCATCTTACACCCCACTGTGATGTGCTGGACTGTCTCAGGGGCTTCTCTACACAGCCTACACCTGGGGCCTTGTCTGATGTGGTAGACCCCGGCCTCTATTACTCTGGTGTTCAGGGCTTGTTCTTGCACAGCCATGAGTAGTGCCTCTGTGCTGTCCTTCAGTCCAGCCTTTTCCAGCCACTGGTATGTCTTTTCAATATCAGCCACTTCCACAGTTTGCCGATGGTACACGCCATGCAAGGGTTTGTCCTTCCGTCGTAGCCCCTCTGGTTCCTCGTCCAACTGCAGTTGGTCATATATACCTCCGCCAAGACAGCCCCCGCCTCCTTGGTGGAAAAGAGGTCCAGCAAGGAGGTTATGTTTTTGCCAGAGTTTATCTGCCTGTCACTAATCAAGATAACTCAAAAAGTTATGGACAGATTTTGATGAAACTTTCAGGATGTGCTGGGAGTGTCACAAATTCAATTCTGAATCACTTTACAGCAATGTAAAATTTCTTCCTTTTAACACTCCCAATACATCCTGAAAATGTCATCAAAATCTGTCTATAACTTGACAACAAATAAAAATCTTGAATATTGATTAACTCCTGTGTTCCCAGTTATTTTTAATTATTTTAGTCCAGGGGTCTCAAACTCATTTTCTTCATTTTCCACATTCAGCCTGATTTGATCTCCAATGACCAGTAAAATGAAAACATAATAACCTACAAACTCCTATTTTTTTCATTGTTTTAGTGCAATAGAACCCATTAAATTATGAAAAAACCTTTGAGAAATTATCCAAATGCAAATAAAAAGGTTTAATTTCATAGGAAAATAAGGGGATACTGAACTGCTGAAAACTGGAGTTCAGTTTGAGACCCCTGAACTCCTGCTTGCTGTGATCAGTGTGATCTTGTCTTATGCTTTCTTCTTCTTTCATCTCATGCTGCTCGCCAATATTCCCATTCCTAGAGGTGCTCAGCTTCAAGCACCAGCGATAATGGACCTTTTGATAGAGATTTATAGTGTTTTCCTTACAAAGAGGAAAGAAAATACATTGTGAAAAGGTGTGATGGCTGTTTTTTTTCTGCATGGATGTGTCATTGTTTCAGTTTCATTGATCAAACAGCTGTAGAAGTGCTAATATCATCTTATCACAGCAGCCTGGCCATCATTCACAGGCTGTTAGTGCAGAGCTGCAGATGCAAGGCTTATCTAACCTCCAGAAGACATGACAGACAGTAGCTCTAGCCAAGGCCAGCCACTGCTAAACTGTCAAACACTAAAAGGTTGTGCTCCAAATTCATTTCCACCATCCTCCCCTCCCTTCCATTTCATCTCCTCTCACTCCCCTTTTTATAGCTGATATTATGTTGCAGATTCTCCATATCTAGGACTTATGCCCAGGGTCAGTTCTGGTCAATGTGGTGCCCTTGGCGAACACTTCTCTTTCCTTTTTGTGGAATTATAAATGAGCAACTGTAAACATAGTGTCCTACATCTGATGGAGTGTGTACTGAGTGGCCATGAATAATCACTGTCAATGTTAAGTTTAATGATTTATTTAGCCTATTTTCTACACTATAAGGCGCACTGGATTATAAGGTGCATTAAGTGAAGCTAAACAGTCACAACAATGCTCAACCTTCTTGAGTTGTAACATGGAACAAAACACACTGTTATTCTGCTGAATAAAAATTGTAAATTATGAGATAAAAAATTAAAATAATGTGATAAAAAAGTTACAATTATGAGATAAAAAGTCCAAATTCTGAGTTAAGTGAAAATTATGTGATAAAAAGTAAAAAAAATAAATAAATCCAATAAAAAGTACAAATTATCCAAAAAAAGTAAACATTCCCAGTCACTAAGCACAACCACAATTAATCCATATATAAGTTGCACTGTGAGAAAATTAAAGTCTTTTAAGTGCACCTTATAGTCCAGAAAATACAGTATCTTAATATTTTAATTCTGTGGCACTTGACGAAGACATCTGGTGCCCTAGGCGACCGCCTAGTCTGACTATGCCTAACGCTGGCCCTGCTTGTGCCACAAACTTAGGCTGTGTCCTGTACAGGGAAGCTTCCTCACCCTGAGCGCATCCATGCAGGTTTATTTTTATTCCCTGAAACTTAATTACAAGTTATTGTAGTAGTTAAGAGTTATTGTATGTAAGGTCAGACAGTCTTTAACAGGTCAAAGGTCAGAAACAGACTGTCTATAACAGGTCAGATACAGGTCAAAGGTCATATACAACATGTCTTCACAGCTGGCATTATCAGGCTGGTTTCTTCATGTCAGCCTTAGCCCCTCCCCCTCCTTCTTCTTTTCTATTGTATTATCGCTGTTTATTATCACACACGATCATGTGTCAGTGATTGAAGTGAAGTCATTGTTGCTCTTGTGCAGCTGCTCAGGTGGATCTCACAGTTTGACAAAATGTCTTCTACACTAACGCACATCATGCTTTTTCTCCAACACAACAGAGGCTGAAAATGAATTCATGCTGCTGAAAATGCATGTATTCATTATTCATCATCTTTCCTGAGTGGAAGGTCAAACAATAATTTAACAGCCATGTGAAGAAAATAAACCTAGACTGGGGGGTGACTATGGCAAGCCACTTGGGCTACTTTTACACCAATGCTTAACGGGTTAAGACTGAACCATAAAAAACATACGTTGACACCAAAAAGACACACGTAAGACCAACGTTTTCCTAATATCATAATGATAATGTCCATCCTTATTTTCTTCAGCCAATGCATTTGAGGTGTTTGCACCCAATCACTGATCAAGACAGTCAGACCAAGGCATTTCAGCACAGATCAGTTTTGAGGCAAACTCTGCCCAGATTGTGGTAATGTTGTCACACTGTCACAAAGCCTGTTTCTTACTTTTAGCAATATAGCCTATAGATGGAGGTTTTAATAAAATTCTTATTTTTGATTGTTTCATTTATATAAAATATTTCTCACTGACATGAATTTTCGACAACATTTACCTGAAATAATGTCTCAGGAATTAAAGGGTTAAACTAGATCAGTTACTAAACAGGGCGAGAGAAGACTGTAGTGATTTGAGTTGTGTGCACGTGCATCAAGTGCACAGACGCACACGCCTGGATGTGTGAAGCAGTTGTAGCCTAATAATTACATTCCTTGGTACATTTGCTAAAAATAATTACAACACGTGAGGCTACATGCTAACAGATGCTAGTACTCACCAGTTGGCAAAAATAGAAGCTCTGAGTCCGCTTTGACGAAGTGCCATTGATGCGTTTGATTCAGGTGTTGTAGTAAACAAGGCAGTGCTAGGTTAATGCTAATTCTATTTAGCCATGGGCACACTGTTGTCTGCCTTATACAGTGTAAAATGGTCCCAAACTTCTAGTACTAAGTATTCAGAGAATGCCTAATCTCACCCCTATTTTGTGCCAATCTCAAGTTTCTATGACAACTCACTCCCTCTCACTCGTGATCTGAACACGTTTTATCCTCACTAGGGTCGCGGGGGTCACTGGGGGCCTAATCCAGCTACAATGGGTGAAGGCGGGGTACACCCTGTATGAGACGCCAGTTCATCTCAAATATAAAAAAAAAAAAAAAAAAAAAAGTTCCTCTCGCCCCACGTGGGCGGTGTCTCCTTCAGGCTCGGGTCCTCTACCAGAGGCCTGGGAGCCTGAGGGTTCTGCGCAGGATCTTAGCTGTTCCTAGCAATGCGCTCTTTTGTACACAGATCTCTGATGTTGTTCCTGGTATCTGCTGGAGCCATTCTCCCAGCTTGGGGGTCACTGCCCCTAATGCTCCGATCACTACTGGTACCACCGTTGCCTTCACACTCCACATTTTCTCTAACTCCTCTTTCAGCCCTTGGTATTTCTCAAGCTTCTCATGTTCTTTCTTTCTGATGTTGCTATCACTGGGGACTGCTACATCTATCACCACCACTGTCTTCTCATGTTTATCCACCACCACTATGTCAGGCTGATTGGCCATCACCATCTTGTCAGTCTGGATCTGGAAGTCCCACAGGATCTTGGCCTGCTCCATGTGCCTACTCATCTTAGTCGCTATGATGCCTGATAGAAGCTTCCATGTGGTGCTGAGGCAGGTTATAGGCCGGTAGTTAGATGGTATTGTTCCCCTCTGGGGGTCCTTCATTATGAGGACTGTCCGGCCCTGGGTTAGCCACTCTGTGTGGTTTCCCGATATCAGCAGCTGGTTCATCTGTGCTGCTAGGCGTTCATGGAGTGCTGTCAGTTTCTTAAACCAGTAGGTATGAATCATGTCGGGCCCTGGTGCTGTCCTGCTCTTCATTTTGGACACTCTGGTTTGGATGTCTGCTAGTGTGATGACTACTGGGTCTTGTTCTGGGAGTTGGCTGTGCTCTGCCTGTAAGTCTGTCAGCCATTGGGCATTGGTGTTATGTGTTGCCTCCTTCTCCCAGATGCTCTTCCAGTATTGCTCAGTTTCAGCCCTAGGTGGGTCTGTTGTCACCTTGCCCCCCTGCCATTGAGAGTAGACCTTAGCTGGGTTGGTGGAGAACACCTGGTCCTGGCCTCTACCTCTCTTGTGTATCTCTTTAGGCGGGTTCTTTCCTCAGATTCACACCTCTGCTTAGTTCTGTTAAAACACTGACTTCTCTTTGCCTCTATCTCGATATTTGGGGGTGGTGGTGAAACCACCCCCAAGCTGACCTGTCGTCCTGGCTCCCCCTTGCTCCCCCCGTAGCATCTTTGTACCGTGGATGAGGTACAACGCTGTACCTCATCGATCTCTAGCTGTGATAGCAACCTCTTATTGCGGATATTCGAACACTGAGCTAGGAGCTGTTTCTTAGTCAGTGAGGATGTGGGGTTTCGAAGTAACCATTTCTCCCACATCCTCTGCATGTACCCTCTCTCACTGGGGTTACTCCCGTAGTAACACTCCATCAGTACCATGTTCTCTGCCCTGCTCCATGAATGTCTTGTTCCAGTAGCCAATTTAACATCAGGGTGTCCCGGTTCCTCAACCCCTAACGCGGACCTTGTTGTCCCGGGCGCCGTCCGAGCCGGTATGACTCTATTTATTGTATCGCTCATCGTGAGGTATAGGCATGTATAGCATAAAGTGCCTTGCCTAAGGGCACACCTGGGATTCGAACTGGCAACCTTCCGCACCAAAGTCAGTGGTGTAGACCACTAAGCTATCCAGTCGCTATATATATATATATATATATATATATATATATATATATATATATATATATATATATATATATATATATATATATATATATAATATATATACAATATATATGTGTGTGTGTGTGTGTGTGTGTGTACATATATGTGTGTGTGTGTGTATATAGTGTCTTACACGACTTGGTCCTGCCAAGATGTTAAAGGTGTGCAGTTAAAGGCTTGGTCTCAGTATGGCCTTGATCATGACATACTATATAATGCTAAGAAGAGCCACATAATGATAATTAGAAGCACTGGTGACAGGAAATGAACTTGCCTTACCTTTTACTTGTCAGACAGTCCTCTTGCTGCATGTGAAGAAATTAAGTATCTTGGGCATATCATATCTGATAACTACACAGATGACAAATGTATCTACACCTAAAGTATCTACATTTAACCTACATTACACTATTGTATACTGCTCAACTGTGGTCTTGCTTTAAAAAAACAAGTATGTACAGACTCAAGGTGGCATACAATGACGTAATGAGACTACTGCTTAGGGTTCCCAGGTGGCATAGTGCTAGTCAATTGTTTCTGTCTAATAGAGTGCCAACTTTTGTGGCACTCTTAACACAGTTGATGCCCAGTTTTATGTATCAACTAGATGGGGCAGAAAATAACATAATTGAATCCCTTGTCAGTCCTACTAAAAGCAGCGATAGATTTACCTCTAGGCTAAGAAGGCATTGGTGCAATAGTTTGTATTTCTTATAATGCATGTCTTTTATTCTTATTTATATTATTTATACAGTTTATATTGTGTATTGTATGACTATGGTGTGTGTGATATGGACCTGGATCTGCAATAAAGTTTATTATTACACCGTTGTCATACTACCAAATGGTTTTACTTTGAAATAAAAGCTATGGCCAAATGAACACTATGACTTAATTTAAGCATCTGTGTTAAATATATTGTATTGAAAATGTTGCCTAGAATATATTGACCTTCATCAGTCAAAGGTAAATCAATGATGGGAGCGTAGCTTGTTTCTCCAGTACATTATATAACAAAAAGGCGGCGTTGATGATTGGACCACCTCATGGACATTATTCACCTGCTGAGCTAAGTGAAAGTTTAATTTTGCTCATCTGTCATCAGGTATTGAACCGGCAGTTGTTGTGATTAAAGTACAAGCTAGGAAATGACTGTCGGATAGTGATGTGTTCTAGAAAGTGACTAGATCAGGGCTCTCAAATGCTTTTTCTTCAGGGGCCACATTTAGTCTTTGATCTCCGATGGGCTGGACCAGTAAAATGAAAACATAATAATCTATAAATTAATGACAACTACAAATTTCTGTCATTGTTTTAGTGGGAAAAAAAAATATGGAAATGTTTTATAAATTATCCAAATGCAAAAAAAGTTACATTTCATAAGGAAAATACGGGCAATTTTAACAATATTCTGCCTCAATTTATCATTAGTCCATGTGTTTTATTATGGATCAGTTCTACAAAGACACTAAACTCTTAGTAACAGAAGCAGAAAATGGTTCAAATTGTGTCAAATTTTCTTTAGACATTTCAGGTTGTTCACATTTGTTCAGGTTATTTACATTTGATTGTTACAGGATAGTTTGTAAATGTAAAGATTTTAATAATTTAATCCGATTTTTTGCAGTACGACAAAAATTTGAAGTTGTCATAATTTATAGGCAAAGAAAAAACTGAGAAGAAAATATGAAGTCATTTAATAATTAATATTTATCAGGTTAATTTGCTCTTCAATGCAGCCTGTTGGCGGGCTGCATTTGGCCCCTGGGCCGCATGTTTGAGACCCTTGCTCTAGAGCAGTGGTTCTCAAACTTTTTTCAGTGATGTACCCACTTTACAAACATATTTTTAGTCAAGTACCCCCTGAGATGGGCAAAACATGTTTCTAAGAAAAAAGAGGTACAGTGCTCTAAAATTAGTGTCTGATTTATTCAACAAACTTATATCAGTTTTTATCTCATAATTTAGACTTTTTATTTCATGATTTTGACTTCACTTAATGCGCCTTATAATGCAGAAATTATTATTATTATTATTATTATTGTTGTTGTTGTTATTATTATTATTATTTTATTTTTTGAATTTATTTTTTTAAGAATTTAGAAAAGCTTCACGTACCCACTGCAGTACCTCCACAGACCTACCGGGGTATGCGTACCCCCATTTGATAACCACTGCTCTCGCAGAAAATTTGTATTGCTGTGTTTGTCTTCATGTCCATAGTGCCGTGAGCTGAAACCATATCCTTGTTTTCCTCCTACGTTGACCACTAATGCTTTAGTGGAGGATGGAGAAGAAGTGCAGAGGCAACAGGAAACCAGAGCAATAATCTGAAAACCATTAATTCATCTTTTCCGATTGGGATATCCTTCCTGACACAGAAGCAGTGTGTCATCAGGGACTTCAGCAGTGGGGTTGTGAGGGTGAGGAGGAAGAGGAGAATGTCTTCCTCCAGAAACCCTGCCGCAGCAGACTATCAGTTTCTGAGGAGGCTTTTGTCTTGTGTAACCAATGCCTCTTCTCTGTCCCCACCTCTTCCTCTGCACTGTGGAAAATTAAAAAAAACAACAAAAAACTAGACAGTCAAAGACAGTAGATCTCCACAAAGGCTTGATATGGCGTCGTATGACGTCAAAACATGACGTGATGGAGCCATAGGTGTTGACCTGATGAGACCATGTAAATGAAAAAAACACCAGATTCTATTTTGTCTGAATCCTAAGATATTACCACTGATGTGTGTTAGCTGTTGACCTTTAGTGTCACCTTGACCTTTGACCTTCATTACTCAAAATCTAATAGGTCCTTTCGTGACCCACTATCTATCATTCCTGAAAGTTTCAGCTAAATCCTTTCAGAACTTTCGTGTGTAATCCTGCTGACAGATAGAAATTCAGTCTGTTTCTTCCTTCTATCCATCTTCTTGTATACACCAAATTTCAGAACGATCTGTCAAGAGTTGGTGACGCTACAGTGTGAACAATAAATGGTCAATATTTGGTGAACTTTGACTTTGGGTGCTGACAATGAAGGTCAAGTCTTTTTCAGTCTAATATTCAGGGTGACGAACCCTATATCAAATCTATATTTACCCAAGAAGTTTGAAATCAATCATATTAAAACTATTCAAGTACTGGACACTGACATTTTTTTACACCTTGACCTTTGACCTAGATCCCAGACCGCAGGTGACATGGACGAAACTGTGGTCGCGAGAGTGAAAACAAACACACATACAATCATACAAACACACATACAAACATACAAGCAAATGCTACCGATCAACATACTTGACCAAATCTCAATTTGGTCAAGTGTCTGTCTGTCTGTTACTTGACCAAATCTCAATTTGGTCAAGTAACAGACAGACAGACACACAAACGGGCCAGACTTGAATATCTCCTTGGCAGAAGTAATAAAAATGCAGTTTTATGAGCTGTATTATCAAACCTAGCAAAGCCATTTACAATGCACTAATGTTAGCTTTAATCAAATCCCACTGCTTTGGAATCTTTTAGATCTGAATTTTCTAAACTTTTTAGTGAAACCAAACCTCCCTGGAGACCTTTCTCCTGTTTCTGTTGATTTCTTTTTACATTCTAATCCATTTGTGTGTGTGTGTGTGTTAGTGTGTGTGATGTGAATGCTGATGTCATGGTGTGTGTGTGTGTGTGTGGGGGGGGGGGGGGGGGGGGGTGTCAGTCCAGATTACACCCGGCTGCTTTCATCACGTTGGCACCCACACACCAGGAACTTATGACATAATGTAAATAGTCATGCAGCCTAAGGATGAAGACTGGAGTCATCATCATCATTAGCATCATTTTATCATAATAATCAGACCACTTCATCAGACACCCACCGCCCCCCTGGTATATACAGAGAAATTAATACATCTAAACAACAACAGAATGAGGATCACTGAAGTAAACTGGCACATTTATTTAACCTTCTATGAGACTGATCAAGGAAATTCATAAATTATTATTATTATTATTATTATTATTATTATTATTATTATTATTATTATTATTATTATTATTATTATTATTATTATTATTATTATTATTATTATTATTATTATTATTATTGCCATTATTATTATTAAAGTGTATTAAGGCCTAAAATAAAGCAATATATATATTTAATTTTAGTGAATTTACTTTAGACATTTCATGTTGTTTATACTTGTTCAGTTTTTTCACATTTTATTGTTACATTATATGTAAATATCTCCATATTTTCATGTTATTTTTTTAAAAAAACATAGTCCAGTATTTCATTATAAATGTAAATGAAGCTGTATGCAACAGCAAACCTTAGCCTACTAACTGGTTATTGTTTAAAAAAAAAAAAAAAAAAAAAAAAAAAAAAAAAAAGAATGCAATGATCCACTGTTTTGGTCTTCCTCCTAAAACATCTTATGGATACAGAGGTTCATGTCTGTAGATCAGTAACTGTGGACACACTATTTGAGGACATGAAGACCTCAGGACACGTGGGTTTGTCTTTAGGGACCCTCTACTTACTACAACATAAATGTGATGTTGTTTAGAACTTTAGAAGATATATATATATATATATATATATATATATATATATATATATATATATATATATATATATATATATATATATATATATATCTTTTGCTGTTTTTTTTCATGGGTGCAGTGGATCAAAATCTTCTTCATCATGTGTGTGAATTTCAGCCAATGTATTTCTGTCCCAATCTGTATTTTCCAATAAAAGGCAACCGTAGATTTGTGCCTCGAAGAAGACAGAGGTTGGCGAGCTGAGAGAGTGAGAGAGAAAATGTCGAAGCGGAAGATGAAATCCGGCGGATCAAAAAAATACAAGCAGCTTCCAGTGGCACAGAGTTTGTCTGACAGTGGATCTGCAAGTAAGAGTGTCACCACCGCGATTGATAAGGGTGAGGTGACAGATTCATCCCCACACCTCTGGGAATCCAGTGGAGACCATCACTCTGGGAGTGTAGGTAAATGTGTTCATTCATTCATTATCTGAACCCGCTTTATCCTCACTGGGTCACTGGGGCCTAATCCAGCTACAATGGGCGAAGGCGGGGTACACCCTGTATGAGACGCCAGTTCATTGCAGGGCTGACATACATAGACAAACAATCACTCTCACATTCACACCTATGGCCAATTTTAGATTAACCAATTAACCTATCAGTGCATGTCTTTGGATGGTGGGAGGAAACCGGAGTGCCTGGCGAAAACCCATGCAGACACGGGGAGGACATGCAAACTCCACACAGAAAGGTCTGGTGTGGGATTCGAACCAGGGTCCTTCTTGCTGCGAGGCACGAGTGCTAACCACTGCACCACCGTGCCGCCCGGTAAATGTGTTATAATGCCATATTGATGTTCCTATATGTGCATGTGTGCTGGTTTGGTACATACTAAAAGTTGTGAACATGTTGCGTGAACACCCATGAACGAGGCATCACAAGGTTTTGGGACACGTCATGTTTGGGTCTCAAAAGTTCAGTGAAAATGGCCAAAAACTCTGGCAGTATGGAGGATTGATTTTAAAGTGCTTTTATTAGTTTTTAAGAATCTTAATGGTTGTGGCCCCGTTTACTTATTGGATCTGCTTTTAACATGAGCCCTCTCGGACCCTCAGGTCCTTGGGTAATAAGCTTTTCATTATTTCTAGAGTTCACACTAAAACGTATGGTGAGGCCTCATTCAGTTTTTATTTCCCCAAACTATGGAACAGTCGACCTGAGGATCTGAGGACTGCTGCGAGTGTTCATATTTTTAAGAGTAAACTGAAAACCTACCTTTTTAACTTAGCGTTTAGTTAAATTTTACTCTTACCATTATTTCATTCTGCTATTTTATAAATTATTACTTTTATTTTATTACTATTATTTATTTATGTATTTATTCTATTCTTTTTAACTCTGTAAATATTTGAACTTGTCCTACAATTGCGGGATAATGGTGGTGGTGGTGGGGGGGGGGGGGTCTGATGAAAAGTACTTTGTGCTACATGCACCATGTATGAAAAGTGCTATAAAGTGTGATAGACAGATAGATAGATAGATGTGATAGATAGATAGTCTATTCTGAACATAGCTGGTAGTCAGTGAGTTAAGTACAGAATATAAGTACTTCTTCCACCTCTGTCTGAGGTCCATATATTTATCAGTCTTTGATTGAAAAGACATGAAGAAGAAGAATGTAATCAATGAAATTACAACCTTTGTGACATGGTTTAATTCTACTGTTTTTTAAAGCAACACAAGATCTGTCTGAAAGTCTTAAGAAGATCAGTCAAATACATGTGGGGTGAAATGAGTTTTACTGTGACCAAAGTGAAGAGTGGCATTTTGTTGTGTTGTTGCTGCCTTGAGTTCTTGGCTGTATTGAACTGCCACCTAACATTACTGTTTTTGCCAAACACATCTTGTATCTGCACATTTTTAGGAGGTTTTACGCTCAGAGAATTCACAACGTTCTGTTTATATTGTGAGACCTGCATGTGTCCAGAGCCTTTAGGGTGCAAACACATTTCAAGCTTCCCTGAAGCTCGATTTTCTGCTGATATACAACATATAAATACAGCTTGACACCTGGAAATGGGACATGCACTAGTTAAGCCACCATGTCCGCCTCTATATGCACGCTGGCTTTATTTGTAGAGAAGGGAAGGCCTAGAATAGTAGAGAGAACAGATAATATGAGAAAAAAATAAAGGTTTAACACAAGTGCCAGTGGTGTTTGATTTTTATTCTATGCAGGGATGTACAATATATCAAAAAAATATCATTGTCATGTTAACACAATATGCAATATTCATACGCCATATCTAAGATCATTAAAGTATGTTGTAGCATCACTGGTGTCTAACAAAAAAGTATGGCTGCACTATATGAAGACCAGGTAATTAAAAAGACTGAATCCATTTTGGGGAATTCTACACACCCTCTGCACAGTGAATTCCAATTTCTGCCCTCTGGTTGCCGTTTCAAATATCCATTATCTCAAACCAACAGATACAAGGACTCTAGTGATGCACGGGCTGACCCGAAGTGAGTGGGAACCTGCGGTCACCCGCAGTTGTGGGTCATTGAAAAATATTTTAAATGATATTCGGGTTGTTTGTTGTTTGAAGGAAAACATTAAAATAACCTGGTAAATCATTGTAATTTAAATATTAGGTACATTTTTCTATTATTAATAAATACACTTGTGGTCACGGTGGTGCAGTGGTTAGCAGTCGTGCCTCACAGACAGAAGGAGCCAGGTTCAAATCCCACACCAGACCTTTCTGTGTGGAGTTTGCATGTTCCCCCCATGTCTGTGTGGGTTTCCTCCAAGTACTCCAGTTTCCTCCCACCATCCAAACACATACACTGATAGGTTAACTGGTTAATCTAAATCACCCATATGTGTGAATATGAGAGTGATTGTTTGTCTATATATGTTCAGCCCTGAGATGAACTGGAGACTCATACAGGGTGTACCCCACCTTCACCTGCTGGAGCTGGATTAGACCCCCAGTGACCCTAGTGAGGATAAAGCGGGTTCAGATGACAAGACTAGACAAGACTTAACTGAATTTCCGTGATGGTGACGTACAATGTCAGAACTGTCCTACAGTATGGAGGGAGCAAAAGAGAAAATAACTTTATTTTCTCTCTGAGTGGAAGCTACGGAAACATACAAACAAAAAAGTAAGGTTTGGGACGCATTGGCTGAGATTGTTAAAGGAGTCATTCTGTGGTTATTTCATTAATATTGTTGTGTTCTCCATTGTTATTGAATGCATTGTGTGTTGGTTCTATTTAAAAAATATCTGGATTATTTTGTTTCCAGCTGTATTTGGAGGGTAGAAAAAGGACTGGTACCGGTACTTCCTCATACATGTCCATCATGCGATAATGAGGCGTCTCTGATTGCCTCAGAATGTGTGAAGTAACACTCCATCCTCCCCTCTGGCTCCGTGTGTGTTTACCAACCCAGAGTAACATCCAGCTAGGTTTTGTGTCATTGCTTGTTTGCAGGGGAAAAAACCAGGCTTTATTTCCACAGAGAGCACATGAATCAGTTCGATTCGCCATTTTTTTCCAGTTTGTGCACCAGCTACTGAGGCGCCATCTTCTCCTGTAGATGCTAATGCTAATGCTAGTTCAGATTTGCCGCAATGGGGGACGGGCTTAACCCTTTAACCCCGCGCTGACACATTCTGACTGGATTGTTTAGTTGAAATATTCAGAAAAAAAACATAATTTTTTTTTAATCTGGGTTTTTACTGGGTTTTAATGCAAACAAATTGTTTCATGCCATTTGTTATTTTATAGATATTTATATAGTTTTTTTGTTCATTTTGTTGCTTATTTTATTTATTTTTCTACATTTTGTTTATTTTAGTATTTTTCTTCAATTGTGTTCCATTTGTGTCTGTGTGTTCACGTTACTTATTATTTTATTGATTTATTCATATTTTGTTAATTTTTATTGATCACTTTGGCTGTTTTTTTTTTTTTTTTTTTACTGTGGAACTGCTTAAGTTTCAGGAGTTAAAGGTTTAACCCCACATGGATGACGCCAATGTCCACATGACTTAGTGTGGACAGACTTTTTCTATGAATGATGGTAAATCCATCCAGTGGAGGGGACACACCACGCAGCAAACGCAGCATGTGTTGGTAACTTGGGGCGACCCAAAGGATTCCAAAAGAAGAAAAGTGGTTTTCAGCAGAATGACACCTTTAAAGATGATGAGCTGCTCCCAATGTTTTCTTTTTTTGTGGAAACCGGGTTCAAATGTCTCTTTGGGTGGTACATGTTGTCGACCCCTGGTTTAGATGCTGCGTTAGCGTTGATAGCTTTTGAATGATGAAGCAGGACAAAAATATTTTCTCAACATATTAACTTACAAAGACATGGAATTTTAACACAGAAATCAATGCAGGTATGTGAGTAAGGTCATATGATATTCATAAAGACCTTTGACTACTTTTTAAAAATGTGGGTCCAGAAGTGGTTTGGGTCCATCCTTTTCAAATATATTTATTGCGGTCTGAGTTGTTGGCAGGCTAGTTAAAAAAACCGGGTTGTTTCTACATCGACCCGCACATCACTGCTGTACATCTATATCGCAGATTTTGCCAGTATCATGCAGCTCTTGTGTTTATTAAATGCATGGTAAAAACAAAGGTGTTCAAACAGAATCAGTATTAGGGCTTTGACTTCAAATTTTGACATTTGAATATAATTTGAATGTTATAAAAGAAAGAATCATTCGAACGAATATTAGACAGCTCTTAATATTCGTATATGGTATCATTAAGCCTATTTATTTTACTTTTATGAATGTGGTTGTAAACAGTTTCAGTTCAGATTATGTTTTTCTTTTTTTACATCTGGGGAAATATGTGAATCATGAACATGAAGTTCATTATCTTTGAGTTTATCTGGGCACCTGTAGATATTAGCGTCCCGCTAATGTCCCGCTAGCTGAAGCACGTCTGAGATTCATACGTCCACAAAGTGAGCAGGTAAAACTAATCTGTGACTGTTTTACATGTCGGGTCAATTTTTTTTAACTCATTTTCTAAATGTCCCCTTTTGATTGTCAATGAGGCTAACAGTTTAGAGGCTTTCATCAGTACAGGTGTGACAGAGGTACTGTTAAATTTTGATTTGGTGTGTAGTGTTTTTTTTATAACCAATGTGTGCACGCCCCTACGAGACTTTGTCAGCACAGACTGTTACCAGCTGAGGTTGATTGGGATGAGAAACACCTGTGCTGGGGGGACAGGACTTAAGGAGCTCTCAGGCAGATCCAGAAGAAAGATCCAGAAGGCTGATCCAGGAGGAGATCCGGCTGGCTGAGCCGGCAGGCGGACCGCGCCGCGGGGGGACAGACTACCCAGCCAGCCCGGCCGACCCATCGAGTCACTAGGGTGGACATGTTCACAGGTTCCCTAGCAGCGGTGCCTTTGGGGCCCGGCAGGGGTGACTCGGTGGGCGTGGGTTGGGCGCTGGCCGGCTGGGTGTCCTGTGGACAGGTTCCCCGCGGTGCGGCGAGACGCTGAGAGCAGCGGTGCGGCGAGACGCTGAGAGCAGCGGTGCGGCGAGACGCTGAGAGCAGCGGTGCGGCGAGACGCCGGGAGCAGCGGTGCGGCGAGACGCTGGAGCAACGGTGCGGCGAGACGCCGGAGCAGCGGTGCGGCGAGACGCTGAGAGCAGCGGTGCGGAGAGACGCTGAGAGCAGCGGTGCGGCGAGACGCCGGGAGCAGCGGTGCGGCGAGACGCCGGAGCAACGGTGCGGCGAGACGCCGGAGCAGCGGTGCGGCGAGACGCTGAGAGCAGCGGTGCGGCGAGACGCTGAGAGCAGCGGTGCGGAGAGACGACGGGAGCAGCGGTGCGGAGAGCAGCCGGGAGCAGCGGTGCGGCGAGACGCCGAGAGACACCGGGAGCAGCGGTGCGGAGAGGCACCGGGAGCAGCGGTGCGGAGAGGCGCCGGGAGCAGCGGTGCGGCGAGACGCCGGAGCAGCGGTGCGGCGAGACGCCGGAGCAACGGTGCGGCGAGACGCCGGAACAACGGTGCGGCGAGACGCCGGGAGCAGCGGTGCGGCGAGACGCCGAAAGACGCCGGGAGCAGCCGGGAGCAACAAGCGACAGTGAGAGAAACGTGGCCTGGCCCTTGCCAGATTTTAATGAACTTTTAATTCGGGTTTTATTCTCTTAGAAAATGTCATTGTTTTAACGAATTCTAAATAAATCATCCTTTTATGACTGGCACTCTCATGCTTGCTTCACCTGGGTTAAGCTCTCAGTGTTTTTAGTTTGTTTTTTTATTTTTTTTTACTCGCTTTACGAGGCCCGCCCCCTTTACATATTTTTGGCGTTGTCGGCAGGATTAAATTATTTATTTGGGCCATTAGTATTTTTTTTCGTGAGAGCATTTATTTAACCCAGTGAAGCAAAAATGATGATTCCAGTTTATCCCGGTGCCCCACAACAAGAACGGCAACCTGAGACACTAAACGGTGGACTTCCAATGTTTTAGGGGTTTATACCCCCTGCACCTCCAGCACAGGTGGAGGAAGAGCCAGGACTACCTAGGTGCTCGACCCGGCAAAATTTGGGACAATTACCAGCTCGGTATAGGGAATAAGCATGCACGTTGCAGGGACTGACAACGGAAAGCCGTGGGGGGATGTGACAGAGGTACTGTTAAATTTTGATTTGGTGTGTAGTGTTTTTTTTATAACCAATGTGTGCACGCCCCTACGAGACTTTGTCAGCACAGACTGTTACCAGCTGAGGTTGATTGGGATGAGAAACACCTGTGCTGGGGGGACAGGACTTAAGGAGCTCTCAGGCAGATCCAGAAGAAAGATCCAGAAGGCTGATCCAGGAGGAGATCCGGCTGGCTGAGCCGGCAGGCGGACCGCGCCGCGGGGGGACAGACTACCCAGCCAGCCCGGCCGACCCATCGAGTCACTAGGGTGGACATGTTCACAGGTTCCCTAGCAGCGGTGCCTTTGGGGCCCGGCAGGGGTGACTCGGTGGGCGTGGGTTGGGCGCTGGCCGGCTGGGTGTCCTGTGGACAGGTTCCCCGCGGTGCGGCGAGACGCTGAGAGCAGCGGTGCGGCGAGACGCTGAGAGCAGCGGTGCGGCGAGACGCTGAGAGCAGCGGTGCGGCGAGACGCCGGGAGCAGCGGTGCGGCGAGACGCTGGAGCAACGGTGCGGCGAGACGCCGGAGCAGCGGTGCGGCGAGACGCTGAGAGCAGCGGTGCGGAGAGACGCTGAGAGCAGCGGTGCGGCGAGACGCCGGGAGCAGCGGTGCGGCGAGACGCCGGAGCAACGGTGCGGCGAGACGCCGGAGCAGCGGTGCGGCGAGACGCTGAGAGCAGCGGTGCGGCGAGACGCTGAGAGCAGCGGTGCGGAGAGACGACGGGAGCAGTGGTGCGGAGAGCAGCCGGGAGCAGCGGTGCGGCGAGACGCCGAGAGACGCCGAGAGACACCGGGAGCAGCGGTGCGGAGAGGCACCGGGAGCAGCGGTGCGGAGAGGCGCCGGGAGCAGCGGTGCGGCGAGACGCCGGAGCAGCGGTGCGGCGAGACGCCGGAGCAACGGTGCGGCGAGACGCCGGAACAACGGTGCGGCGAGACGCCGGGAGCAGCGGTGCGGCGAGACGCCGAAAGACGCCGGGAGCAGCCGGGAGCAACAAGCGACAGTGAGAGAAACGTGGCCTGGCCCTTGCCAGATTTTAATGAACTTTTAATTCGGGTTTTATTCTCTTAGAAAATGTCATTGTTTTAACGAATTCTAAATAAATCATCCTTTTATGACTGGCACTCTCATGCTTGCTTCACCTGGGTTAAGCTCTCAGTGTTTTTAGTTTGTTTTTTTTATTTTTTTTTACTCGCTTTACGAGGCCCGCCCCCTTTACACAGGCAACCAGGAAAACCAAGGAACAGTGTTTCACACACAACAAGGCAACGGACAAATGACGATGTTTGTGGATTATGTAACTTTAAAAGTGTCAGCCAATAATAATGCTCATTACTGCCACACTGCATGTTTCATCAGTAATGGTTGGAAACACGCCAGAATATTTGACATATTTGACTGAATACTGCCCCCTGGTGGACTGAATATAATATTTAATTTTGATGTTGAGGTTACTGAGGCATTTTCAGAGTAATATAATTAATAAATATTCAAATATTATTCGAATATCTAAATTAATTTCCAAATGAAATTCTAACATGAGATTTGGGCAAAGGTCTAAGCTCTAATCAGTATTGATCGGCCCTCTAAGCCGTCAGAGCCACTTTAACTGTAGTCTTCTTTGTTGAATTTCATTCTGTCCCTTTCAGCGGCAAATGCTCTTTAATGTGACCTCTAATCAGTGATGTCATCAGACATCACTCCTCTGGGATACGCCCACTCTCATCACTGACACTTAAACAGGAAGTAGCAGCGTCCTCTCCCTGGGCGCTTCCTCTGCTTTTCTGCCAGCGGTGGAATGTTGTGTGTTTGTGCATCTCACACTGGAATACATCCTGATCTGCTCTGGGACGGAAATTCACTCACATAATTATCTGTTTTATTTATTAATTTCACTTTATTTAATAGGGATAATATATTTAACATTTACACCAAAGGGAAAATGTGATGCTGAAAAGACTTCGAATATCAGATCATTTTCAGTCTCTGTTTTAAACACTATAAAAAAGATATGCAACACTCTAAAAAAATATACATAACTCTATCAAAAATATACACGATACTATACAACTATACACAACACTATAAAAAAATATATTAGACAGTATTAATATACTTAATCTTTTGATGCATGAATTATTAGACCTTAAGTCAAGATTTTTTCCTCAGTGTTTTTATTCTTTAGGCTGAAAAAAACTATGTGATGTAAATGTTTTAAATGAATAATGATTTTTTTAAATAGATATAATAATGTCCACTCAGCTGGAAAACATGTTTAAGATATGAACCAAAGAAACAGGTTTTTATAATACAATATCAGAACATTATGATTTTTTTTTTTAAATGCAGTTTGTGTTTACAAAGAGACTGTTAATTACAGTCTAGTAACAAGTAATATATTTCCAGGTAAACATGTTAATGCTGATCAGGTTTAAAAACAGACCAGTTACAGTACAGCTTGCCACTGGACTGACCAGGATGCATCAAAGGGTTAAAATAATGTGTAACATTCTGGAGACAGAAATAAAACAAAGTAATAACATAAATCTACACAAAATTATTTCAAAACAAGTTTATGGAAGAGGTGTGAGTGGTATACTGTGGTTGTGATTAATTTATAATAGAATATATATTTATGGGGATAATATGTTGTGGCTGTGTACATATATATGACCACAGCCATATATATATATATATATATATATATATATATATATATATATGTGACCCGCCACCACGAAACCAGGCATAAGTCGCGCTGAGCCGTTCAGAGCTACAGCCAAATTTAGGCTGGAAGGTGATTTCTTATTTGTGTTTACACCTTATCAAAAAACGGTACCGTAACACCTCTATGTTCAGTTCCTGTGGTCATTACATTGAAATCCAATCAATAAAGGTGTTTATTGGGTCAATTATTTAAGCGGTGACAAAAGTTTAAGGATTGCTGAGCAAAGACAAAGACGACTTCCACCTCTTTTCGCCGAACAAACCGGTCTCCGTTCCGTGCGTAAACATCCAAGTGTTCGGTACGAGGTAAAAGACTATATTGAATGCTCTTGTCCAATGGTGTAAGCCAAATGATTATAATACGTTGCAATTCTGTCCTATTATTATAATATATAAAACTTCTGTGACATGTCCATCAGAGTGTCCTTTAACATCTGTGAATATTTTTTTGTCAATCGGATACGAATTATGGTAACACTTTACAATAAGGGTACATGAATCATGTTGGAATCATGTTGGAATCATGGTCTGATTCATGATGAATTAACATATGACTCATGTATGTACTAATGATTAATATATCATGAGTCATGAAAGGATTCCTGTTGGAATCATGATGACTCATGATGAGTCACTATTAATATATCATGAATTAACACTGCTGTTAATTCATGTTGTTAATATATCATGAATTGTTAATTCATGTTGTTAATATATCATGAATTAACACTGCTGTTAATTCATGTTGTTAATATATCATGAATTGTTAATTCATGTTGTTAATATATCATGAATTAACACTGCTGTTAATTCATGTTGTTAATATATCATGAATTGTTAATTCATGTTGTTAATATATCATGAATTAACACTGCTGTTAATTCATGTTGTTAATATATCATGAATTGTTAATTCATGTTGTTAATATATCATGAATTAACACTGCTGTTAATTCATGTTGTTAATATATCATGAATTGTTAATTCATGTTGTTAATATATCATGAATTAACATTGCTGTTAATTAATGCTGTTAATATATCATAACACTGCTGATAGCTATCAATCAAATTATATATGAATCAAACTTTAGTGAAGGGTGCATGAGTAATGATGAAGTAATATCTGTTTTATGGTGAATTAAAACTAGGACGGGGGCTTCCAACCTTCATATCCGTCACCTGCTGGCCGTGGTCTACTTACCCCTCTGCTGGACTCAGCCCCTGGCCTACTGTTTTCCACAAGTCATATTCATGATGAATTAACTTATTAATTAGCAAAATCTTTTGAGTCACTATATGAGTCATGATATATTAATGATTAACATATGATGAATTCATGTATGAACAAGCATATTTATGATGAATTAATGTATGAACAAGCATATTCATGATGAATTAATGTATTACTTAGCAAAATCTTTTGAGTCACTATAGGAGTCATGATATATTAATGATTAACATATCATGAATTAATGTATGAACAAGACATATTCCTACTGTGTTAATGCATACTCTGAAAATAATTCATGTCTGACTCATGATAGGTTGCCCCTTATTCTGCAGTCATGACATTATCATGATTACTACACCATGAGTTAATGTATGAACAAGCATATTCATGATGAATTAATGTATGAACAAACATATTCATGATGAATTAATGTATTACTTAGCAAAATCTTTTGAGTCACTATAGGAGTCATGATATATTAATGATTAACATATCATGAATTAATGTATGAACAAGACATATTTCTAGTGAGTTAATACATACTCTGAAAATAATTCATGTCTGACTCATGATAGGTTGCCCCTTATTCTGCAGTCATGACATTATCATGATTACTACACCATGAGTTAATGTATGAACAAGCATATTCATGATGAGTTAATGTATGAACAAGAGATATTCATGATGAATTAACATATTACTTAGCAAAATCTTTTGAGTCACCATATGAGTCATGGTATATTAATGATTAACATACCATTAATTAATGTATAAAGATGTGATATTCAGAATGTGTTAATATATACTTAGAGAAGAAATTATGATTAAAGTTTTCTTTGCCTCTTATTGTAAAGTCATGACATCACAATCATAACTATACTATTAACCAGTGTGTAATATACAATTACAATACAAATGATTTATATAAACCAAGTGAAATCACAGCATTGTGTATTTTCCGAATGTCATCAATACAACCAAAATACCAGATTGGGTACAACAACATTTTAATTACCAAAAATATCCAAAGGCAGATCACAGAGAGAGAGGGAGAGAGACAAAGAGAGAAAGAAAGAGAGAGAGAAATAAAAGTCATTCTCCACAGTACACGGATGCATTGTCCTGCATGAAAAAAGTTAAAAAGTGCCCAAAAGTCAAGTCAAAATCTGCCTTGTTCAGAGAGACAACCAGAAGGAGGTTTTCCTGCCGCCTTCTCCGCAACCAGCCGTTTCTGGCGATCATGCACTCCTAATATGCCGAATACCCACTTTTTCTGTCGGCATGTTGCTGCAGCCCTTCCGCGGTGATACTGTAAAACACAAAAAGCAAAGATGGCAGACTCATGGTGAGGACAAGGGGGAGTTTGTTAAAAAAAAAAAAGTTTGAGAACTACCACGTTAGTGTATGTGACCTTTTCTTTTTTGCAGCATATCATCAAAATAGTGTCCACCATGCCAAACAACGCCAAAGCGATCACATGGAACAAGCTCCAGCAGCACCTACTGTCCCATGCCCACACTAAACTAAATATGTGGATTAGAGATGGTCTCCACAGCCACCTTTTGCACCACAAGAACAAAACCTTCACTGACAGGACACTGTGTATAATAATAATAATAATAATAATAATAATAATAATAATAATAATAATAATAATAATAATAATAATAATAATAATAATAATAATAATAATAATAATAATAATAATAATAGACTTGTCTTTTTATGTCACCAATGCTGACCTCATTTAAAATAATATAAGTGCTTGTGAATTTTGCCTTTGAGTAGTAAACAAGTGCATGCAAAATTTTAGCTGTTTTGTAAAAATAATAATAAAAAAAGACAAAGTTTGGCCCTTGATTTCATCCCAGATTAAAATTTTGCCCCACTGTGAATTTCAGTTTGACACCCCTGCCCTATCCCACCAAAATACTGCCTCTGGTTCAGTTTCATCATGCAAATATTCCACTATTTTAGCCACCTTGGGTTCCATGAAAGGCACCATATAAAACTAAGTTATTATTTTCACATTGCTGTAAGAACAACAGTGTTTCGGGGAAATTGTCAGAGGTGGACAAACTACTGAAAAAATATAGTTGAATAAAATTATCTTTACTTTGTTTAAATTCTACTCAGAGTAAAAGTACACATCTAAAAATATACAAAATTACTTTATTTAAAATATAACTTGAGTACAAATTACTTCATTAAAAGTTTCAACCTGCGCAGAGATCAACCACGCATCTATGAGGGGTCAGATAGTCAACAAATGACATGATACGTTCCATACATGATATCTAGCAACTGGAGAACATCAGCCAAATGATATGTCTACAGCCGTTTTTTTACGTTCAGAACTAATAAATTATGAGAGATTACCGGCACAAATTACAAAGCGGGAGGGGGCGGGAGATGGGTCTGAAATACGGGAGAGTCCTGGGAAAAACGGGAATGTTAGCAGTTCAGTGTAAACATTTTTCAGTCCCATTGTACAGCCCACAACATGAGAATAAAGAAATTTAAACAACAATTAAAACTATTCAAACACACAAAATGCACGCAACACAAAGTGTTGAACTACGACTATCATCCCATTCCCTCGTCTACTTCCCTTGATCAGGGTAAAAATAATATAACGGCACGTTGTGCTTACATTGTGTCCCGTTGTTACACGGGGTGTTTAAAACAAACAATAAATTATCCGTTTGTGATGTGATGACTTACCACCACAAGCTTTCGCTAATTTTGACGTAGAATTCTTCTCGGAATCCTTCAATTTCAGAAAGGTTGCTAGCAAGACAAGGTCACGCAACTGACGTTCACTTCCGGGGTCAAAATGTTCCGCCCAAATATATTTCCCCCCACTATCAATATTGTACTCAGTAATGTGAGGGGTTTAAAATATAGCGTGTAAAATACTTGCATCAAAATGTAATTGAGTAAAAGTAAAAATTGCACATTTAACAAACCACTCTAAAAATTACAAGTTAAAACAACCGTGACCCCGGATATCATGGACGAGGATTCCGAGAAGAATTCTACGTCAAATTAGCGAAAGCATGTGGCGGTAAGTTAACACACGTGCCTTGTCCCTCACATTACAAACGGGTAATTTATTGTTTGTTTTAAACACCCCGCATAACAACCTTCCCATGTAAGCACAACGTGGTGCCGTCATATTATTTTTACTCTGATCAAGGGAAGTAGACAAGGGAATGGGATGATAGTCGTAGTTCAAAAGAATGTATTTTAAACAGTTGGACCCAATGTGGACATTTTTAATTTTAGGATCCTGTGGGCACTTTGTGTTGCGTGCATTTTGTGTTTTTGAATAGTTTTAATTGCCGTTTAAATTTATTTATTCTCATGTTATGGGCTGTACAATGGGACTGAAAAATGTTTGCACTGAACTGCTAACATTCCCGTGTTTCCCAGGACTCTCCCGTATTTCAGACCCATCTCCTGCCCCCTCCCGCTTTGTAATTTGTGCCGGTAATCTCTCATAATTTATTAGTTCTGAACGTCAAAAACAAACTGTGGACATATCATTTGGCTGATGTTCTCCAGTTGCTAGAATTATGGAACATAATTTGTTGACTATCTGACCCCTCATAGATGCGTGGTTGATCTCTGCGCAGGTTGAAACTTTTAATGAAGTAATTTGTACTCAAGTTATATTTTAAATAAAGTAATTTTGTATATTTTTAGATGTGTACTTTTACTCTGAGTAGAATTTAAACAAAGTAAAGATAATTTTATTCAACTATATTTTTTCAGTAGTTTTTCCACCTCTGACAATTTCCCTGAAACACTGTTGTTCTTACAGAAATGTGAAAATAATAACTTAGTTTTATATGGTGCCTTTCATGGAACCCAAGGTGGCTAAAATAGTGGAATATTTGCATGATGAAACTGAACCAGAGGCAGTATTTTGGTGGGATAGGGCAGGGGTGTCAAACTGAAATTCACAGTGGGGCAAAATTTTAATCTGGGATGAAATCAAGGGCCAAACTTTGTCTTTTTTTATTATTATTTTTACAAAACAGCTAAAATTTTGCATGCACTTGTTTACTACTCAAAGGCAAAATTCACAAGCACTTATATTATTTTAAATGAGGTCAGCATTGGTGACATATAAAGACAAGTCTATTATTATTATTATTATTATTATTATTATTATTATTATTATTATTATTATTATTATTATTATTATTATTATACACAGTGTCCTGTCAGTGAAGGTTTTGTTCTTGTGGTGCAAAAGGTGGCTGTGGAGACCATCTCTAATCCACATATTTAGTTTAGTGTGGGCATGGGACAGTAGGTGCTGCTGGAGCTTGTTCCATGTGATCGCTTTGGCGTTGTTTGGCATGGTGGACACTATTTTGATGATATGCTGCAAAAAAGAAAAGGTCACATACACTAACGTGGTAGTTCTCAAACTTTTTTTTTTTTAACAAACTCCCCCTTGTCCTCACCATGAGTCTGCCATCTTTGCTTTTTGTGTTTTACAGTATCACCGCGGAAGGGCTGCAGCAACATGCCGACAGAAAAAGTGGGTATTCGGCATATTAGGAGTGCATGATCGCCAGAAACGGCTGGTTGCGGAGAAGGCGGCAGGAAAACCTCCTTCTGGTTGTCTCTCTGAACAAGGCAGATTTTGACTTGACTTTTGGGCACTTTTTAACTTTTTTCATGCAGGACAATGCATCCGTGTACTGTGGAGAATGACTTTTATTTCTCTCTCTCTTTCTTTCTCTCTTTGTCTCTCTCCCTCTCTCTCTGTGATCTGCCTTTGGATATTTTTGGTAATTAAAATGTTGTTGTACCCAATCTGGTATTTTGGTTGTATTGATGACATTCGGAAAATACACAATGCTGTGATTTCACTTGGTTTATATAAATCATTTGTATTGTAATTGTATATTACACACTGGTTAATAGTATAGTTATGATTGTGATGTCATGACTTTACAATAAGAGGCAAAGAAAACTTTAATCATAATTTCTTCTCTAAGTATATATTAACACATTCTGAATATCACATCTTTATACATTAATTAATGGTATGTTAATCATTAATATACCATGACTCATATGGTGACTCAAAAGATTTTGCTAAGTAATATGTTAATTCATCATGAATATCTCTTGTTCATACATTAACTCATCATGAATATGCTTGTTCATACATTAACTCATGGTGTAGTAATCATGATAATGTCATGACTGCAGAATAAGGGGCAACCTATCATGAGTCAGACATGAATTATTTTCAGAGTATGTATTAACTCACTAGAAATATGTCTTGTTCATACATTAATTCATGATATGTTAATCATTAATATATCATGACTCCTATAGTGACTCAAAAGATTTTGCTAAGTAATACATTAATTCATCATGAATATGTTTGTTCATACATTAATTCATCATGAATATGCTTGTTCATACATTAACTCATGGTGTAGTAATCATGATAATGTCATGACTGCAGAATAAGGGGCAACCTATCATGAGTCAGACATGAATTATTTTCAGAGTATGTATTAACTCACTAGAAATATGTCTTGTTCATACATTAATTCATGATATGTTAATCATTAATATATCATGACTCCTATAGTGACTCAAAAGATTTTGCTAAGTAATACATTAATTCATCATGAATATGTTTGTTCATACATTAATTCATCATGAATATGCTTGTTCATACATTAACTCATGGTGTAGTAATCATGATAATGTCATGACTGCAGAATAAGGGGCAACCTATCATGAGTCAGACATGAATTATTTTCAGAGTATGCATTAACACAGTAGGAATATGTCTTGTTCATACATTAATTCATGATATGTTAATCATTAATATATCATGACTCCTATAGTGACTCAAAAGATTTTGCTAAGTAATACATTAATTCATCATGAATATGCTTGTTCATACATTAATTCATCATAAATATGCTTGTTCATACATGAATTCATCATATGTTAATCATTAATATATCATGACTCATATAGTGACTCAAAAGATTTTGCTAATTAATAAGTTAATTCATCATGAATATGACTTGTGGAAAACAGTAGGCCAGGGGCTGAGTCCAGCAGAGGGGTAAGTAGACCACGGCCAGCAGGTGACGGATATGAAGGTTGGAAGCCCCCGTCCTAGTTTTAATTCACCATAAAACAGATATTACTTCATCATTACTCATGCACCCTTCACTAAAGTTTGATTCATATATAATTTGATTGATAGCTATCAGCAGTGTTATGATATATTAACAGCATTAATTAACAGCAATGTTAATTCATGATATATTAACAACATGAATTAACAATTCATGATATATTAACAACATGAATTAACAGCCGTGTTAATTCATGATATATTAACAACATGAATTAACAATTCATGATATATTAACAACATGAATTAACAGCAGTGTTAATTCATGATATATTAACAACATGAATTAACAATTCATGATATATTAACAACATGAATTAACAGCAGTGTTAATTCATGATATATTAATAGTGACTCATCATGAGTCATCATGATTCCAACAGGAATCCTTTCATGACTCATGATATATTAATCATTAGTACATACATGAGTCATATGTTAATTCATCATGAATCAGACCATGATTCCAACATGATTCCAACATGATTCATGTACCCTTATTGTAAAGTGTTACCCGAATTATTATGCGTTGCTAAGGACTTCCTACCCCAAAACAATCCAAAACTTTAACGGACAATATCTAAAAATATGCAAATTGCAAAATAGGTCCAACTGTGGATATTAAAATGACCATAACTTTGGTTCTACTTATGATAGAAACATAATTTTTTTCACCATCTTAAACCTTAGTTTCCACTCTACCAATATACACAGATAACTCAATTTTGATTTCCAGACACTTATGCCTGGTTTCGTGGTGGTGGGTCACATATATATATATATATATACTCGGGTCCTCTACCAGAGGCCTGGGAGCCTGAGGGTTCTGCACAGGATCTTAGCTGTTCCTAGCAATGCGCTCTTTTGGACACAGATCTCTGATGTTGTTCCTGGTATCTGCTGGAGCCATTCTCTCAGCTTGGGGGTCACTGCCCCTAGTGCTCTGATCACTACTGGTACCACTGTTGCCTTGACACTCCACATTTTCTCTAACTCCTCTTTCAGCCCTTGGTATTTCTCAAGCTTCTCATGTTCTTTCTTTCTGATGTTGCTATCACTGGGGACTGCTACATCTATCACCAACACTGTCTTCTCATGTTTATCCACCACCACTATGTCAGGCTGATTGGCCATCACCATCTTGTCAGTCTGGATCTGGAAGTCCCACAGGATCTTGGCCTGTTTGTTCTCTGTCACCTTTGGGGGGTTCTCCCATCTTGACCCTGGGACCTCCAGTCCATACTCTTTACAGATGTTCCTGTACAGTATGCCCGCTACCTGGTTATGCCTCTCCATGTATGCCTTGCCTGCCAGCATCTTACACCCTGCTGTGATGTCCTGGACTGTTTCAGGGGCTTCTCTACACAGCCTACACCTGGGGTCCTGTCTGGTGTGGCGGACCTCGGCCTCTATTGCTCTGGTGTTCAGGGCTTGTTCTTGTGCAGCCATGAGTAGTGCCTCTGTGCTGTACTTTAGTCCAGCCTTCTCCAGCCACTGGTATGTCTTTTCCATATCAGCCACTTCCTCAATTTGCCGATAGTGTTTTTATTCTTATTTTATTCAAGGGTTCGTCCTTCCATGATAGCCCCTCTGGTTCCTTGACCTTACTGGGCTTTTGTTGCCTGAGGCATTCACTTAGCAGTTGGTCATTGGGGGCCACTTTCTTGATGTATTCCTGGAGGTTCGCCGTTTCCTCCTGGACAGTAGTTCTGACACTTACTAGTCCTCGGGCCCCTTCCTTTCGCTTAGTGTACAGCCTCAGGACACTGGACTTGGGATGGAACCCTCCATGCATGGTAAGGAGTTTCCTTATCTTGATATCAGTGGCTTGTATCTCTTCCAGTGGCCAGGATATTATCCCAGCTGGGTATCTGATCACTGGCAGGGCATAGGTGTTAATGCCTGGATCTTATTTTTGCTGTTCAGCTGACTTTTCAGGAACTGTCTTACCCTCTTTAGGTATTTGGCTGAGCTGCCATTTGTCTGTGGGATCCCCGGGTATTTGTAACTTCTCTGCACATCTGTGATATTCCCTTCAGGTAGGTCAACCCCTTCAGTTGTGATCACCTTTCCTCTTCTAGATATCATCCACCCACATTTATCTAGTCCGAATGACATCCCAATGTCTTTGCTGTAGATCAGAGTGAGGTGAATCAGGGAATCAATGTCACGCTCATTCTTGGCATACAGCTTGATGTCATCCATGTAGAGGAGGTGGCTGATGGATGTTCCACTTCGGATCTGGTATCCAAAGCCAGACTTTGAGATGATGATAATTTTTAAAGACGAGCGGTTCCCAGTGTTTTCTTTTCTGTGGGTGTTACAAGTTTTTGACCCCTGGTTTAGATGCTGCGTTAGCGTTGATAACGTTTGAATGATGAAGCAGGACAATCATATTTTCTAAACATATTAACTTACAAACAATGACATGGAATTTTAACACAGAAATAAATGCAGGTATGTGAGTAAGGTCATGTGATTTTCATAAAGACCATTTACTACTTTTTAAAAACCCAGAAGAGGGTCGGGTCCGCCCATTTCAAATATATTTCTTGTGGTCCCAGTTGCGGGCAAGTTAATTTAAAAAACGGTCGGTTGCAGGGCATTTATATATCGACCTGATAATTTTTTTTTTAAATCACTGATAAATATATATATATATATATATATATATATATATATATATATATATATATATATATATATATATATATATATATACATGCACATGTTCGAAGATATGTTCATGTATAATAAAATGCAATGTATATAATGAATAAATACCATGGATTAATCAGTACAGCGAGTATATATCAGAGCACTGGACAAAATATACATATACATATATATATATATATATATATATATATATATACATACACATACTGTATATACACACATACACACACATACATGTCGTCACACAGAGTGTTGTATTTCATCCTCGTACACACAGACAGAACATGTTTCGCCTGCATATGCCTCCCCTTGTTTGTTTCCACTCTCATGCAATCTTCCACTTGCATCCGCAGCAAATTGACAAATTGTGTGCTTGAGCAGACAGCTTTTGTGCTTAGAAACAAAGCCAAGACCCCTGCTGTCATCCATACAAACAAACAAAAACACTCTCAGTGTGAGTGTCTCAAAGTTCAATACTGATTTGGGTCAAATATGTCGCTAGAAAAGCTTCTCCATATTATCATTTGAACAAAGAAAAAACAGATTATCCTGTTCTGTGATGTCACTCTGGCAGATACACGTGTGTGTGTGTGAGCCCTGATGAAAAAGGTCCATTTGTCCAATTCATCCATTGTTTAATTGACATTTGACTACATTCAAAGCTTGAGGGAAGAAACAGAATAAACAACACATTATTCATTTATCAACGTCTCACCAACACGAGAGGAGAATATTCCCTGGCATCAGATTTTTCAGTTTATTTAGAATACATTACACATACACACACACACACACACACACACAAACACGTATCTTTCCATGTCTAATGAGGACCACGTTTGTAATCAAGTAGTCATTGGATTGTGAGTGAAAAACACATCTTTTCTTTTCTTAAATTCTTTCAAACTGTTTCTGTTCATCTTTTAAAGTATCAATATGGGCTAGTTTCAACAACACCATTGAAATTGCAGAATCGAAGCCCAGTTCAGTCTCCTCCATGTTAGCCGCCATGTTTTTCAAAGCTACTGTGTGGAGAGTTTTCCTGTATTCTTGCTGGTGGCGCTCTGATTACGTCATGTTAAAATCAGTACGTACTCCATCAGATGTCGGACACTATGTTTACAGATGATCCTTTATAATTCCACAAAAAGGAAAGAGGGGTGTTTGCCTCGGGCACCACATTGACCTGAGCCGGCCCTGACGATGACAATTGAGTTTGGGTTGTAAAACCTTCGCGTATGGATCAGTGTTGGAAAAAGTGTGAAAGGAATGTCTCAAAATGATGCAAGCGGAAGCAGGGATTCATGCACATGTTGGACAAATTGGACAAACAGGTTCAACACTTCACTCAAGGAACCTAGGGATCACAAATGAAATCTGAAGACAGACGCACATGCAAAACGTGGTATATGTCGACAAATGGTGGTTTAATTTGCAAGTTTCCAAACATTTGTATAAACCAATACACCTTTGTATAAATTCCAGTTTAAAAATGTTGTCTTTGCACTTACAAATGATATCATTCGTGTGGATAATGATGTTTAAATGTACAAATAATTAAGAGACATATCTCTCTTTAAAATTATCAGTCTCCTGCAGAGCTTGATGACAGGCTGATCATTTGAATCAGGTGTGTTAGATGAGGGATACATCTAAAACATGCAGGATAGCGACCCTCAAGGACCAGGATTGGGCATTAAAGGGTAAACTCTCATGGTCCTCATAATGTCAGAGGCCCCCATGATGTTACAGTGTAAACACATCAATGTCCCCAGAAAGATATGAATACAAACACACACACAGGCAGACAGATTAGCCAAGCATAGCAGACGTGTCCAGCAGCATGTTTTTCCTGTGGAGTTTTGTGAGTAGAAATCTAATTGTGCCATAACCAGTGCATGTTTGATGAGTCTAGTCAAGACCCCGTGTGTTAACCCATAAAGACCCAGAAATACTACACTGGTGCTCAAAAACATTTAATGAGACAAACAGTGAAATAACTGTTGATCCATTAATCCTATAAATCCATGGATATCATTAGTTGTAAAATACAGTTTTTCATCTTTTCATAGTTAACAGAGATAGGAGCCATTTAGATGTTCACAGGCTCTGTAGTTGCCATGGAAACAACATCATCTTTTACAGCATTGATTAAAAGACACAAGGAAAAAGACTGGAACAGATTTTCAGAACCAATGGAAACAAATGAATGTTTAGTATATGTATATATATATATATATACATATATATATATATGTATATATATATATATATATATATATATACTAAATATTAGAAACGTATGTTTCAAAAAGAATGTTTGAAAATGTTTCAGTAAAAAATCTGCATCAGCATGGAGACGAAACACTGCTGAAAACACTGCAATACACGACATACCACTATGAGCGCTGTAAGCCAGTCCCACCAGATACATGAGAACAATAGAAGAAGTACTGCACATGCGACAACATCCTTTTTCTACCAACGACACACACACACGCTGGACACAAACAACAACAATAATACTGATAACACCCTAACCTTAACCCATTCACCACTGATACTGTTGTTCACTATTGTTACTGTTGTTCACTGTTGTTCACTATTGTCACTGTTGTTACTGTTGTTCACTATTGTTACTGTTGTTCACTATTGTTATTGTTGTTACTGTTGTTCACTATTGTTACTGTTGTTCACTATTGTTACTGTTGTTCACTGTTGTTCACTATTGTTATTGTTTTTCACTGTTGTTACTGTTGTTCACTATTGTTACTGTTGTTCACTGTTGTTACTGTTGTTCACTATTGTTATTATTGTTACTGTTGTTCACTATTGTTATTGTTGTTCACTGTTGTTACTGTTGTTCACTATTGTCACATTTGTTCACTATTGTTACTGCTTGTGACCAGAATGAATGCTACAGGCACAAGGCTGATGTTTTTTCTGGTCATGACGTGGGTGTGAACACACATGTTTTATTTGTCCAGATGGGTGCGGAAACTACACCGTCTTCAGATCTTCCAACTCTTGGAACTGTTTTGCAAAGATATGGTTTTGGGGTACCCATGATGCTGGTCCCATTTAGACGAAAGGCCAATCTGTTATGAATGTATGCCAGTTTCATGCAAATTTCTTTCCGTACGGATTGGGCCCAAGTCACATTCTGGAGAATCTGATTACTGATCGTCAATCAAAGCTGTCAATGATCTATTTAAGTTGTTTATTCATCTGAAAAAACACTGTGGTTTAACAGTGACTGTCTGGAAAAACTACTGACAACTAAATGGTGAAGGCTTCTGTCCTCTCACAACACTTACGACACAATACATAATACAATAAAGTACTTGACCTTCATAAATTACAGTACAACACAACACACAATACAACACAATGTAAGATAGTGATGTCATTTTATCCCACTGAACTGAACGAACATCAGATATTAAGCAAATGTTACTAATTAAGGAAGATAATATGTGTGTGTGACATATTTATTTAAAGTGACCATGAAAGTATTGGACAAAAACGTAGTGATACAATTATTTTCTGTGACAAAAGTTTTGTATATCTCTATTTTATTATACTATATCAACTGTGAAATTTCCCCATGTCCGGATCAATAACATCTTATCTTATCTTATCTTATCTTATCTTATCTTATCTTATCTTATCTTATCTTATCTTATCTTATCTTATCTTATCTTATCTTATCTTATCTTATCTTATCTTTGTGTTTATTTTATAAATCTACAAAATCAAGTATGTCCAGGAAAACATGGACATTTTCAAAAACAGAAGAAACATGAAGATCTGATACTTGCTTGAACCTTATTTCACAGAGAAGATGAATGTAAAGAAAATAAATTATTCTGTCTTCCACTGACAGTTTAATTAGAGTTGAAATTTTACATTGCGGTAAATGGAGAACACATTTCAAAGTGATCCAGAATCCGGGATCTCAGCTGGATCATCAACAGAATCTAATCATTTGTTCCCTGGGACACCCCCAACCTATCCTGAAATTTTCATCAAGATCCGTCAATAACCTTTTGAGTTATCTTGCTAACTAACACACAGACAGACAGACAAACTGGCAAAAACGTAACCTCCTTGTTGAAGGTCAATATTCATTTATTATTTTTGTAGGTTTTTATATTATTTGACTGTAGATAATATTGATTTGTATGTGGAACTTGAACTAAAATCACTTCCACAGCCTTGACTGTGGAATTATTGACCTTTGAAAATTCATCCCAGGGGCCGCATTGGAACCTTTGACGGGCCACATTTGGCCCCCAGGCAGCATGTTGAATTGAATGTTTGAGACCCCTGCTGTATACTGAACACACCACTTGGAGCTATTTGTGTGATATTTTCCTTCCCACAATGCATTCCCCTTCCCCTTGTGTTTGGGTCAGCACTCACCCATTTTAGGTTTTAAATCCATAACTGAAATAAAATGTGTTTATTGCATCAAGACTGTTTGACTTTATCAGGAACCTCGACTTCAATAAAATAATACAAAAACTCTTTTTCATTAACTTATGAAATACTCTGGATGAAATAATGACCTTTGTGTTGTTGTTAGGGTCAGTTTCAAACCACTTATAAAAATAAGGTTAGAAAGCAATTAGAGCCCAAACTGAGACTGACTTGTGGTACTTGGCAGTTCGTACTTAGAAAGTTTGACATAGTAGTACCGTCTCTCAGGGATGGGAGGACACTGGGCGGTTATTCTGCAATTGGGACGACAGCGTACTTGATTACATCACTAACCCAGCTCGTCATAACTTACCCACTTATTTCGGCACATCTCCGAAAACTTTTAAACTGATGAATCAACCAAAAATTAAAGTTTTAATGTCCATTTTCTCACATAAAATAATCTTACAATTACATTCTATGATACTAAAACAGTAGTATTTTGTATTCCTCTGCCATTGTGGGTGTGAAATGCATTCTGGGATAGGAGGCTGTCCCACGTCCACACAAGTCAACACCCGATGCATCCTTGATAAAATGGGGAGGTCCAGAACACTTCGGGGAATTTCAAGCGTTCTCTGCGATATGCAAACTTGTGTTTTGGGACAGTACTTGGGCTGCGACTGATGACGTTTCAGAGGGAAACAAGAACACAAGTACTGACAAGAACACAGATTGAGAAACGGTTCCTAAGTGTTTTGTCAGTAAGATCCTCTAACAGTCGTTTGGGTTTTTGGGGATTCTCATTGTTCAAATCTCTGTGTTCATTCATTGATTAATTCCAAAAATGGGTTAAAATTTCAGTTGGCCACAGTTTAATAATTTATTCAGCTCACATGGAAAATACAAAAGCCAGCGCTGGTCTGTGTGGACCAATATCGCTATTGTTTTGCGAAAAACTGTAATAGAAACATAGTTACTGTTTTCCAGACTTTGAAAAGTTTACAATTTTGGGTGAAAGTCTTATGAAAGTATGGAAAAAACATTCTAACAGTATAATTTTAGTGCACACTCCAATCATTGTGAAATGAGAAATAGAAAAGGTTTTTGTGAATGATGTGTTTGTTCATTCAATACTATAAAAAACATACTAATAAACACCACAGGTACAAACTCAACCAATGAAGGAGGCAGAAGATGCTGGAGTACAGAAGGTTACGAACTGGTTCTGTTCTAACGCTGGTGACGTAACTCGAATTCCCACATAAGGCAGAATGACCGTAACCTGACTCATGTCATCTGGCTGCGTTTTGCTATGATCACACAACCATCTGAGTACCGCGAGGTTGAGGTTTTCTTCAAAACGAAGGAGCCAATCAGTGTTGCAGGGTGGGACTACCAGGCGTGGTTGTGGCTGTTGTGACATCAAGCAGAAGTGATGGCAGTGTAGTCTTTTCAGATACACAACAATGGCAGTGTGTGTTAGGTATCCGAGGGTCCATATCAACTTGGCTATTTCCACTGTTTTGTCTACTGCATGTTTATTCATTAAAACATGCACCGAGGATGGGTTTGGAAGTGTTTGTTTCATTGTTCACCATTTTTCATTGTAGTCTTAGTCTTTTGTCAAAGTTCATGCTTAGTCTTAGTCACTTTCAGTCTTTTACAAATAATTTCTGTTAGTCATATTTTAGTCGACTGAAAGTCTCAATATTTTAGTCTACTTTTAGTCAAATGTTAACACAAGGTATTTTACTCCAGTTTTAGTCCTAATATGTCAGTCTTCTTCTAATTATTTCAGGAATATTCTTGTGTATTAATTCCAGTTGAGTTATGCTCAACAACTAGCGTATTGATTACATGTCTGATTGAATTGACTTGAATGAATAAATCCTCAGTGCTTCTTCAATATATTCGAAATATAATAATATACTATAATAATAAATAAAAACATTACCATCTTTGACCATCTGCAACAGATCATATTGTGAAAAGATTCACAGATTCTTGGAAAACAGGGTGGAAAGCACAGATGAATGTGTGTGACCTTCAAACCGTCATATGACAAACAATCCTGCTACTGTGATGAAAGCCATTGTTACTAATAGTCTGACACTGCATTCTGAAAGAACGCTCCTACTGTTCTACAGTATGTAAGGAGGAAGTTTTCTATCAAATATGCGCAGTTCTGTGAACCCAAACTCCTATCACATGGACACCATATATGTGCTGCACCTTCACAAGTCCACATTTCAGCTTGTGTTTACGATGATAAATAAATAAATAAATAAATACATACATTTGCGTCGCTCATGCCAAAGATGGAACAAGACAATCCAGACTTTTTAGCAAAGGCTGCAAAAGTAACTTCTGTCATGGTCTGGGGGTGCATTAGTGTTTACATGTTTATAGTTTTTATTCCTGTTTAATCCAGAATAAAGGTTTATTCCTCTTTCAGATGAACCATGTAAACACCTAATTCCAGTTGAAAATAATAATTCATAAATTAAACTGAATTCTGAATAAGGTTACTGGTTTATTCTGATCTTAATTCCGAATTAAATAATTCCTCTGACAAATAGTTAATTCCTCCTTAATGTTATTCCTGTCATTCTGCACATGCTCCTGGTCTCATGGCCATGTCGCACATATTTGGTGTTGAGGTCGCAAATATTTGTATTGATGTTGAACATAATTGGTATTAATGTCGCACATATTTGCCGTTGATGATGCACATATTTAGGGTTGATTACGCACATAATTAGGGTTGATGATGCACATATTTCACTGTTTACATTAGTTTGTTGATTCCTATGGTTGATTCAGTCGAGCTGCTGCTTTGTAATTAACACAAAAATTAAGTCAAACATCACATGTATCTGGTCTAACATGTTGACAGTTGAAACGAAAACAAAACAGGAAGTGGACGCCATCGTTTTCTTCCAGAAGACATCCAGACATTGAACGGCTGTTCTGTCCAATCAGAACCCTCTGTACCACCAGCTCTGAAAGACCAGTTAACTAGAGCGGAATCCACCCGTTTCCATGGAAACCTGTATTCAGAATTAACATGTCAATGTAAACGCGAAGTAAATGGTTTTAATTCTGTATGATTTTATTCAGAATAAATAATTCAGAATTAAAGAAACATCACCTAAACGTAGCCATTGATTTAATACATATTACTATGAATGCATACAGTGTAACTTTACAGATGTACTCTGCCAAAATCAACTTGACATCCATGTTTATTTCTGTCTTTGTTTATGCTTTTGCCAGTTACATAAGAGTTGACGATAGTTTACAACATGAACATGATTATGTTCATTCTCTTCTGGAAACCGGGTTTTATATTGACATAAACATTTCATATAAACATAATTGTCTTTTCATGACTACATTAGATAGAAACAAATATCTTGTCTCATTATTTTTAATTCAGCAAATACTATAGCATTCCTCGTTGATGCAGATAATTAAAATTAATTTCAGATATAATGAGTGAGCAGTGCATAGACAGTTTTGTAGTATATGTTTGGAAATGTCACAGACTTGCATGATTCCCCTCATGTCAGTCCAATTAAAATGAAAAGACCAAGAGGGAGACAGACCTTCAGCTGAACAGCCTGCAGGGGAAATCAATCCAAATAGAAGCAACACACACTTTTGGCTGGATTATCTATTTATGGTGCCAGTTAATATATTGTCGCAGTGCAGACACTATCCCCTTTGGACTTTAGGAGAAGTCAGCTGGACAGTGTGAGTATCTATCTATCTATCTATCTATCTATCTATCTATCTATCTATCTATCTATCTATCTATCTATCTATCTATCTATCTATCTATCTATCTATCTATCTATCTATCTATCTATCTATCTATCTATCTATCTATCTATCTATCTATCTATCTATCTATCTATCTATCTATCTATCTATCCATCCATCCATCCATCCATCTATCTATCTCACTTTTGGCTTATCAAATATAGCTTCAAATTTGGTATGACTTTTCTTAACTCGAAACATATTCCTTCCAGATCTATAAATTTGGACACATTTTTTTCATTATTTTAAGTGTTGAGAGCCATAGAACACTGTCAGTGATGGGAGTTAAATCAAATACAATAATATCCACAACTATTTGTTTGAGGTCAACTTTGCACACTGCATGTTGATCAGACTCATGGAGTCCATTAACTGTATTAAAACCTGGGCTGTCAAATGATTATAATTTTTAACCAGATTAATCATACTGTTAGATTAATTATGATTCAATATTCATTTTTTAGTACAGTGGTTGTCAAATGGGGGTACGTGGAGGTACTGCAGCGGGTACGTGAAGCTTTTCAAAAAAAATTAAAAAAATAAATTTTTGCACTATAACACGCATTAAGTGAAGTCAAACTCATGAAATAAAAAGTCAATATTCTGAGATAAAAAGTTTTAAAAATTATGATATGAGTTTGGATTTAATAAATCAGACACTGATTTTACATACAAAAATGTTCTTCCCATGCCAGGGGGTACTTGACTAAAAATATGTTTCTTAGGGAGAACATCACAGAAAAAAGTTTGACAACCACTGTTTTCGCATATGTTAATTATGTTTCAGGTTTTTATGAGCAAACAAACTCAAGAAAGAAGGGAATATATGTGCGCTTAACATATTTGTCCAAGCTGGACAATGCATTAGCCTAGTGCTAACATTAGCCTAGTGCTAGCATTAGCCTTGTGCTAGCATTAGCCTTGTGCGAGCAGAATCCACCAGCAACAAATGGTCCGCCTAAATGTTGTATTTTGAGGTGAAAGTGTCAATCAACAATTCTGTCTTTTTTTGTGCTCAAATTTCTCACAAAATGCACAAAAGTACATTAATAATAGATAAACATAAATAAAAATGTTTTTACATGAATAAAAAAACACAAAAAATGTGAAGAAAAAAATTGATAAATCATGCTAAAATCCACCCCCCCGCCCCCCCAAAAAAAAAACCTAACACAAAAAGAGCCATGAATAATCCAAAACATATTAAAAAAACTCTTCAAAAACTATTAATATATTTGCAATTAACATGTTTATTCAACAGTTTCAACTAAACGACTTGAAACTAAACAAATGTAAACAATCATTAACTGGGTTTGAATTTTTAATCAGATTAATCATGATGATGGATTATTCTGCATTAATGCTTTAATTTTGACAACTCTAATCAGGGCTGTAGTACTTGAGTCTGGTCAGGTCTTGGGACACCTATTTTTTGAGTCTTGAAAATTCAGTGAAAATGGCCAAAAACTTTGGCAGTATGGAGCTGTCTGTTCTGAACATAGCTGCCTGTCAATGAGTTAATTACATTGTCTTTTAATCAATGGTAACTGAGATCATCTTAAACAAAAACAACGACATAAATTTTTATTGAAAATGACCTAAAAAGCTTAGAGGTCAGTGTAATGGAGCATTGGATTGAAGTAAACTCATATAGATTGTTCTTTTAGAAAAGAGTCTTTGTGCGTAGGGAGAAAACAAACAATGAACAAGCAGAGCAGGAAACAATAATAAGAAAAGAAAATGTACCTTCTTTTGAGTGTGTGTTCTCTGTTGGAAGAATTTGAAGGGGGCTGTGGGGGTGGGGGTTCATGGGAGATAATGACTGTGCATTTCTTTGAGTAAAAACAACTCAGGTTGTGGCTTCACGCATCATTGGCTTTAATTAAAACGCACAGTTCTCAAATGACCAATCTTCATTTGTATTTCCTTTGGCGACGTCCATTCGCTAAGTGTTAAACACTAACTTCTTACTTGGTACAGATTTCAGTTTCTTCTTTCTACTTCTACACAAACCACCAGACCTTTGAGACAAAGCCTGTAATTAGTAAATGTTACTTGGGGGTGGGGGGTGGGGTTCATCCTCCTCCGCTGAACAAGCCTGTTGGTTTTATTTTAATGATAGCTAATCTTTGGAAATGGTTTTACTGGTGAAATAAAATGGAAAACCAGGAATATGTTCCATGACAATGTAATCATTTTGGTGAATAGTAGAATAAATAAGGATTCTGAAAACATGCTTGCAGTTTTGACAGAAAAGCACAGTACAAGTTTTATTGACTTGTAATAATCAAAAACAAATTATGGGAGCATTTTATATTAAGTTTTCATAACAGTCATAGTTAAAAACTTTAGTACTTATGAATAATTTACATCATTTCAATGAGTAATAGGCTGCACGATAGCAACTTAGTATTTATAATCAGTATATCTAACTGTGTGTAACAGAAGAAGCAGGAGATGAAAACAAAAGGTTATAAAGTGGAAATAATGTGTAGTAATAATGAACAATGTGAGCTTTCATTCTAACGCTATGTTTGTTTTAACCAATAAAAACCCGAACAGTCACTGGCAAGTGGCAACCAGAGCATCTACTGACATAATGTTTAATTCCTGTTCATCTATTCATCCTGTCAATACATGTCAATAATTGGTGTAAAATGGAGTTTGTCGTCTTTTCATGGTCATCAGATATGGTGATATATGCTGTTATTTATGATTAAAGTACGTCTCCATGACAACAATGCTGTTGCAAAATGCTGCTCAGATTCCATAAAGTCCAGAAGAGTGGACTGGATTAGAACAAGTAAACAGGAAACAGGTTATACTGGTCATCTCTGTGTGTGTGTGTGTGTGTGTTGGGTGGGTGGGTGAGGTCCAGATCAAGGCCATCTGTTACAGTCTCACCTCTCTCTCTCTCTCTCTCTCTCTCTCTCTCTCTCTCTCTCTCTCTCTCTCTCTCTCTCTCTGTCTCTCTCTGCAGGCCACTGTTGTTTACTCTTCCACTCTCCACCACACTCTCTCTCTCTTACAAACAATGATATGGAATTTTAACATAGAAATAAATGCAGGTATGTGAATAAGGTCATGTGATGTTCATAAAGACCATTGACTACTGTAAAATGACATAATTAAAATAATAATAATAATTATTATTATTGTTATTGTCTATTATTAGACACACACACACACACACACACACACACACATATATATATATATATATATATATATATATATATATGTATATATATATATACATACATACATACATACAGTGGTACCTCCACTTATGAAATTAATATTAATATAATTTTGTACCGTAAATTTTACATGTATAAGGCCTGAAAAGGCCCCCAATACTACCCCTCAAACCCTTTAAAAATTATTTAAAAAATTACCAATGTTGTATGAAATATGTGTTAAAAGAAAATGTTGACTTATATTTTAGACCGTCCAGGCTAATGTCGGTGTCCAGGACACAAGAGTTGATCCACGTCTTGGTGAGAATGAAGATGCAGCAGTCTGGTGGATCATGTTTGGTGTTTAAATCCAGCTTCAGGTAGTTCAGTTTGTTTTCCAGTGAGTGTACTGGAAAACAAACAGCAGAACTGATGGAGTCGGCGCTCGGAACAGGTTAGCTCTTATCTTAGCTGTAAATCCACTGTGACAGCCGCGCTTCTGCTTCCTCTGATGGCGCATCCGATGTCTCTGGAGGCAGAGCTTCTGTAAGATGCTGGATCTGACCGGCGTAGCAGACCCTTTTCATCCACTAAAACAAAGAGAACATGCACAGTTTTCATTACTTACAGGTTATTATGACTGTTCTGACCCACTTTAGATTGAACTGAAGTCATTTCAACATCCTTCATTATTAATATGTTCAGTGTAATATTTTCACACATTCATCCCAGGGACCCGATTGGACCCCTTGGACGGCCAGTTTTGGCCTCCAGGCCGCATGTTTGACACCTGTTCCTTAAAGTAATTGCAAATACATACACACAATGTACCCTCCTTCATCCACCTGATCCATTTATAGGCTAATTCACATTTTCTGCTACTATATATATATATATATATATATATATATATATATATATATATATATATATATATATATATATATATATTTATATGTATATATATATGTATACGTCAGCTTATTTGTGCGTGTAATTACTGTCTGCAGTAAAATTCTCTGGTCAGGAAGTGTTCTGTAAATAACTGCAGAAAGTGCTGTACTGTCACAGCAAAGTCAGTGAAGAGATTAATAACACACGTACGTACTGTAGAAAGATGTGATAATGGCTCTCAGGGGGAATTCAACTTATGTAATGTGTATGTGTTTGTGTGTGTATGTATGTGTATTAGTATATGTGTGTGTTTGTGTATGCGTGTGTGTGTATGTGTGTGTGTGTGTGTGCATTCTTTGTATGCTTATCTTTATGGGGACATTGATATGTTTATGAGATCACACCATGGGGACCTCTGACACTTGGGCCAAATCCTCATGGAGACCAAAATTCAGGTCCCCATGACGACTAAATATAAATAAAGGTCCCCACTAGTAAAATAGAAATGATGTGGCCTAATAAATACATTAATTTGTTTTTTTCCAGAAGTCCTCATAAAGCATGAGGGAAATAGGTACAAAGTGAAAGATGTATTTTTCAAATGTTTGAAGACTCCACAGTTACATTCATTCTTCTGCTGTAATGAGGACAGTTTGACCACAGATATGTTTCAGAGTCTTTTCGTTAGTGAATAAAAAAGTGAAGTTCTCCATTTGACACATACGTCATATTCTTTGCTTGTATGTAAGTGTGACCTACAGACTGTGGATCTCTAAATAGAGTCATGAAAAGTAGAATGTGTGGAAGTGATGTGTGATGTAGGTGTCATTAAACATACAGATACATTCAGGGGCATGTTAGTGGAAGTCCTTTTGCCACAGCTGTCAGTCAACTGAACATGTTTTTGAGGATCAGACTGAAGCAAAAACCTTGAAACAAACAAAAAGAACAGATGGAACAAATACAAACATGTCAAAGTATCAGCAGAGATTTACTGTACAGACGATCTGCTGATATCTATGGACCATATACTCCTGCTTTTGAAGGATCTGCAGCAGTGGAAATAAAACTGGGGGATAGGCAATTAACAACTTGAGTTTTTTTAAGTCAACATATCCATCAATAAAGTCAAAGTGGGGTCGACGGGTCATGATGATGTCATCACATCACAAAGGAACATCACGGCCACATGTCTGTCCAGCAATGAACAACTTTAAAGGTGTCATTCCATGGATATTTCATTAATATTTTTGTGTTCTCCATTGTTATTGAATACATTGTGTGTTGGTTCTATTTAAAAAACGTCCAGATTGTTTTGTTTCCAGTTGTTTTTGCACAGTAGAAAAATGACTTGAGGAGTTTGCCGATACTTCCTCATACATGTCCATGACATGGTGATGTGGCTCAGAATGTGTCTCGCAGGTTATGTGTTTACCTTTACCAAAGTAACATCCAGCTAGGTTTGGTGCCATTGCTTGTTCTGAAAACATGCAGGGAAAAAAAAACCGAGGCTTTATTTCCGCAGAGAGCACATGAACCAGTTTGATCCGACATTTTTTTCCAGTTTCTGCAGGAGCTACTGTGGTGCCGTCTTCTCTTGTAGATGCTAATGCTACTGCTACTTCAGATTTTCTGCAGGGGACGGGCTTAACCCCACGTAGGTGACACTAAAGTCCATTTGACATCAGATGGACCAGCTTTTTCTGGGTCCCTCGTTCCTCTGGTTGTTTTCTGTGAATGCAGTATGCAGCCAGTGGAGGTGATGAACCACTTTCAAAGGCAGCATGTGTTGGTAAGTCGGGGTGATCCATCAGATTCCAAAAGGAGCGAGGAAAAGTGGTTTTCAGTGTAATGACACCATTAAGATAAGAGAGGCCCATTCCATTAATGGTTTTATATGTAAGGAGGAGGATTTTAAATGTAATTCTAAACTCAACTGGGAGCCAGTGGAGGGTTTGGAGCACAGGGGTGATGTGTTCTCTGATACAAACACACAAAATACAAACACGCAAAACATTTAATATCAGGCAGATTATGCTTAAAATTGCACCGATTTCTCTTAAAATACTACTATTCAAATATTTTGTGAAATGACATTTTACATTTCCAAAGAGAAACAGTTGGAGTTGTGAGTATTTATAGATTATTATGATAGAATTTTACTGGTTCTGACCCACTTCAGATTGAATTAGTCTTAATATGGAACCTGAACTAAAGTTATTATTACTATCTTAATATATATTTTTGCATTTTACAAATTCATCCCAAGGGCCAAATTGGACCCTTTGGTGGGCTAGACTTGGCCCACATTACCAGTGTATTGTTTGTCTGATAGTAACATGAATGTGATGAATTCAGTGGATTGAACACTCAGGCGTGTGATAGAGGCGACTGTGAGATACCCCCCATAGAAGAACCTCCTTTGGGATGGATGTGTTGTCTGTTGTGGGTGGGAACATATGGAACAGCCTTCCCTCCACAATAAGAGCATACCCCTCGTACTCCTCTTTTAACGGTAAACTAAAAAACAAATGGCTCAAAACAACACAAACTTGTAAGCATTAACTGTTTTATTGTTATTTTGTATTTTATTCTGCATTTTAACTGTAATATATTCTGTATTTTATCTGTATATTTGTAATGTATTCTATCAGTTTTGTGATTGCTTTTCTTCTCTCACCTATACTACATGTTCTCTGTTTCTCCTGGTCCGATGTTATGTTAACGTCGTTAAGTGTTTGTGTGTCCATTAATTCTTGTTTGTGATTCTTTGTTGTTTATTTTTATCACAGGAGGACTGACAATGCTAATGAGCCTTTTGGCTACACTTGGGTACATTTACAGAAATGTTCATGAACGTACATTGTCCCTCTATACCAAATAAAATAAAATGAAAATAAATGGATATCCAGTGTTTGTATCAGTTACAAACCCTTAATTTTTTTTTTTACTTTTATCCTCATACTTCCTGTATCACAAACCTGTTTCTTTACTTGCCCCCCCCCCCTCTCTCTTATGTGTTGTTTTAGGGAATACTATTCACAGCAGTAATACTGACTGATGCCACATCAGGCGCTAACACACACTAAGAGGGCCCCAACACATTTTGTTGTGCTTTTATCTCCCAGCATGCTTTGTGCTGTTGTTATCAGGCGTGTGCAGCCTGCTGTGGGACTTAGCAGTAAACAGGAAGTGCTGTGCTGACACAACCATGGCACTAATGCTGTACTGGAAAGGGCCAGGCCATTACTCAGACCTCATTTTAATAATAATCAGCTACAGTTTTCTGTCTTTGTGGAAACGTCAGGCATTTACACCTGAGTGTATGTTCCTATCTATCCATATATGTGTCTGTGAGACTTAGAGAATATGAAAATAAAAGCTATTTGAATCAATATGCAATCAGTGTTGTAATACAGAGTGTCAAAGTACTCTATTCTACGATTGCAGCTAAATACAACAGCATATTTTATCAGAAGTGTCTTTCATTTACACAAAGCCGATGCCGTCAGGGTGTGAATACACACAAATCTGAAGACTTCTTCCAGAGTGAGACGCATTGAAGATGCACATCTCCTTCTAAAGACAGAAGAAACGTTCACATTGTGTGTGTCTTTACGTCACATACACTTTGACGTTACATTCATACACTGAGCAGGTAAAGCAACAAACATGTGGGACTCCCTGGATGGTTGTCTTTCTTTGTTATTAACAAAAGTAGTTCTGATTGGGTTTTGTCCCTCGCAATTATTTTAGTCACATTTTTATTCATCAACGAAAATATGAATAACTTTCGTCATAGTTTTAGTCCAAAAACATGCTCTATTTTTCATCATCGTCTAGTTTTCATCAGGGAAAAATAGGTCGTTGATGAAAACTATGACGAAATTATTCAGCAACGAAATTAACACTGGTCTAAATGGCAAGAAATGCACATGTTCCCATTGCGTGCGTCTTTACGTCACATATGTTTATGTCACATACACTTTCACGTCACTTTCATACACTGAGCAGGTAAAGCAACAAACATGTGTGACAACCTGGATCCCACAGATCTTCCAGCTGCATTAGCATTAGCATTAGCAGCTCTAGTAAATGTACAGGAGTCATTACAGACATTACAGTCATACCATACCGGAACACAGACAGGTGGACAATTACATACGTCAAAAACAGAAAAGGACACGTGGGCGGTCTATCACAGTAGCACATAGCCTGTCTGGCAGGACCCTCCAATCATATTTCTCCTACTGGTGCATATTAATTCATATAAACAAGGATTTCCTCCTGAATACGCTCGTCTAAACGTGGTTGAAAAACTGAAGACGAGACGACACTTTTGCGTCTTCTGTTTTTATAATCTCTGTATAAATGTAGCCTCATTTTGTACTTAACAAGAAGCACAGCTACTGTTGTGAAAAAATACTCTGGTAAAAGTAGAAGTACTGATTCAACTCCTTTACTGAACAACTTCTGAACTGTAATAAATGAAAAACTAACACTGCATTTTTTTGGCATGGAGGAAATAATACTTATTTAACTAGGAAAAATCTTAAAGGTTTCAAAATTATCCAAAGATAAGGCCCTTAAAAATGAGTTACTGTGTACATTAGTGGTTCTCAAATGGCGTATGCATACCCCTGGGGTACATAGAGGTACTGCAGGCGGTACATGAAGCTTTTAAAAATTCTTTTAAAAAATAAGTACTGTATTTTCTTCACTATAAGGCGGAAAATTCTTCTCCTTGGTTCCACCAGGTGGAGTATAAGGTGCATTAAGTGATCTTACAATCATGAAATAAAAAGTCAAAATCATGAGATAAAAAATCTAAATGCTGCACATGGGCAGCAAAATCAGTGGACTCTAACAGACTCTAACCCCCCCTACAAACCGCACCCATTATATTAAGCGAATAAACTAATGTCTTCCAGTTAGTAAAAATCTGAATTCAGATCAGTTACAGCCTCATTTTTATCTTTTTCCAGTTGTATATTTGACATCAGGATGACTTGGTTCCCCATCATCTGACACAGACCTTATTGTCTCAGGTGACGCCTGACTCTGTTGTTAATAGTACTGCTCATTCTGAGGTATAGGTGTGAAGTGATGGGGTGGGGTGGGGTGGGTGGGTGGTGGTGGTGGTGTGTGTTGTGTGGGGGTGGAGGGTCTCATAAGTGTCAGAGCTACTATCCAGGAGGAAACAACAAGCCTTCAGGATTATATCAAAGAAATGGCCCCCGATGACCAACTGCTAAGTGAAAGCTTCAGGCAACAAAAGCCTGGTGAGGAGGAGGAACCAAAGAGTGTGTGTGTGTGTGTGAGGAGTTATCATGGAACGACATGCCCTTATATGATATGTACCACCTGCAAATCTGTGTGCAGTCACATAAAAATACACAAATAGCGGTTAGTGTTCAGGTTAGTGGTTACAGATATATAAAGTGGACATCTTGAGAAACACAGACGTGTTCAGATGGTGCTGAACAGGACTATCAAACTTTTTTTTTTCAGGGGAGACATTCAGTCTGATTTGATCTCCATTGGGTCAGACCAGTATAATGAAAATAATAACAAGGCAGTCAAAGCCAATGGTATATGTATATTTGCAAAATGTATGACATTTACCTTAAAGCAGGGTTATTGACATATTTAGTTAAATCTAATAATATGTTGTGCTTCATATTTAACATTAGATCTAACATGTGACACTTAGTCATTGTGTGACATTGCATAAGGTCAGAGTGACATCATATGTGGTTGAATATTGAAATGGACATATCTTAAAAACAAGACCAAGGATTTCTTTGATTTTTTTAAACCCTCTAAGGGATTATTAATGACCCATAAAATAAATCATTAGTGAGCACTAGTTTACAAACATCCAGATCCAAACCTTGGCAGTTTTGCGCTGCTTCCCGGATGTCTGTGCTCTTGGAGTGATCTAGTTGTCATTGTTTTAGTACAAAACCCCATTAAAATATGAAAATACTTTCAGAAATGATCGAAATGCAAAAAAAAGTTACATTTCGTGAAAAAAATAAGGGCAATTCTAATAATATTCTGCCTCAGTTTATCATTAGTCCATGTGTTTTATTATGGATCAGTTCTACAAAGGCACTAAACTCTTAGAAACAGAAGCAGAAAATGGTTCAAATTTTGTGTATTTTTTTTTAGACATTTCAGGGTTTTCACATTTTATTGTTACAAGGTAGTTTGTAAATGTAAATATTTTCATAATTTAATACTATGTTTTGCAGTAAAATAATGACAATTATTTGAAGTTGTCATCATTTATAAGCAAAGAAAAAAAAAGAAGAAGAAAATACAGAGTAATTTAATATTTAAAAGATTATTATGCTCTTCATCACAGCATCCCAACAGTTCGCATTGGAACTGTTTGGTGGGCCGCTTTTGGCATGTTTGAGACCCCTGGTGTTGAATAAAATGCAAAAGGACAAAAAGGTGAACATATAGCACAACAAAGGCCAGAAGAATTGCAGTGACATACAACACAATTTGATGGCATTAGTCTGGATATGGAAAAGTCACAGCAGTGGCTGGAAAAGGAACACCCATACCAATGGCTGCACAGGAACAGGCTCTACTGTCAACACTTCTGTTCAATTAATTCACATTTATATGAAGATAACACAAATTTCTGGTTTCAGAAAAAAGAAAGTCTTGTATATTGCACTGATCTCATGTATGTTTGCATGTGTTAGGCTCTATATGCTTCTCTTTCTGACTAAAACAATGCCTGTGACAAATGGTTCATCCTTGATATTTATAGCCATAGAATTAGCCTTTATCCTTTAGTTACCAGGCTACTGCCTTATGTAATCAGCTTCACAATTCACAACTGAAATAAAATGTCATTATGAGATTTAATAAATAAATAAATTAATTAATTAAATGTGACATTTTAAAAATGCATAACTATGAATTTAAGATAAGATAAGATAAGATAAGATAAGATAAGATAAGATAAGATAAGATAAGATAAGATAAGATAAGATAAGATAAGATAAGATAAGATAAGATAAGACTTTATTAATCTCACACAGGAGAAATTCACTGTCACAGGAGCTCACAGAAACACACAGTGGGGTGCAAAAAGTACAAAAAGGTGCAAAAAAGGAAGTAAAGCAGTGCAAATAATCATAGAAGTAAATAATAAAATTAAACTAGAAATAAAAAATATATACTAGAAATAAAAAATATAGGAATACTGTGTCTTATGTACAAAAATACAGCTTTAGAGAACAATAAACAGATGTACGTATACGTGTATGTATATACAAATGTACGAATACTAGTGCAAGATGGAGTGATCTTTACGAGGTAGGTATGAAGAGGATTCAGGTTATTGCACATGATGAATCTATACAGTTGAGTTGTACAGTCTAACAGCAGTGGGGATGAAAGACCTGCGGTAGTGCTCCTTCCTGCACTGAGGGTGTGATATGCACTTTGAGTATGTATTCATAAAAATCTCTGTATAAATCTAATCCATTATTATTAGAAAGTAAAAATTATGAGATAAAAAGTCACAATCATGAGATAAAAGTCATAATACTAATATATAAAGTCAATCTCTCTATGCATACATGTACACACACACACACACACACACACATACACACATATATATATATATATATATATATATATATATATATATAAATACATAAATGTGCTGTAGCATTAGCATGTGTCTATCCTCTGTAACAGTGATGGGACCTTAAGGCCACAGACTACATCCAGGTCAGAAAACGTAACTATATTAAAAATAGCAACATTCTATTTTTCATTTGAGCACAAAATCAGGAAATGGGAAAACTAACAGTTACTTGTTTTTATAAATTCTGGTTTTGAAAATGAAAAACTGTTTTTTGGGGTTTTTTTGGCGGGGGGGGGGGGGGGGCGGGTTAAAATGAAAAATGAATGATACACATTCATTTGGTTCCACACTGTGTATAATATAATTTTTGTCCATGTACTGTTAGACTTAGACTTAGACTTAGACTTAGACTTCCTTTATTGTCATTGTTACAATAAACATGTTTACAGAACAACGAAATTGTATTTCCGGTTCTTCCTTAAGGTGCACTTCAAATTTAAATATTATATTTATTATATTTTATTATATTTATATATATTTATATATATTTAATTATTATATTTATAACGTACACATCCTTTTCCAGATATTACGTTATTATGTTAGCTATATATTTCACGAACTCTGCTTCTTTTTTCTGTTCGCTTCTATAGTAATTCTACAGTTCGTTTACACTTGTGAGGCTCCCAACATGGCCGCCATGTCCCACAATGCAACATGTGAGTCCAAGCCCTATTGCTGGCTTTATTCTAACCATCAGATCCTGTCCTGATTCAATCGACCGTGGTCCCTAGGGCCCGGACCAGCTGACCCCTGTTCAGAGGGGTCCGACCTCAGTGTCAGTCCTCCACTCCCGGGTTCAGTCTGAGCGACGGCCACAGCTCATTCCAGCTGCGCCTAAAAGTCCTGCCGTGATCCACCCAGGACTGAATCCACACTGACTGCCCGTTGTCCAACTTAACTTCTTTTTTTTAAATCTTGTACATGTGTATTTATATTTTTACACATTAAAACATTATTATTTGCAAAAACAAATAACTTAATGTTCACAGGCAGATGCAATGGGATGCAATGGCAGTCGGACTATTGTCCATCCAAAGTTGGATTCAGGGTCAGTAAATAACTAAAAATTGTAATTCTGTTGTCTGATATGAATTCAATTCAATTCAATTCAATTCAATTTGATTCAATTCAATTCAATTCTATTCTATTTATACAGCCCCAAATCACAACATTGTCTTGGCTTTACAGGGTTGAATGGAGAGAACAATCAATCACAGAAATAGATTAAGTTCCAAGCATCCCCTGTCCTTAGACCCTCCCTGTGTCCTTAGACCGTCCTTCTTGGCAAGAAAAAACTCTCAAACCCAGTGGAAAAGAAATCTTGGCGAGAACCACAATGAAGGACAGATCCACTCCCATGGACAGACAGGCTATAGATGAACGTCCATAGATGGGGGGGGTCAGACAGGTAAGGGTGAGGGAGAAGGTCTGGGGTCACAGGTCAGCACAGGACACAAGTGAGTCACTGCAGATCCTCAAATCAAATCAAATCAAATCAAATCAAAAGCCTTTATTGTCATTATATACAGTGCATATAACGAAATTGCAAAATGCTACTCCACAAGGTGCTCAGTGTAGATAAAATAAATATTCAAGATAAAATATTGGGATAAAATAAATATTAAGACAACAAAAGATCAATACGTTATAAAAACCAAATCGGTGTATATTGCACAGTTGCTTGGGGAAATGGTGATTGCACATGTGTTCTTGTTATTGCACGTATTCCAGTTATTGCACATATAATACCACTTGGATTTTATTTAATGATTGGTGAGTTCAGAACACTGATGGCTCTGGGGAAAAAACTGTCCCTGAGTCTGTTTGTTCGGGTTTTGTGAGTCCTGTAACGCCTGCCAGAGGGCAGTAGGTTAAACAGGTGATGACCAGGGTGGGAGGAGTCCTTGAGAATCTTAACTGCTCTGCTGAGGTAGCGCGATCTGGCAATGTCTCCTTGCCTCCAGTGTCACTCACACTGGTGCATGAATGAGTATGAATGTTGGGTGGTGGTCAGAGGGGCCGTAGGCGCGAAATGGCAGCCACGCTTCTGTCAGTCTGCCCCAGGGCAACTGTGACTACATATGTAGTTTACCACCACCAGAGGGAGCTTGTGAGAGTGAATGAATAATGGAACACTAATGTGAAGCGCTTTGGGTGCCTTGAAAAGCGCTATATAAATCTAATCCATTATTATTATTTATTAATGTCGTCCAGTGAGAGCAGAGGACAGCCCGTAATCCTCTGAGCGGTGTTGATCACTTTCTGTAGAGCTCTCTTGTCTGCTGCTGTGCTCCCAGCATACCACACAGTAGTACAGTATGCCAGGACACTGGCCTGTTGTCTATGGCTCCTTATGCAGATACTACTGAGAGGGTTTCCTCTTGTGAACTGGAGTCTCATACCCATTGTAGCTGGAGTAGGCCCCCCACAGACCCCTGTGGCCCCAAGAGAGTATAAAGTGGGTTCAGATGACGAGATGAGACAAGTTTCCAAAGGAAAAGAGAACACCAGGTGAATAGTCAGGTGAATAGATTTAAGAAATTACAAATACAGATGAGAGAGAAAGAGAGAGAGAGAGAGGTGATAGGACCCAGTGCCTGTACTTCCCCCAGCATTCTAGCTTCTAGTGCAGCTTAATGAACTGTGACTTCAGTCCCTGCTGGTGACGAGTTCAGTTAGTGTTTTGGCGTCCGTTGTTTTCCTTTATCTTCTCCGTGGTTTTCCCTGTCACCACTGTCCTTGTATCAAGGCTAACCCCACTGTGAGTGTCTCCCTCTTTACAATAATAAACGTGTGACCTGATGTATGACCCTTGCCCCAGCTAAATCATATTTAACCCCAATAATTCATTAACTTAATCAAGTAACTTTGAAAAACAAACAGCATGATAGGAACAAAAAAATTCCCACAAATAGAATCATGTCAACCATTGGAATCATTCTATTCCAAGTGTGAGAGCTGGTCTTGTCAACAGCTGCCTCCTGCTCATGGCTGCAGATGAGCGGGCTGGTGTCTTGCATCTGAAAATAGAATTACTGCCCTGAGAAGAAAAGTAGAGTGACAGCTCTTTACTGAGCAGGGCTGGAAATACCAGGCTCAGTGCTTTCCTTTACTGTTTGTGGTATATGTCTTATCTAATGTCTGTGGGGACAGAAGTTTGACTGATTCTGAGACTATTGGACAATTTAAATGAGTCTCTGAATATCCCAGAATTTACACTGGTGCTTGTATTTGTCTGAAAAAGACTGATTATGTGTTTTATGGAAAATAACAACACTGATGCTCATTAATTTGTTTCTATGTTACTTCTCTATTTCACAGTTTTATTAAGATGAGGATGATCTGAGTTGGGACCAGTTGGTGCAGATGGAGATTTATTGTGTCACATAAAGTTGTCAGTACTGTAATTATTAGAAATGTCATTATCCCAAATATCCCACTATCATAGTGTTCACTGTTATACCATTTACAGTCTCAGGTCATTATTTGAAATAAATCTTAATATTGAAGTAAGTTAAGTCTTTTTTTCCCTGTCTAAAAGTGGAAGAATTTCTTCTAAGCACTACAGTATGGACACATTTCAGTCAAACACAAAAGTTATGGGATGGTAGGGGGCAGGGTCATGGTCCTTCAAAGAAACAATGGAAACTAGAAAAGCACTCTGAGAGCGCAAACCTTCGCCAAGGTACCCCCCCCCCCCCTTCAAATGAAGAGAGGTCCACCAAGGAGGTATTCAATTCCAGTCTGTTTGTTTGTTTGTATGTTACTATTGACCAGAGTTGTTGATTAGTAGCATTTACTTGTTTGTGTGTTTGTTTATCTGTTTCCACATTTCTAGAGCAAATTAGCTGAAATTTGATGAGACCATTCGTCCATGTAACCTGCCGTATGGGATCCATTTTCACGGGTCTAGGTCAAAGGTTAAGATCAAGGTAAATAAGTAATGCTGAGTTGAGTTATATTTTTAAAGTATAAGATGGATGACAATAATAATAATAATAATAATAATAATAATAATAATAATAATAATAATAATAATAATAATAATAATAATAATAATAATAACAACAAATTGGTAGTTGACATTCTGTCTATACCCCCCCCCCCTTCCTTTTCTTCCTTCAGTTTTATTTAACATTGATTTATTGTTTTACTTGAATATAATTTGTTTTATTTTCTACAGCAACAGAAATTGGGTAACAATTAATTAATTTTTCTCCCTTTCCTTTTCTTTCTTTCTTGTTTTTTTTGTAAAATTAGGTATGGGGGAATCTATTTAGGAGGCACAGTGGTGCAGTGGTTAGCACTCGTTCCTCACAGACAGAAGGTCCCTGGTTCTATTCCTACACCAGACCTTTCTGTGTGGAGTTTGCATGTTCTCCTCGTGTCTGCGTGGATTTTCTCCATGAATCTAAATTGTCCATAGGTGTGAATGTGTGACTGATTGTTTGTCTATATATGTTCAGCCCTGAGATGAACTGGAGACTCATACAGGGTGTACCCCACCTTCAACCATTGTAGCTGGATTTGACCCCCATGACCCTAGTGAGGATAAAGCGGGTTCAGAACGAGACGAGAATCTATTTTTAAGACGTAAAAACACATATATGTACGCCTTTGGCAGTCAATGGCTTAATTTTGTGAGAGAGGACACCCTTACGTTTTAATTGTTCGACAGTGACGACACAATTAAACACTTGCCTCTGTAGGCAGTAGGGGGTAGTATATATAGGGAGGGATATATCACTTATAGGGAGTGAGTGGGTGATTTTGGGCACAGCCACAGACTGTGCACAGGAAACCATGTGACCGGGAGGCTGTGGCTCAGTTAGTAGAGCAGGTCGTCCAATGATCTTGCAGTCAGTCAATCAGTTTGCATCCCAGCTGTAGCTGTCCACATGACGAAGTGTCCTTGGGCAACTCTGACTTAGTCTCCCAGTAGGACTGACAGACCCTTAGAAACCTACTGGTGTATGAGTGTGTGTGAATGGGTGAATGTGAGGCTAATGGTAAGCGCTTTGAGCACCATGAAGGTGGAAACGAACTATATAAGTGCAGAACATTGACCATGTGACCAGGAAGTGACAGGTGTCAAACAGCCTTCATTCCTGTTACCAAGCTCAAAACAATGCTGTTCATTTACCGAGGTGCTCTGTGCATCCAGGCTGATGGATAATCAGTTAATTAAGATGGAAACAGTAAGGGTGATAGTGACAGTTTTACAGTGAAGGACTCTGAGCAGCAAGATTAATTATGGTCATGTCACTTTTTTTTTTACCTTCCCAAGAGAGAGCAGAGTTTTCAAAGGAGCAGGACAGTTTTTCAGCAGGGGTTTGACATGCTACCTTTCACAGATAAAACACTAGACCAGTGGTTCTCAAATCTGGTCCTCAAGTACCAGTATCCTTTATGTTTTAGATGTTTCCCTCTTCCGGCACACCTAGTTCAATTAATGATCAGCTCATTATCAAACTCTACAGAAGCCTGATAATGATGTGATGATTTCCAGGAGTGATGGTAGAGGAAGACCTCTAAAACATGCAGGATAGTGGTACTGTACTTTAGGACCAGATTTGAGAACCACTGCAGTAGACCATTAAAGCTGTAAGTGTTGAAAATACACATTTCTGAAATCAAAAGGTTACCACTGGTTTACCTGCTGTAGTTTTGAACCCTAACCAACACAAAGCTAATGAAGGAAAAACAAACTGCTTTTCCACTTTCCTTCTTTAAAAAAAAAAAAAAAAAAAAAAGATTTATTTGGAATATGGAGTAATGCAAGCTTCTTGGTTGCCACCAGTCCACAAACAACACAACATTGAAATAACGATTCCAGGAAAGAAAACAAATACATATAGAGAAAACATGAAAGAAATAAAAAAGTCATATTCGAAAAGGAGTGAAAAGAAGCATAACTTATGAGCTCTCACCGCTATTGTCTAAACCATCAATAACGTAATTGCATAATAAAAAAAATATATGTATATATATATATATATATATATATATATATATATATATATATATATATACAATATATGCGTAATATAGACAGTCTACTCCAGGGGTGCCCAATCCTGGTCCTCGAGAGCTACTATCCTTCATGTTTTAGATGTATCCCTCTTCCAACACATCTGATGGTCATTATCAGTCTTCTGCAGAGCTTGATGAGAGGTTTATCATTTGAATCAGGTGTGTTTGAAGGTGGATACATCTAAAACATGCAGGATAGTAGCTCTCGAGGATCATGATTGGGCACCCCTGGTCTATTGGGTTGTCTACACTGGTGCAGTCTGTGTTTGGACATTTAATTACAAATGATAATTTGCACAAACCACATGACCAGCTTCAGCCTATTCCTTTTTCAGTTACAGAACTAAGGGAAAAATTATGATAATAATAAACACTACAAAAGCACTCTGAGAGCGCAAAAACTCGAATGAAGAGAGATCCAGAAAGGAGGTTATGTTTTTGCCAGAGTTTGTCTGTTTGTATGTCTGTCTTTTAGTTAGCAAGATAACTCAAAAAGTTATGGATGGATCTTGATTAAATTGACAGGGTAGGTTGGTAATGGGAGTGTCACAAAGAACAAATCATTACATTTTGGTGATGATCTGGAAGAGATCCTAGATTCTGGATCACTTTGAAATGTATTCTCCATCTACCTTAATGTAAAATTTCAAAGTGATCCAAAATCCAGGATCACCACCAAAATCTAATCATTTCTAAATCTCTCTATTACCACCCTACCCTGTAAATGTTATCAAGATGCATCCATAACTTTTTGACTTATCTTGTTAACTAACAAACAGACAGAAAAACAAACATAATCTCCTTAATGGAGGTAATGATAGTTATTATTACTGTTGTTATTAGATATGTGTATGTATATGTGTGTGTTTAGATGTGTGGGTATATGTATTTAAAGATGGATAGACAGATGTATATGTATGTATGTATGTATGTATGTGTGTGTGTGTGTGTGTGTGGTTTCTATTATTAATTTAGATACAAAAAGGAAAACTGAAAAAAGTCATCACTATTGTTTTTTTTCATTTTGGATTTGGAAACAAATAATGGAGAAACAACTTTTTTTTTGTTGTCTTATATTTGGTTGTATTTTGGAAAACGAATGAACAAATGATACACGGATTATTTTTATTAGTAGTAGTAGTAATTATATATTCCTCTGGGGCAGTACATTTGATTATTTATTTATTTATATATTTTTTAAAACCTGCGTCATTTAATCCAACTTTTTTCCATATTTCAGATTCTGATGTTTAATAATTAGTGTACAGTAGTAGAATATAGATTCCAGAACTTCTTAACGTGTTCAGAATATGTGTTTTAATCACATTTCCTCAAGTTATGAAGTTATTGGACTTGACATAATGATTTATATGCAACTAATCATTAATAATTAGGATACAAAATGAGTTGGTATGTCATGATCTGTCCATTTCTTTCTACTGTAATTGACAAAAATAATCTTGACCCTGACAGCTGAACAGCCTTATAGAAGTGATTTACAGAGTTAGGGTGGTTAGCTGGTGTGTATTGTGTGTAAAAGGTGTCTGGCAGAGGAGGGTTTTTATCTGCAATGCAGCAGTTGGGTGACTGTGACTCTGCCAGGGACTTAAACATCCTCTGATTGATCTGTGGCATCTCTCTCAACATCTCCTGATTCGTTGGAGCCTTTCCTCTTTTGGCCGTTGGTTCAAATCTGTCACGACAAACACATATAAGAAAAAAAGTCATGTTTGTTTTCCATATGAAATCAGTTTTTTTTTTAAATCCAATACCTTCCATGTCCTCCAGAATAACCTGAGTACACACACCAGAGGTCATTTATTTTGGAGGTAAGTGCTTTTATTGTGGTGCTGAAGGAGAAAAACTTCCTCCAGTCTGATGAATTTCCTCAGATTTTAACCTTAAAAATCTTCCACAACAATCTAATGCTTGTGTTTAACATTCTAAAGTCTGTTAATATGGGAGTCGACTGGTAGATGAGGCCAAACATTATGAGTAACAAAACTGTGGAGAATTCATTATTAAGCTTCTTCATGCATAAAACCAAATGAACATCACAATTGAGGAAAAAGCTTTTTTTCTTGAATCTACAGGTTCAGTAGCTTCAAAAGAAAGAACTCTACAGACTCATTAATTAAGGCAGATTATTTATATATATATATAAATAAATATTTAAAATATTTAATTACAATTAATCGCATAAATACAAAAGTTAACTCTTGATTAAGCACGCATTTTTGTCATTGAAATTCATTGTAATACTATAATGCTAATGCTGCTTCAGATTCGCTGCAATAGAGGACAGGCTTAACCCCACATGGGTGAGGCCAATGTCCTGGTGACGTATAGTGGACAGACTTTTTCTGATTGTCTGGTTTCTCTGTTGTTTTCTATGAATGATGGGAAATCCATCTAGTGGAGGGAACACACCACGCAGCAAACGCAGCATGTGTTGGTAACTCTGGGTGACCTATCAGATTCCAAAAAGAGTGTGGCGGAGGTCTGTGCACTCAGAGTGCTTTTCTAGTTAGAAATGTGCATCCTTGGTGAGTGTAGTAAAATATTGTTTAAATTTGACTCATGAATGAGTACTGTGAAGGTAGTATGAAGACCATTTTGTTTTTGTATTTTGTATACTTTGACACAGTTTTCACGATGCTAGCTAGCTCTTTAGCTCTCTATCTATCTATCTATCTATCTATCTATCTATCTATCTATCTATCTATCTATCTATCTATCTATCTATCTATCTATCTATCTATCTATCTATCTATCTATCTATCTATCTATCTATCTATCTAATTACGTGCAGTCTAAATAACAGTAGGACTGTATGCTAGTGTTAATATAAGGTTAACCCTATAGCGCTAACGGCAGCATGAACCAATGCCAGCTGTGTGTCGACAGCTGTGTGATCTACACAGACCTCTTTAATGTGCAGAGAGACAAGGAGTGCACAACATAAATGCAGATATATTTTCCTTTAAGCTGATGACCATGTGCTAACTGTAATTCTACATCAGCCCACAGCTATCTGTTCATGCCTCAGTGTAAGGATTTTAACCACTAAAGGGCCATCTGCCAGTCTAGTTAGAGCCCAAAGGATAAAGGTCTGCTTTTGACATCACTCTGTTTGGTTTTTTTTTATATTATTTTAGGATGAAGAGAAACGCTTCATCTCAGATAGTATGAGTGTTTTCTTTATGTATGAGGCTCTGATATTTGCAAAAGTCTCAGGTGGAATGGTTTGGCATTTAGGCTACGTCCCATTACTAACCCTAACAATGACTTTTATTCCCCCAACCAGGGCTGTAGTACCCGAGTCAGTTTTGTATGGTCTGAGACTTGTCTAGGACTTGCTGGTATTTGACTTGGACTTGTCTCTGTCCAGGGGTCTTTATTTTGTTCCAATATTCCAGGGAAAAGTCATCATTCATCTGGGTAAGTTAACTGCAGAGCTAGGTGGTGCTTAGCCACATAAGCTAGGCTATGTGTTATATTAATGTTAACATTAGCTAACATATTAGAAGATAAGCCAAGGTAATGTGTTTTTGGACATAGTTATCACTTACTGTACGTCTGGTATTACTGGTTTTATGAGATATTAAAAAAATCAAACGAATGGTTGTGGTGAATTACATTTGTAACGTTCACTTTAGGGTAAAGTAAATGTGTGTGTGTGTGTGTGTGTGTGTGTGTGTGTAAAAACTTCTGCACTTTGTTCAGAAATAAAAAAGAACATTAAATTTATTTAATATAAATAAATATAATTAAATTAAATAAATTAAATATATATAATGTATAGGGCATTAGGGCCTTAACGACGTCAGCCGTGATAAAGTCATCACATAGTCAGCTGAGGAAAAACACAGACACTAAAAAAAAACACATGGACATATGTCTGTCCACCAATGAGCAACTAGTATTAAAGTTCACTGGAACGTACCAACGTCCACTGACAAGAAACAAGCATCAACATTTTAAGACCAACAAAACAAAGGCTAACTTTAGCAAAGAGTTAAATTTAACTGCACAACATCAGTAGGTGAACATTTGTCCATATTTTGTCTGGGCCCACGGCTCTAAAACCGGACTGTCCACACGTCTGTCATGGGTCCTCACTTTTTATATTAAGTGCAAAAAGTTTAAGGCAGCGGTCCACCACTGTCCACATCATGTTTGGAAAAAAGGAGCGTGTTGTCTGTGCTGCTGCTCAGTCAGGTTAGCTAGTGAATGCCTCTTCAGATGACCGTGCCATTTTTTTTGTCTAAGGTGAAGTAAAAGAGAGTGACACACACACATGCAATGTGTGTGTGTCACTCTCTCCATGTCTTGTTTAGGTCTGACTGTGTTTACATGCCGAGAGAGAGAGAGAGAGAGAGAGAGAGAGAGAGAGAGAGAGAGAGAGAGAGAGAATAGAGAGAGAGAGAGAGAGAGAGAGAGAGAGAGAGAGAATAGAGAGAGAGAGAGAGAGAGAGAGAGAGAGACTCCCGTAGCACAAGTTGACTTAAATTTGGAGTCGACAAGTCGTGTGTTATTCTCTCTCCAGACATGGCTGCTGCAGGTAAGACAGTTGTGGTGGTCTGACAAAACAAAAGACAGCGACAGACATACATCGCATGTGTGGAAATATTTCACCTTAGATGAAAAAATAAAACGGCACACCCATCTGAAGAGGCATTCACGAGCTAACCTGTGAGTAGCAGCGCAGATAACATGCATTAAGACAACATGCTTTTTTCTCAAACATGATGTGGACAGTGTGTTGTGTGGTGCCTTAAACCTTTTGCACTTAATATAAAAAGTGAGGACACGTGACAGACGTCTGGACAGTCTGGTTTTAGAGCCGTGGGTCCAGACCACCGTACTGATGTTGTGCAGTTAAGTGGAATAGAAAAGTCTTTGCTAACATTAGCCTTTGTTTTGTTAGGGTTAAATTGCTGTTTGTGTCTTGTAAGTGGACATTGTTACGTTGCAGTGAACTTTAATACCAGTTGCTCAATGCTGGACAGACGTGTGTCCGTGTTTTTTTTTATTATTATTATTATTTCGCCATGTGTCTGTGTTGTTCCTCAGCTGACAATGTGATGATGTCATCACGACACATCGACTCGATTCCAACTTTCCTGACTGAGAAGTCGACTTGTAAAAAACTAAAGTTGTTAATGCCCTAATAATCTATAATATAATTCTTTCTAGTGGAATATCTCCAAATCCATTGCATACATGTACATAAACCAGCATATATGGGGAATAACGCACCATCATATATATTAAAATATATATTATGCTAACCAGCACTAAAGTAATTTGTTTTCTCATTCATTTGATTAAAATATGGAAAATTTAACACATTTAATGTTTGAAGAAGAGACTTTCTAAACAAATTGCAGTGTAATGACCTGATGGATCAAAAAATGTAACAAATAAAATGTGGTGTAAGGAAGTGTTTAGTTAGAGAACAGGTTAAGTTACTAACAATCTGTGTTGTATTCTGTGCAGTTTTAGCTTCTATTGTAACGGTACCATTATGGTCACATGACTCATACACTAGAGAGCTTCTCCCACCGCCTCACATGAAACACTGTGGTTGTGTATGACATAAGTGAGATCAAACTGGCCAATTAGATGTGATCCCTGAGGGCCACCGTACACTAAAGCAACTGAGACTGAATCACAATGAAGTCAGGGCTCTATAGGTTTAAATAATACATGTGCAGAGTCATCAGAATGAGCAGAATGAGTCACATGACAGGGTGGTAAATTAAAGGAAACAGTAAAGCTGGGATGATATGCTTTTATGCCTAATCAATTCTTTTATGATTTTTTTTTGGGTGCTGATTCGATTTAAATCGCTCCAATTCTTCGATATTCCAGATTTTTTCCTATATTTCGCTTGCTTTTTTAACACCAGACCAGGTGAAAAAGCTGAATGATGATGCCTACAGATTACATCAGGAGCCATATTTACCCCCAAAAATGTACATCATATGTGAGTCAGTTCAGATTTATTCAGCAGTAATATATTTGATCCAGACTTTGGGAAGTAAACTGCTACCTTTATCTGCACACAACACAAATAGGAGCCTTTAAATTAACATACCTCATAATAAAGTGAACTTAAACTCTCATTTCAAAGCCTGGACTGCTTGTAAAAAAAAATATATAAAATCTATTTTCTCCGGTATTTATTTATTTTATTTAGCTGTTCCTGCTCTGCATTTACCTCGGGATGGTGTCTTGCTAAGTGCGCAGTAACGTTTGTGGTGTTTCCGCAGTATGACACGCAGGGGCACCGCTACCAATTGTGGGCCCCGTGAAAGGCAAATGTTGTGGCCACGTTCATAAAATTATTTATCATGTCAATCTGTCATAGCAGGGTTTGTGTGTGTGGGGCACAGTCCTCACATAACAGCACTTGTGCTAGCGTGGAAACAAAACAGAAACTATGACAAAGAAAACCTAAGAGATTAAGAAGAATGACAAATAAATGGATATATTTTGGTATCTGGCACTTTGCCAACTTTTTTTTTTTTTTAGACCCAATTTAAAAAAAAGCCATTGACATATTTCCCCACAGGATGATTCACATAATGATGAATGAATCTAGTTTATTTTGCAAATTCAAACACTTTTGCCGTTTGTTCCCTGTGATAACAAAGGCAGAGTTTTTAAATGAAAACTGGAACTGTTGCTAACTGTAAAATCCTTCTCTTGGTTGGCTAATCCAAGCACGTTCATAAGAATTCATTGCTAGTGTTTTGAACACTCCAGGTCAGTGACTGAGCATAATTTTCTTTGTGAAAAACTGAGTGACTATTTGTCTCCCTCATCAAGATACTGTTACTCAAAAACTTATGGACAGATTTTGATGAAATGTTCAGGAGGTGTTGGTCTCACGAGGAACAAATGATTACATTTTGGTGGTGATCCAGAAGAGATCTTGGATTCTGGATCACTTTGAAATTTTACATTGCAGTCCATGGAGAATAAATTTCAAAGCAATCAAGAATCCAGGATGTCTTCCAGATCACCACCAAAATGTAATCATTTGTTCCTTGTGACACTCCCAACACATCCTGAAAATTTTAGCAAATCCATTCAGAACTTTTTGCGTAATCCTGCTGTGAGTCAGATAGACCTCGAATTTAATACCTCCTTCGTGGACCTCTTCATTTGAAGGGGGTGTGTGGTCTGCCTTGGTGGAGGTTAGTTATTATTATTAACTAATTCATCCTACAGGCCAGATTGTCCTGTAGGACACCAGTGGTGTAAAATAATAGACCCTGCTTGATTTTTCTAACAGGACACCTAACACATCGTCCGTTGTGGGAAAATTTACCTTTTTTTTTTCTCAAGATTTCTTTCAGGTTCATCGTTTATTATTTTTCCCAGTTGAAGGGAGTTTTTCTTGCTTGATCTGGGGGTCAAAGGTCAAAGTGCATCAGATGCTATACTCCCTTGAGGCAAACTTTTGATTTAGTGATGTGGACTTTTACCAATAAAAATTGATTTGACCATTGACTTCACAGACAAAAAAGATAATGATGATGCTGTGGATGTCCAGTGGAAAGTGAAAATACAAAAGAAAAAGGATGAAAAACATGTTCTGTTCTGACCAAAGCTAGATAATGAGAGGATTAGAAGGGTGGCATTTGGAGAGGAAAAGGCTGGCTCTGGGTGGAGTGTGGAGGTGGAAAAGACCTCAGGAGTCTTGGCCGACTTTACCCTGTCAGCTGCAGACACATACAGGACAAGGGTTTGTTTCCAGAGAGAGAACGGAAGCAGACGGAAACTAGAAATGAGATCAGGAAAAATAACAATTGAGACGCATCGATACGGACATTTTTTTTTCGATAAGTTTCCTCCTATGTGGGTGATTTACTGAATCAGATGCACTTTGTCCCACAGGTTTAACCTCAGAGATTTTCATACAAACTAAACCAAAGTTCCCCAATAGGTGGCCCGCGGGTCATTTCCGGACCATTTGTTGTTGTTTTGATGTGCAACATTAAGAATTCTTTTTTTTATTAACTCCGCCAAGGAGGTATTGAATTCAGGTCTGTGTGTCTGTCAGCAGGATTACGCAAAAGGTTCTTATAATGGACTTTGATTAAACTTTCAGGAATGATAGATAATGGGTCAAGGGAGAACCCATTAGATTTTGAGCAATGAAGGTCAAAGTATAAAACACATCAGTGGTAATATCTCAGGATTCAGACAAGATAGAATCTGGTTTTTTTTTCATTCACATGGTCTCACCTTCAGACATCAGATGGGTCAACACCTATGGCTCCATCACATCATGTTTTGACGTTATATGATGCCATATCAAGCCTTGGTGGAGGTCTGCTGTCTCTGACTGCCTTGTTTATATTATAGTATGTACAGCTGGCTGCTGTTACAGCTGTATTGCTGTTGATTTGTTCAAGCAGACTACCAAAGCAAATTGTTAAAATTGTATTTTGAGTTACAGTACCACTGGCTGCTGTTATAAATATGACAACTTTCCAAGCAGACTGTAATAACCAAATATTTATTCTGAGTATATGGTTGGTTCTCAACTTTTGTTTCCAGAGTGCAATTTGTTTTTGTGAGACCCTCACAAATAGTTTCCTGAATCCCTGAGCACAACTAATAATAAAGTTATAATGCATTATAAGTGCAGACTCAACGTTGTTATCTGTACTATTACTGCTGTGGCCCTCAGCTTGGCGCCCAGTTCAGAATTTGGCCCTTGGTGAAATGTAATTGGTGAACCCTGAACTAAACCATAAAATACATTCTAAAACAGGAAATGGAAATGTCCATGTGTCTTTGCATTGTATTGCTACGTCCACACCAAACATGAATTTCCACGTTCACGTGTCGAGATTACATACAAAGTCAATGGAGAGACGCATTTAGACGCAGAGTCGCCCCAGGTGTCGTGTTGGCCGCAATGCTGCGGTGTGTTGGAGCGGCACGTTTTGCAACAATTACACGTAAATGCTGGAGCTGAAAATATTGAACTTTTCAGGCATGATGCTGGGCCACGAAAGCCAATCAGTGTTGAGATTCTGCCAATGTTGTGACGGAATGACCTATGACACTCAGACTGAAGGAAGCAGAAAGAAAAACTGAGCCTGAAAGGACGTTGAAAACGGACGACATCCAGGTGGAGTTCCTGAGGTGTAGAGTTCAGCAAAATGAGCATGACACCACTGGGCAAAGTTAGATTTTTTTTTTTAGAAAAAGAAAACATACAGTAAAACAATACAATCATGTTCAAAAGGAATGGGTGGTAGTTGACACTTATAAAATCCCAGCCCTTCTGACGGTATCAACGTTTCTAACAAAAATCCCCTTCCTCCAAATTTATTAAGTAGATCTGATACATATATATATACGTACATATATATATATATATATATATATATATATATATATATATATATATACATGCATATAAAATGAAAACGATAAACAGCATAAATACACAGATAATAACACTAAATAACATTAATATTTACTTAATAAATGAAAAGCGCAACAAAAATAAACCCAAAAAAATTAAAAGGACCTGACCCTAATAACATAATATGGAGCCAAAATGAGCAACTGTGAACAAAATAAATACAGAATTATTAATGATAACAAAGACAACCTTCACACCTCCATCTCATCCTCATACCGAATAAAGACATATGTTTTATATTTTGTCTTATACTGATGTAGAAAGGTCAAAATCACATCATTGGCTCTATTTCAAGCTCAGGTTGTCATAGAAGCTTGAAATTGACACAAAATATGGTCAAGATTAGGCATTCTCTGAATACTTGTTTTTTTTTTTATATATATATATAAATGGTTTATCCAACTTCCTATGCATCACTGAAGTCTTTTTATACTCAAACTGTAAAGACTGGTCAGTGTGACCATACTTTCTTACCTATATTTAGTTGTTTTTATTGTCAGATTGACATTGTCGAGCTCAACCTTTCAACACTGTTACAATCATAAATTATATTTAGTGTTTTTTTGGGGAAAAAATAATGACTTTCTTGGAAAACTTTATTAATTTCTTGTTTTCATGATGCTTTCTAATGCTCCATAGCCTAGCTCAGTGGTTCTCAAATGGGGGTTATATGGGGGTACAACAGGGAGTACGTGAAGCTTTTCAAAATTAAAAAAAGAAAAGAAAAAAGTACTGTATTTGCCGCACTATAAGGCACACTGGACTATAAGGCACATTAAGTGAAGTCAAAATTATGAGAAAAATATCTAATTTATGAGAAAAAAGTCAAAATTATGAGATAAAAAGCCAAAATTATGAATACTGTTATACTGTTATGGGGATGAGTCTGTTATGGCATTGAAGGTTGGACTGTTCTCATGCCAGACTCCAATGTGCACCCAATCCATAGAATCACCCGTGTGATACTGTGAAAAATGACCCTACTGTATCTGATAAATGTTGCACAAATTAAACACTCCATAATCTTTTCCAGACACATCTCATTTGCTCGTTTACTCCACTATTACCCTTTCTTAGATGGCATTAAACTGGAAGTGAACCATGTCAAATATGAAAATAAATGAGCATTTCAGCTACTATCTTCTGCAGCAGAAACACAAGCATGCTGCAGTGAGTGGAGAGGGAATCATTTAGGTCAGGATGGCTGAAAACAGCTGAGCTGCAGTAACTATAGTGACCAGCAGGGGGAGAGCAGGGGCCACACTGAGCAGCAACAGCAATGAGAAGGAAGTGCCCCCCTACCCCACACCACATACTTCTGCCCACATCCTTTCTGTCCCATGTGAGGAAGAGACATTGTACAGAGACATATGCAATATATATATATATATATATATATATATATATATATACAGGGTGCGATTTATCAAAAACACTGTTTTTCTTCCCACAGAAAAAACTTTGTTCTGACCCTCATTCCCACATGAATAACATAAATGACTACGACCTCAGATCAAATGAGACGACCCTCTCAATTTAAACTTATCACTAAGCAGAGGAAAATAAATGAATTCCCTCAGTAGCGGTTACCTGTTATCCACTTCCTGATTTGAAAACAGAAATCGAATATCCATTACGTACACCAGGACCATCACAACACCATGCGCTCGTTTTCATCCTTTGGCAGCTTGAGCGACATAACACACGCACCAATCACACCATGTCATCTAACCTACGCTTTATATTGTCTGTCAGTGACGTAAAGAAGCTCCACAGAATACACTTGTCCTGTGTTGATCTCTATCGCTGGACTGGCAGATGAACATGTACATGTCAAGTTCCTCTTTCAGGCATTTTGTGTTCATGTCACAAATATTCATACATGACCTGAAAACAGTGATGTCCAAAACCAGAGGGGGAATGAATCCTCCACCCCCAGCAAATCGCACCTAGTATACATGTACTGATATATATATATATATATATATATATATATATATATATATATATATATATATATATATATATATATATATATATATATATATATATATATATATATATATATGCAGTGGTACCTCTAATTAAGAATTTAATTTGTGCTGTGAATTTTTCATAAAAAGAGGCCCCCAATACCACCCCCTAAACTCTTTAAAAATTATCAAAATGTACCAATTTTGTTTGAAATATGGGTTAAAAGAAAATGTAAATTAGATTTTAGATGTAATTTATTGGTCTCAGTAGGTAAATGTGTCTTCACTGACTGAACATTAAACATTAAACCATTAAAATGAACCAGACATGTGGTTGTTGTTTTGTCACTTTCACCTTCAACAACGTTTGGTGAAATATTGATCCAAAGACGATTGAATTTGACCACTTCTCATAATCTTCCTAAAATTCACAAGGCATACATCATCAAAGTGGGTGATAGCACTACTCGTGAACATTTTTTGGGATGTTTATTTTCCACAAATTTGGAAAGTTGATTAAATTTCAGCAGCAGGTCTTTTATTGGTGCTGATGGAATGATGACTGCCTCCTCCTCTACTTTCTGTTCATTTAATTCCTCATACATTGTCCAGTGTTGCAGCTCCTTCAGCTCCTCCATTGACAGTTCTTATCGCTGCTCCTCGACCAATTTGTTAATGTCCTCCTCAGTGATGACCTCTGACCTCTTTTTCTATATCACACAGATGCCTTTGGAAGGGGTCGCTGCTTTTAATGCATCCTTCTGCTTCAATATCGTACCGATGGTAGACGGGTTTCTGCCATATAAGTTTGCGATATCACTCAACTGCGCGTCATATTTTTTTTATCATCTCCTGTTTCACTCCTATTGATAACGCAGCCGCTTCTTCTTTTCATTCGTACCGGGAATCACTTTCTTTGGGCTCATGATGAATAACAAATACGTACTGTAAGAAAGTTTCAATCAACACACTGGGAAAAACAGTAACTGTGTGATAAAAGAGGTTCAAAGTGTAACAAAAAGCATCATGGGTAGCTACCTCATAGCCAATAGGATGCTATGTACAGTATGTACGTGACATATTTACGTACATTACGTAGTTACGTATAGTAAGGTACATACAGTACTGTCTTCATTACGTAGTTTCGTACATTAATATTAAACTTTATTTATATAGCACCTTTCATACAGTACTTGTAGCCCAAAATGCTTCACAGTGATTGACAATTAAAATACATTAGATTACAATCACACACAAAATTACAATTATAAAAGTACAACAATTAAAATAAAATAAAAAATGTATTACACATACGTTTTAAGATTTAAAAAGTGCAAGATATACTGTAAAATGACATTTGCACAGGTTTGCATAAGACAGGAGTGAATAAAAAATGCAATAAGTGATCAAACATAGATTAAAAAAATTTCAGTAAAATAGAATAAGATGGAATAAATTAATAATAAAAAAAAACATTCCTGGTTTCTGAATTGTGACCCTTATATCTCCTTTCAAAGGCTGCTGAAAATAAAAAATGTTTTTCACCTGGTTTTAAATATATTCAGTGAAGTGGCTTCTCTAATTTTAGAATTGCATTCCATAACATTGGTGCGTAGTTAGCAAAGGGTGCGTCCCCCATTTTATTAGCTCCACCAAGGAGGTTATGTTTTTGCCCCCGTTTGTTGGTTCTTTAGTTGGTTTAGATATTGGTCTGTCTGTTAGTTAGCAAGATAACTCAAAAACATATCGACGGATTTTGATCAAATGTTCAGGGTAGGTTGGTAATGGGGAGATCTAGAAAGGATTAGATTTTGGTGGTGATCTGGGGCGGGGGGGGGGGGGGGGGGGGGGGTCTACCTTGGCAGAGGTCTGCGCTCTCAGAGTGTTTTTCTAGTTTGTAATATTTCTGGGATTCACTATTAGCCCTGCATTTAACCTCAGTGTTTGACCTAGTTTGTACATAATTAATCAGTAATTTTAGAATGTAACTTGGCCCAGTATCGTTTAGAGCTTTATAAGTAAGGAGTAGTATCTTAAAATCAGTTCTATAGGTTACTAGTAGCCAGTGTAGGGAAACCAACATACAGTACTGTATTTATGTCTCGGGGGTTTCACTTTCCTTTCATAAATAGAATTTTCTTTTGTATTCAGTGACAAAAAATTTAGGTAAATATTTTTCATTACTTGGATTATTTGTTAGCTTGTTCTTTCGTAAGTAGAGGTACCACTGTATATATGTATCTTTCTGTATCAGAGAGAGAGAGGTGGTTATTGGAGGAACACATGACAGACATCTGAGATGCAGAGGAGAAGAAGACTGATGGAAGACAACTGGAAGATGGAAAGACAGAGATATTTTTGTTTTATTTTGTATCTGAATATCAAAAATCAGAGCCATGATGCACCCTGTCATGTGACTCCACCTGCATTGTTTTACTCCACAGTGTTACTTATCTTTTGGCTTCGTTAACCCTTTGATGCATGAATTATGAATCCCTTAATCAAGTTTTTTTTTATTATTATTCATCTTTAGCCCCCCCACACACACACACACACACAAATAAATAAATACATAAATAAAATAAAATAAAATAAAAATGTGATTGAAATCTTTATAATGAATTTATTTTTTTATGGAGTTGGAAAACATGTGTTATACCAATGCAAATACACATGTATTTAAAACGCAATATCAGAACACTATGAAATACAACAGTTTTAATGCCATTTTTGTTTAAGAGAAGACTGTTAATTACAGTCTAATAAGTAATTAATTTGCAGGTAGACATGTTAGTGCAGATCAGGTTAAGAACAGACCAGTTACAGAAATGATATCAACTAAAACAACTAAACCCATGAATATAGATGCCCCCCCTTCTTTCTTTTTTCTTTTTTTTCTTTTGCACCTCGTCCCCTGACATGGATAGGGAGTAAGGGGACCACTGACATTGAGAATGTTCAGGGCCCAGAATATGGTGCTACGCCCCTGGTGGCCAGTATACAGCAAAGGGTTAAAGCCTTAGTTTTAGAACCAGAATTGTCAAACAAGGACAAATTAAAGCATGTATGTCACATTCATTTCACTGCAGTTTTATCATGGGTGCATTTTTAATTAATTAATTAATTAATTAATTAATTAATTAATTAATTAATTAATTAAAATCTTAGATAACTGAAATGTAACCACGTGGATTTTGAGGGTGCTGATGTTTTAAATAAAGCAGAGAACATCCATGACTAATATGTACTTCCAGTGAGAACAAATGACGACATTTCCAGTGAGACATAATTAGATGATGTGAATCCACTGTTTTTTTTTTCCTGTGCCTGTTTGTTCATTTGTTTGCACCATCTCTATACTTAGCATTTCATGTCCTCTTTACTGGAAACCATTACACTCAGAGGTTTTATGATTAGGTTAAATATAAGGGTTATGGTTGAGGGTATATGTAGGCTTGTAGAAAATGTAATAATTTTCGTATCTAATTTTGTAATAAAGCCTCAATTTGTAATAAACTGCCCTAACACATTGAAAATGTCCATGAAACAAAACAAAATCTGGAATTTACAGAATGAATAGTGCGCTGATAATCATTTCTAAGTACTGCTAATAGGCTAAGACAGTGATACTAATAATAGACCTAGCTGTTTACCAAAATGTGAAAGTAAAATAAAATACAATTTACAAACAAGTAAACTATGCTTTAGAATTGTTATTACATAATGACCTACATTTTCAAGAACATTAAAAAAATGTTGCTAGTGCATTTTATAATAATCTTCTCAACATGTAATAACTTGTTAGGTAAAATTTATTACAAAGTACATTGGATTAGTTTATTACAAAAATGTGGCTTTGTCACAAAACAAAATGAAAAACTAATGACAAAATGCATCTTAACAATCCCTTTTAAAGGGACTGTCAGAGCATGTGTGTGCATGCGTGTAAACTGACACTGGTCTGTAGAGGCTGGGATCACAAATGTGTGTTTGACAGAAAAATAAAATTCCACTCCTTTTATCCAGGCATACCCATAAACACACTCATGCGCGTGCAGAAGCAAACTGCCGCTGCACATGCATGTGCAGACATCAGATGGGTCAACACCTATGGCTCCATCATGTCACGTTTTGACGTCATATGACGCCAAGCCAGTGGTGTATTTGCAAACTTTGTGACCTTGACCTTAAATCAGGGTTATTGACACATTTGATTAAATCCAACAATAGACTGTGCTTCATATCAGATATCAGATCAAAAATATGTAATATGGTTGCTATGCATAAGTAATCGAATATTGAAATGGCCATATCACATCAACTGAACTGACGATATTTTTAAAAATAAATTTTGAGACCCTCTAAGGAACTCCTATTGATCCATATAATAAAATCTCAAGTGAACACGGAAATGGCATATCTAACAATAATATCCTGTTTTTTTTTAACATGGAAAATCCCATTTGAACAATGTTTTATCAGTTTTCTCACCAACCAAGCATTGTAGAATGTCCTATTTTTTTTTTAATAACATTGAGTTTCAAACCTTTTTCTGCCGTCTCGGACTGCCTTGTTTTCTATGAATTTGGAGAAGTACTTCATCCTATGTTTTGTATGTTTGTTGTTGTTGTTTTGTTGTGCAACATGAGCTGATTTTTTTTATCACCTCCGCCAAGGAGGCATTACATTCAGGTCTGTTTGTTTGTTTTTTGTCTGTCTGTCAGCAGGATTACACAAAAAGTTCTGGATGGATTTTGATGAAACTTTCAGGAATAATAGATAATGAGTCAATGAAGAACCCATTAGATTTTGAGCAATGAGGGTCAAAGGTCAAGGTCACACTAAAGGCCAACATCTAAAACATGTCAGTGGTAATATCTCAGGATCCATCCCATCAGATAGGTTAACACCTATGGCTCCATCATGTTACATGTGAATGAAAAATCAAGCCTTGGCGGAGGTCTGCTGTCTCTGACTGCCTTGTTTTATATATTTTCTTTCAGATTATTTCACACTCGAGGCATCTACACTCAAGTACGTGGGGGGAGGAGGGGTAAAATTATCTCAGCCTGGCAAAGAAAGACAGAGAGGGAGGGAGAGTGGGAGAGAGAGAGGGAGAGAGAAAGAGAGAGAGAGAGAGGGAGGAAGAGGAGGGGGGTCGAGAGAGAGAGAGAGAGGGAGTTTTTGTGTCAGGCAGACATAGCTTCTCCAGCCGAGGAGCAGAGGCTCAGTCTGGGCAGCAGGAGCAGCGGGAGCTCTGTCTGCCTCCCCAGCACCATCACCACCTCCTCCTCCTCATCCTTCCATCATTCTGCATCCAGTTTTGGACTATAACACACCCCTGTAGCTGCTGTGACATTGTCTCCGCGCGGAGGTGCATGGCTGTTTTCCTGCCCGTGTGTGTGCGTGCGTTGCGTGCGCGCGGGCGCGTCTCTGTGTCAATCGAGGAGTAAATAATACCCCCCTCTCCCCCCGTCTCTCTCCTTTTCCCAAACAGCGGAGAGAAGGGAAAGCGTCAGAGGAGAGAGAGGAGCGACACGGTGGGGGTGTGTGTGCAGAAGTAGGAGGAGGCATGGAATGGAAGAGCCGCGTGTGTGAGAGTCAGAGCTGTGGCAGGGCTGTGGGATGTGGGAGAAGATGCTGTGAGCTCTGGTATTAGCAGGCAGCTGCGCACCGAGCCGCTCGCGCTCTCTCTCTCCCCCCTCCCTCCATCTCTTCCATCCCCTCCCCTCTCCAGCACCGCTGCTCTCCTCCTAGCACCGACCATTCGCTGAAACCGTGGAATCTGCTGTCCACACGGCTGCTCGTGCTTCACTACCGCCGGCACCTGCACGAGGACCTGACACCACCAGGTATGTGCAGTATGTATGTATGTGCACCGCGCGTGGAGCTTTTTTCCCCCTAGAGGATGGGTGCTTTGAGGTGTTTGCATGGCGTGGGAATCTGGAGTGTTAGACTTGATCTTATTCATTCTTGTTGCTTCCCTCCCCTCCCCTCCCTCTGTGGCCCTGTCAGTAGTGGATTAATGAAACCTTATTTGAGAATGATGCGGTTAGATGCATCATCTGTCGATTAGATGAAGCAAAAAAAAAGAACAAATAATAGTTAACACACGCGGATCAAATTATATCAAGGGCTAATTCCATTCTGCGTCCGGTCGTTTTTTTGTCGTTTCATCTATAAATGAGATATGATACAAATACTGTTTACTGTGGATTCCACAAGCATCTCGTTGCTCTCATTCATTGTCACCTTTTTCCCCGTGTTGTTATATCATTACGCACAACATGAAGGCATGTGAGCAATGCTGTTGTTTCACACTAAGACTGTATCTGTCATGCCGGCCAAAGAAAGAAATGGTAATATTTTGATTTATGAGGGGAGACAATCTGTTGTGATGTTGGCTGCCTTCCTAAGGCTGCAGGCAGCTCTTTCTGTGACTGTTGGGAAATGCACAGGTTAGATAGAAGAGAGGCAAGAGGATGCTGAGGATGGGCGTGAGGGCAATATGATCTGAGGATGCCTTCACTCTCACACTGGTTTGGTTTGGTTTAGTATCCTCTGCTCTGCTCTGTCTGCTCTTCTATGGCTACAAATGCATGCTTAAAAGCACTCGTGCACGGAGGCATGCACAGCGCACATGTGTGTGCACGCACGGCTGCGCACAGACATGCACACACACCCACATGTACACTAATCCACACTCAAACATAATCTCTAATCATGTGTTCTAGAGACATGACGTAACACAGGGGTGTCAACAGGGCTGGCGTTAGGAATAGGCAGACTAGGCAGTCGCCTAGGGCACCAGATGTCTTGAGGGTGCCAAGTCCCACAGAATTAGAATATTAAGCTACTGTATTTTCCGGACTATAAGGCACTCTTAAAATACTTAATTTTCTCTAAAAACCACAGTGTGCCTTATATATGGAGTCATTGTGGTTCTGCTTAGTAACTTGAAATTTGACTTTTTATGAGATCATTTTGACTTTTTATTCAGCGCATTCTCACTTCCAGACTTCTCATACTGGATTATAAAGTGCATTAAGTGAAGCTAAACAGTCACAATAACTCTGAACTGTGTTGAGTTGTAATAGGGAACAAAACAGACTCTAATTCTGCTCAATCAAACAAACAAGTCCAAATTTGGAAATAAAAAAGTCAAAATTAACAACTCAAAATTATGCGATAAAACACTGTCTCACTCCCAGCACGTCAAAATCCAACACGCTGCTCAAACGGTGGTATCTGACGTACAAGGTGTCCCTCAGCATCTAATTGAGACAAGTGGGTTTCTAATCTGTCCACTACAATATGTGACACTCAGAGCCCTTACCCTAAACCCAAGCAAAAAAGTGTTTTACACCCGAGTGTGTCATATTGCTGTGGACAGGTTAGAAACCCACTACATCTGAATTAGACACTGAGGGACACCTTCTGTGTCAGATACCGACATTTGGTCAGCGTGTCGGATTTTGATGCACTGGGAGTGAGACAGCGTTGTTCTATCACATAATTTTGACTTTTATCTCCGAACTTGGACTCTTAAAGTTTGATTTAGCAGAATTACAGTGTTTTGTTCTGTGTTAAAACTCAACAAGGTTGAGAGTTATTGTGACTATTTAACTTAACTTAATGCTCCTTATAATCCTGTTCACCTTGTAGTGTGGAAAATACAGTAAATAAATCATTAAACCTAACATTGACAGTGATTATTTATGGACACTCAGTACGTACTCCATCAGATGTAGGACACTATACTATTTACAGATGATCATTTATAATTCCACAAAATCGCTAGGGCACCACATTGACCAGAACTGACCCTGGGTGTCAAACTCCAGTCCCTGTATGAGTCTCCAGTTCATCTCAAGGCTGAACATAAATAGACAAACAATCACTCTCACATTCACACCTATGGGCAATTTAGATTAACCAATTACCCTATCAGTGCATGTGTTTGCACGGTTGGTGGAAACTAGAGTACCCAGAGAAAACCCACGCAGACATGGGGAGAACATGCAAACTCCACACAGAAAGGTTTGGTGTGGGAATACAACCAGGGTCCTTCATGCTGTGAGGCACAAGTGCTAACCACTGCACCACTGTGCTGCCCTCTTCCTAGATGAGGTGTTAGCAAAAGCATATATATATATATATATATATATATATATATATATATATATATTATGTAGTGTACTATTGGTTATAATGGTATGTGATGCCAACATATTTTGATTCAGGACTCTACTATTTAATTTACACGGTGTCTGAAAAGTGAGCTAACAAGCTAACAGCTAAAGTCATGACAGCCATAGACTTTATGATGACAAACAAAACAATTGTGCTAAATGTTAACACTGCCTGAAATTTAACACACTGCAACAGCAGTGTATGTTACTATATCCAGTTAAGTTACTATTAGTCATGGTATCTGGCTGGTGTTAGCAACTAAAATGACTGTTCAGAGTTACAAACAATTTCATCAGCAATTTTGCTAACGTTAGCATGCTAAGTACAGCTACAGTGATTTCTACCATTGAGATGTGTTGTGCTATGAACATGAAGCAAGTCTGCACTAATATGAAAGACTGCACTTGGAGCTATATAACCACTAACAAACTGTTCTGCTGTCTTTTATAGTTTATTATTTATTAATTATGTATAGTAGCCTACAAAAGTACTATACCATGATATATACTGTATACTAGACCCTTCAGGATTTTGTGATGATGCAATTTGCAACTTAAATGCAAATTCAGCCAATCATTTGCAACGTCTTGAGCTGCTTCTTCTGCCTTTTCCTGTTTACCTTACAGTATGAAGTAACATGTGCACAGCCAGCAGTTCACATTTGACGACTAAAATAATGCACTTGTACCAACAGGTGCATTTGGAAGATTAGTTTTTTTGCTGCATTTTATCATCCGGGTAATATTTTATTTGCCATAGTTTAAAGGTTGTCTTAATATCCTAGTGTCTGTGTTCTACTTTTGTCAAACTGTCTCTACTACACAGTACGCAGTAGCTACTAGTAATGTTTTTTTTTTTTACTTGCTCAGACATTTATATTACGTTTTATGACTTCATGTAGTGTTGTGAGGTAAATATGAACTTTGACTTATTTGAACCAACAGGTGCATTTGGAAAAAAAAAATTATTGCATTTTTGTAATCCTTGTAATTGTTTGTTTGCCATCTTGGTTAAAGACAGTTTTGAGGACCATATCACAATGACTCTGAATTAATTTTCCAGAAATATTATTTAATTTTGATTACAAAATGGAAAATCAGGAATATTTATCACAAACCTTCACTTCCTCCCACAACAAACATTTTAGGACACAAAAATTTCAAAATTGGCCAGAGAAATCCTGGAGGGACTAGTATACCAACAGTGGCTCAAATTATACCGGGATATACATTTTTGGCCATACTGCCCATTCCTATATGGAGTCATTTAATGTTCATTATTTAATAGGTTAATTTGCTCTTCATTCCATGGGCTGCATTGAAACCATTGGTGGGCCGCATGATTGACACCCCTGTCTAAACAAATTTGAGTGCTCCGTTCCAGCTCTTAGTGAAGTTCCTTGCAGCATGTTAACCTCAGATTGTCATAGTTTCCATTAGGAGAGGGGAGCACATTTTACTATTGTGAGAAATAGGTTAGGATGCCTCCAACTGACACTCATTTTCATTTAAGCAGAATTACAACCACTGCAGAACTGGGAAGATTTTAGAATATTCTGCAGATCAGATGGAACAGAGATGATGCTGGAGGTCCCCAGACATCTCTGCAAGGCCTGGGGAAGCAGAGCCTCAAAGAGTGGGTGGGGCTGAGGTGCTCCCCTCTTCTGTGGGGGGAGGGGGGTTCTCGATTTCTAGTCTGACTCACTAATGGGAGAGAACTGTAATAGTAGGATTTCCCAGAGTTCCTTCTATACAGCAGGGTGATCCTGTGAATTGGGTTTTCATTGGAGGCTACCTTAAGAACAGCCCAACCTTCAACCCTGTAACAAAGACTCATCCCCATCACAGTATTTTAAAATTTTTTTTGGTATGGGGTTGAAGATTTTAGCTAAAAATAGCCATATATCCATATTAGATATGGCAGTGGTTGTCAAACTTTGTATCTCAGTATTTTTTATTTTTTATTTCATAATTTTTTTACTTTTTTTCTCATAATCTTGGCTTTTTATTTAATAATTTTGGCTTTTTATCTAATTTTTTAAAAACGTTTTATCTCATGATTTTGACTTCACTTAATACGCCTTATAGTCCAGTGCACCTTATAGTCCAGTGCACCTTATAGTGCCAAATATACAGTACTTATTTTTAAAAACATTTTTGAAAAGCTTCACGTACCCCCTGCAGTACCTCCACGTACCCCTAGCGGTACGTGTATCCCCATTTGAGAACCACCGAGCTAGGGTATGGAGCATTAGAAAGCATGAGGAAAACAAGAAATGAATAAAGAAATGGATAATTATGAGATAAAAAGTCAAAATGATGATATCAGTTTACGACTTATTTTTCATACTGTTACATTTGTCTAGTTTGAAAAAGTAATGAGTCTATTCTGAGAATGTAAAGAGTCTAAAGTAGAGATATTTATATAAAAATGTAGGGAGTAAAAGTAAAAAGTTGTCAGAAAAATAAATACTCAAGCCAAGTAACGAGACCTAAAAACTGTACTGTAAGTACAATAGAGGGAGTACTTGTACCTAGTTACTTCCACCTCTGAAAGATGACGGTGTTTCCACGTTTACTACGGAGCCTCTGAACGTCCAAACCCCCCTCCTGCCTTTTAGATCAGTTATTGACATGTACCGATAGGTTTAGTGGATCTACAAGTATTAAACATTTTCAATGGGGTGCTTTCGCTTTCCAGTAGATGATTTCTCTTCATGGGTTAAACAGGATTCTTGGCAACATATTTGCTTCACAGAACCATGTCTTTGTAGATCCTTCCATCAAAGTCCTCCAAGCCTCTGCACTAGCACAAGGTGATCTAGTTATCTGTCATCCTTTTCCTCTAATACTTGCATCATTACGCTCTAATGGGACTATACAGGCGCTACCTCTGGGGCATTATCAAGTCATTTGCGTATCAAGTCTAGCTCTGGAAGAGGGAGAAATGCTCCATTTGTCAAATCTTAACATGCAGATGTCAGGATGTTGGCTCTGTACAGACAAAGGCACCTCCCTAATTGGTAATCAACACTCATTAAACACTAGTACTCTTTTACTGTGATTTCTACACAAAAGCTTTGTAGAAGTAATGTTCTGGTCACTGCTACAGTTCACACTCAAGGCCTCTTCATGCTCTCACGGCAAAATTTCACCATTAACTTTGTCGCAGATATTTGTAATTAAGCATGGAGAGTACATGGCGTTGGCTACCCACCACCACAGCAGTAAGGGGCATTCTCACAAACTCACTAAGATTTCCACACCTGGATCCCTTTTCAACATCAGGCCCTTTCATTGTCGAACAACCTTGTTTTACAGATTCTTCCAAATCCTCATGAACTCGGCCGAATCCATATTCACACGAGTCGTCTTTAACAATAAGATTTGCATTCACAAAACAAAATGGAAAAGTAAAGAAGTGGAAAACATTGAAGTGTGGATGTAGAATGGACCAATCAGAGGCCCCTTTTCTGGTCTTCTCTGTGATACTGTCTGCGGTGGGTTACATTTTCTGGGAGATGCATGCAACTGTCTGCAACGGGGGCTAAAGAGTCTGCGACTTACCTGCGACACATTGCATATGACTTGGCTTCGGCGTATAAATAGGCCTTCAGACAACATTTATACGGAGATGATGAAAGCAGAAGAAGTAAAAGTGGCGTCTCGTCTTCAGTTTTTTATCTGTGTTCAGACAAGCATATCCAGGAAAAAAATCCTTGTTTATACAAAGATGCAACAGTAGGCGAAATATGATTGGATAGTCATGCCAGGCCATGCCATGATAGACTGTCCTTCTGCATTTTGACGTATGTAATTGTCCAACCGTCTCTGTTCAACTATAGTATGTGTGTAATATCTGTAACAATATCTGAAACGACTCCTGTACATTTACTAGAGCTGCTAGTGCTAATGCTAATGCTAATGCTAATGGTAGTGCAAATCGGTCCATAACGTTTCGAGTTATCTTGAACACAGACAGACAAACAGATAAACGCCGGCAAAAACAAAGTGACAATTAAAATAATTGAATAGATTTGAAGTATTTCAACTTTGATTAAAAACTATTGATTTTGTTATGTAAATATAAACATAATGATTCAATCCAAAATAATGAAATTACTAGATGGCTAGACAGACAGACAGACAGACAGATATATAGATAGATAGATAGATAGATAGATAGATAGATAGATAGATAGATAGATAGATAGATAGATAGATAGATAGATAGATAGATAGATAGATAGATAGATAATTTAGACTTACTTACTTTATATTCTTAAATCTCTGGATGAAATTGATTTATATGTTGTTCACTGATATAATATAATTAATTTTTACTCATTGATTTTCAGCTGATATTTTTCAAACAAAAATGAGTAAAATGCAACTGATAAATAATTAAAATGTGATTACGTCAACATAACAATAAACCAAACTGGACAAAGTCTTTTTTTCCATGTAGAGTTTAATAGAATGTATTTTGTTAATATTAATTAAGCCCAGTACACACACACACATACATACATATATATATATATATATATATATAGATATATGATAGTTATATGTTGGATTTATTGTACTATCATTCAACAAGCTACAGCTTAAATACAAAACAACATTATTATTAGTATATATTTGTTTAAATAGATAATATATTTTTCCACAGGCCTTATTAACATCTGAATTAATCAAACTAGGCATCATAAAAAAGGTCCTGCATGTAATGTTTAAACAGACCGGATGTTATTATTTTAACCAGGAAACATGAGCCATATACCCAGAAAAAAAAATACATTAAAAAACAGTATTGGTGTTTTGACATTCAGTGTCAGAACAGAATAAAAAGTACCTGATTTTACTCATGATAAATTAACCCTGTCCTGTTTCAGAGACATGACCTCAATTGAAGTTTGAGCTTCATACATCACTGAAGGAAGTGGAATATTTTAATACTAGACTCTATTTGTAGGTTTTATCCTCCTCAACTATTCTATATACCCCTTGTTATTACTGTCATCCAATATTTAATATTAAAAAATGTTTGTGTTTGTTAACTTTAAAGAGTAAGTAATGATGTTAATTATGGTCCTGTGTCCTTGTGAAAACACAAAAGGAGACAATTTGATGAAAAACGCTCTCCTTTGAAGCTGCATTTCTGGACAGTTTTGGCATCACTGGCTAAAACTTCCATAATTACCTTTCAGCGTGTTGTAATTCAGGTGCTCTGAGAGAAAACAGGAATTGAGTTCAACTCTGTGACCTGGGATGTAGAAAATCTACTCAGAGATGCAGACTTTAGTTAATCATTCTGGGATTTTTCTTCTCCTCCTGATTCCAGCTCCTGCAGATTTAATGAAGGCTGGTCGTTCTAGAGTCACTCTCATACATCACAACAATGAAATAACAAGGACGTGAAGCTGAGAGAAAATAGGCGGAAAAAGACAAATAGGTGTTGATACTTTATGTGGAAACCTGCACATTTGGAAAAAGCATTTTTACTTTTGCACTATTCTTCAATGTGCACATGTTGATTTTTGTCATGTGTGCCGTTTTTAACCATCTGGTATCAGGGTGGACGTTTTACACACACTGCAGTTCACCTTAAAATCTTCATGTTGTTTTTCAGAATTTAAATAAGGTCAGAATTCAAAAGTTGTTCATTTTTGCACGATCTTTAAAATTCTGGACACCAACTAAAATGTGACTGTCCCAATGTGCGACATGAACATATGTGACGTAAAGATGCACACATTGTGAACATGTGCATGTACGTGACCCAGCGCGTCTTCAATACGTCCCACTCTGGAAGGAGTCTTCAGATTTGTATGTATTCACAGCCTAACGGTGTCAGCTTTGTGTAAATGAAAGGCACTTCTGATAAAATAAGCTGTCATATTTTGCCACAATTGTCCTCATGTAAATGGCCCCTAAAAGAAAAGCACATTAGATTCTGCTGAAAGTTCATTAGTCTCACATTGGATGGATGTCCCAGGACAAAAAACACTTCCCTACTTCCACAATGAACTGAATAATAGCAATAATAACAAGTTTCATGTCTGAATGTGGAAAACATTTTGGGGATGTTGTCAATTTGCGTAATGTATTTAGATTTTGGAGGGGGCGTGGCACTTTACATAAAAACCTCAGAAGACAGTGCCATTAAAAACAGTTCAAATATCAAATGAAATAAAACAAGTGTAAAATAATATAATAAAATCAAATTTGAGCCAGTAAACAGCAGATGAGATAGATGAGGTTATGAGGAGGTTTTCCTAAAAATACATGTGTTAAGGTCTTTTTTAAAGGTATCCTCCGACCTTGAACATTTGCCACTTTTATACAGACCTCTTGGAAAAAAGCTGAGATAGTGATGCAACCTTTTTTCCACTGTTGACCAGTTTCCAAACCACAGCAGTGACAGAGGTGAGACAGGCTGGACTTTTACTCTACAAACTCTACGGAGTAATTAAAGGGAGCGTTGACACGATGTCTACTGTCGATAAATATTTAAGTTATTTTTTCAGTAGAATGAGGGATGTTCACTGTTACTCTACTAGAGGGAGTTTCAAAGATTTTTTTCCTCTAAGAGTGCAAAGTAAAGTAGGGAAGAAGTGCTTTTTATATGTAGCATCTTGTATGTGGAATAAGTTACCAGGTAATGTAAAGACAATCACCAACTCAGATGGTTTTAAACTTTGAAAACATGGATTAGAGATCAATCAGTGTAGATCTGACACTTTTAGAATATGATGTGTAATTTTGTGTTTGACGTCTGTGTAATCTTTTATATGTAGTCATATCACTGTGCCACTTGATATTTTAACATCTGCTGCTATCCAACATGTAAGGACCACAATGGAAATAAGACTTCAAGCTTTAGGCTACGGTTACACTAACGCAGGTATTTTTGAAAACGCAGACATTTTCCTTCATTTGTGCCTTTTGTTTATACATATTTTTTTCCTCTGAAAATGCATCTTTATAAAAACTCGAGGCAAAAGTGGAAGCTTTTTGCATTTGTATATAAAGCGACCAAACTTTTACGCTAATTTCGTGCCACAGAGAGCAGCATCTTACATCTGATGAGCATGGATACACTCCGAATAGCAACAGCTCTTTTATTAAAAGTTATATTTGCAAGTTTGCTTTTCAAAATAAAGTTGATCCAAGTCATAGACCAGCAGAGACACATCAGGATTCAAATGGCAGCAACTGCACATGTTTTTGTGACCAATCACAGAGCGTGCCCGGACCGTCACATTCCACACAAACCACTTGGCCATGCTTCGCTTTCTTCTGTGGAATGGAACAGGAAGTAGGAGTATCAGTGATGCTCAATGAGGCTCCTGATTGGTTTGTGTGGAGATGTCATTGGTCTAACACTGCCCCCCACAGGCTTGGTGTGGTTTAACAGCTCTTGACAGCGTATTTATGCAGATCAATACAAATGTAAATAATATATATATATATATATATATATATATATATATATATATATATATATATATATATATAATAATATATAATAATAAAAAAAACGTGCTGTATGCACAAAGTCTTTTTTAAAACGGAGCTTACAAAAATATGTGTTTTAAAAATATGCATTTTAAAAGTAGCGGTGTATGTGTAAAAGATTGCCTTATTGTGACTCAAATTCTTTTAGTTAAGTGTGTGTTGTGGTTTATTTTTAGCTGGATCATGTATTTGCTTTTATTTAAGTACTGAGATTGTCAAATAGAATCAATCAATCAATCAATCAATCAATCAATCAATCAATTAATCAAATACCCAGAGCATAGCAGTGTTGCTAACGTCTCCAGAGTCATCTTGTCTTTCAGTGTTCCACAAATGTTAGCATGGATAAATTCCTCTGCCTTAAGTGACAACAGCTCACAGATCTCCATGTCTCCCTAGTTCAACATTTTTCTGGTCACGTTGAAATGTCTGTTTACTGTTTACAACCGTACTCATTTTTAAATCCCCCCTAGCGCAGGGGACTATATCAAAACATCACTCCTGGCTTGTGGAACAAGAAGCGTTCCCTTTACATGAGGCCTGTTTACGTGAGAGTTTTTAATTCCTTTTTAATTCAGCTTAAAGGTTCATTCATCTTTCAGATGAAGCATGTAAACACCTAATTCCAGTTGAAAATGATCATTCACAATTAAACTGAATTCATAATATAGTCACTGGTTTCGTTCTAACTTAATTCTGGATTCGATAATTCCTCTGACGGGTTAATTCTAATGTTGCACTGATCGATCAGCTGCCGATCATCATTGCCCGATAGTGCCTAAAAATAGCCTGATCCACGAATGGAAAAACATGCCGATCAAAAAACCGACCATGTGATGTAAATTACTAGCGACCATTTTTAAACTGGCAAACACGCTACAGAACAGGTGCATCTCGTATTGACTGTTTCTGTATGTATATATAGTTAATAGTAGGAATGGGACATGATTTTCGAATAATTGAATACTTATGACAAGCTCGAATATAGAATATTAATTCAATTCAATTGACTGAATTTCCATTAAAGTTCCAAATCTCAACATCGCAAAGTCCTGGAGGGTCTGGTCTATACGCTGACCACTAGTAAAATTCTCAACATGTTTGTATAATGTTTCAGCAGCTTCAGCTCCTTGTTTGGTTTGTTGATGGATTTCTTTTTGTGTGACCTCAGTGGTGGGTACTGTTGTGCTGTTGATAGGGACGTGACAGACAGTACCCACCCCTACCTCCAAACATGTATGATTCACTTTCTCAAATGACTAACATGATTCTCTACCCAACTGGTACCTTTGGGCAGAGCACTTAACCTTCAGCTACTCCCTGACGAACACAAGTTGACTGTGTTTGTACTGTGGCATGTTTCATTTTTATCATACAGACGTAAGTTAGACATTTGTAGGGGAGTTAAACATGTCATCAAAAATAGCAGAGGCAATGCCAGGGCAAATTTAAACAATATATTTGATTTATTTATGGGGGACAGTTTTGGGTCATGACCAATCAGTTAGAAAAGGCTGCTGGCTTTGCACCAGTCTGGAGCACAGTTGAGTCATGAACCTTCTTATACCACAGAATCTACTGTAAACAGCCTCTTCACCTATTTCAGTTTGGATCTTATCTGTCCACTTTTATTTTAACTGTGGTAGCATTTAAAACATGTAGGAGCAGAACACTAACCCATACTCCCCAGCCACATTCTGATAAGTACAATTACAACTACAATTTCCAAGACGCTGTTAAAATCCATCTACAGCGGGAATCTAGCATCAAACTATTTAAGTGGTTGTCAAATATGAGGTAGGCCTCACCTGAGGGGGGGGGGGGGGGGCAGAGGACATTAGTGGAAGTACAGCATGAGAAAAAATAGACCTAAAGGGAAAAAAAAAACAGTACATGTGGTTAAACTAACTACAGTACATATGGTTAGCTCACTACAGTAAATGTGATTAACAAACTACAGTGCATATGATTAGCTAACTACAGTGGTTAACTAACTGCAGTGGTTAACTAATTATGGTATATGTGATTAACTAACTACAGTACATATTGTTAACTAACTACAGTACATATGATTAGCTAACTACAGTACATGTCATTAGCTAACTACAGTGGTTAACTAACTACAGTGGTTAACTAATTATGGTATATGTGATTAACTAACTACAGTACATGTTGTTAACTAACTACAGTACATATGATTAGCTAACTACAGTACATGTGATTAGCTAACTACAGTACATATGATTAGCTAACTACAGTACATGTGATTAGCTAACTACAGTATGTGATTAGCTAACTACAGTACATATGATTAGCTAACTACAGTACATATGATTAGCTAACTGCAGTATCATGTGATTAGCTAACTACAGTACATGTGATTAGCTAACTACAGTGCTTAACTAACTACAGTGGTTGACTAATTATGGTATATGTGATTAACTAACTACAGTACATGTTGTTAACTAACTACAGTACTAACCACAGTACATGTGAGAAGCAAAAGAAAAAAGTAAAAAATCATACACATTGTTAAAATATGTTTAAAATCTATATATTTAAGCACATATAGAAATGAAGGTAAAGATGTTTAAAATGTTTAAAAAAATATATTTAAGAAATAATAAATACGTTAAGGTAAAGTTGGGGGGGGGGGGGGGGGGTTCTATCTGTTAATACCTGGTCTTTCTTTAGTCTCCAGTATTAACATGTAAGAGTGATTCTATATTTCACAGCTCATTTGAGGTGAGCTTGCCTCTGTGCTCATGAGTCTGTAGACACATCGAGCTCTAAAGCCCAGAACTAATGTGGAGCAGCTGTCAGATACACTACACAACAAATACCCCTGTTTGGATTCAGCTGGCCACTTCCACTCCATGGAAAACAAACACCCCTCATAGCCAAACCAAGGCCGCTCAAGCTTTCACACCATGAACTAGGACTTTACAACTCTCAGCCTTCTTTTCCTTGGACATAGATGGGCAGTTTGTCCTCTGTATCTATAAAGACATATATACATTAGCTATTATGACACTTAAATGGCAAAGGCGCTGACCCATTCCAGTTACAACTACTTGAGAGATTAAAAGAATGACATCATAGACCATTAAGTTCACCGTTTTAATTAATGAGGACATCAACATGATTCTCATTACAGTAATTATATGATACAGAAAATAACCAAAAACATATTATGCCCTCAGGATGAATCAATTTGACCAAAGTGTTGTGTATACGTCATAGAAATAAATACAGCCTTTAGACCCCAATATTTGGTTGTTATGAACACGCTGTTGATGAGTGATCCTGGTTTAGCCTTGTACTTCTTCCGCTAACAGGACTGTTATGGTACTACAGCAATTAAAGTAATTGGCTCTTGCTGTAGAGGGTGGATACATCAGTGGGTCTATTGACCTTGACTGACACGGTCACATACATTAGCATACACACTGATTTAGACATATATGTGAGTGTCTGTGTTGGAGGAATTGCAAGCTTTGGTTTAAAGGCCTTGCACTGATATACTTGATATGTGTTTGTTATTTGTTTAAATATTTGTAATCCTCTATCACAAAACCAGTGGTTCAGTCACAGCAGTATTTTTAGCTAAAGCCTCAAATACGTTATATGGGTCAAAATGATCAAATTTGAATTGTATGCATAAAATCCAAGTAAAATGTCTCCTGAACACTTCTAAGTTTTTGTGAAATTCCTACCGTAAGTGCTTCAAATCATGCCTTTTAGAAAGGACAACAACACACTGACAGTAATTAGGTCTAATACAAAGAAAAATCTGCTCAAAACACGGCTATCCTTCGTGCTCGCATTAGATTCTTCCCCGTCATATTTGGTACCACTGGAAAGATCGGGATTCCCTCTAGACAACACTTGAATAGGAATCTATGTAATTATATGAAAAAAAAGCTAATTCCAAGGCACTCTCATATGTGTGAAAAATTAAAAAGCCTTTATTAAACCTTTGACTCCCTGATGAAGGCTAGGATGCTGAAACATGTTGGGGGCTTTTATAGGGTTTTATAACCAAGCCAATGTAATAAAAGTTTCCTAATTTTTCACACATATGAGAGTACCTTGGAATTGGCTTTTTCATACTGTAAGTTTTCCCATTCAAAGAGCACCTCTAATTATTATTTATTGGAGTCCACGTAGTGCTCCTGAAGCAAAATTTTTGGGGATTTCTACGTAATTATATATTTGAACCAATGGGAGGCCTCAGAACAAAGCCTTCTCCAGTAAAAAAAATCCCTTGTTGCTAGGATGAACGGGCTCTGATAGGTTGAATTGGTGTCACGCAAGTATTTTTAATAAGATTTCAGATAAATATAAAATCTGAATTTCTGAAATTTGACCCAAGTGACTGGTTTTGTGCTGGAGGGTCACATATATGTGAGTGTCTTTGTATGAGGCATTGGAAGCTTTGGTTTAAAGGCCTTGCACTGATATACTTGATAGATGTTTGTTATTTGTTTAAATATTTAACTGATTTAGAGCGGCTGTGGCTCAGTTGGTAGAGTGGGTCGTCCAATGACCTCTGGCTGTCCACCTGTTGAAGTGTCCTTGGGCAAGACACTGAACTTTAAGTATCTCCCTGTAGGGTCAGGCAGCAGTGGTCTACTGGTGTATGAGTGAATGGGTGAATGTGAGGACTTGTAAAGCAATTTGGGCACCCACTAGTGTATAAAATGTGCTATATAAGTACAGCCCGTTTCATTTTTGTAAGTTAAAACTTTCTGAAATTTATCCAGAAGTGGAAGACAAATACGATGAATGTCATCACTCCCCTTGTCACCGTAGTCATATGTTTTTTCCAACCTCAATGGTTTTTGGACCAGCTACCTCACAATTTATGTCCACAGTACTTGGACTGCATTTGCAAGCTTGCCCCTTCATAGCTGTATTTGGGATTCCTGATCCTTCACTTACTAAACTATACAAAAGCAGAGGTGGTCAAAGTACTCACATTCTGTACTTAAGTAGAAGTGTAGCTACTGGTGTGAAAAAATACTCTGGTAAAAGTAGAAGTACTGATTCATCTCCTCTACTTAAGTAACATTAAAAAAGGGTGACTTCTCAATTGTAATAAAGTACAAAAGTAAAAAGTAAAACAGCTTTTTTTGTAATGAACGCAATAATCCTTATCTAACCAGGAAAAATCTGAAAAGTTTCAAAAGTATCCAAAATAAAGCCTTTAAAATTGAGTCACCGTGTAGATAAGGTGTTTGATTGAGTCACAAGTTAGGAAAAATGGGGGTCAAAAGGTCATAATTCAGATAAAAAGTCATCATGAGATTAAATTTTTTTTATAAATATGAGATAAAATTGTATAATTTTAAGAGAAAAGTCCAAGTTGTGAGATAAAATGTTACAAATTGTGAAATAAAAAGTCAACATTGTTTGATAATAGTCTAATTCACAGTTCCACTCCTCCTCTGATTTTCTCTCTGAAGCCACTTATTTTTCATACTGTCTAGTTTGTTTAGTTTGAAAAAGTAATGAGTCTATTCTGAGAATGTAAAGAGTATAAAGTACAAATATTTATATAAAAATGTAGGCAGTAAAAGCAAAAAGTTGCCAGAAAAATAAATACTCAAGTAAAGTACAGATACCTAAAAAAATCTACTTAAGTACAGTAATGAAATACTTACTTAGTTACTTTCCACCTCTGCACAAAAGGATATTATAGTTTACATGTCTCTACTAGCCAGACGTCTTTTACTACTATACTGGAAATCATCTAAATGTCCTTCCACCTCTCGGTGGCTTAAAGACATTCTTCTTGTTCTTAAAACTTGAGAAAATGAAAATTCACATTGAGAGATTGGACTGATAAATTCTTCCATAAATGCCAGTCCTTTATTTCTTATTTGCCTGATTTAAACTGTGCCTTTTGTTCTACTTTATATACAAGTAACCATTTATTTGTACTGGAATGGATGAGCCTGGGTGGGGCAGGGATTTGGTATTGGAGGTGCAGATTAATTTGGTTGATTCTTCTTTTATATATATATATATATATATATATATATATATATATATATATATATATATATATATATATATATATATATATATATATATATGTATATTGTTTCTTTCTTTTTCTATTTTGAATGCTTCCGGTTTTGTTTTTTGTTTATTATATAAATGCTTGTGTACATGCTTGTATGCTTATTACTATTATTATTATTTTTTTTTTTTTTAACATTTTTCTTTTTTTTATATACATATAGAAATGGTAAATTGTATGATTTCATATGTTGTATTATTATTATTCAATAAAGATATTGACTAGCATTTTATCCCATCATTAGTTGGATGAAATTTCCAAATGTAAATGATTTAGTTTTTATAACTCCTTTTTGTTTGTTTTACATTAACTTTTCCTTCTGTTCCTTGTCTTTCAGAGAGATGTTCCTTTCTGGGAAGAAGGCCCCTGGATTTCTAAGTATTAGTGAATCCTGCAGAGTGTGGTTTTAGTGAGTGTGAGGTTCGGCCCTACTGCCAAGCACAGGTTGATCGTGCTTGGCTCACCGATGCTGCATCTCAGCCAACTTCTCCTTCACTAGATGATAAAACACCGTCTACAGGATTGCCATCCATGGTTTCTGCCCTAATCAAGACTATATCATCCTACATTGAAAAGATTTGCAAAGGAATGTTTACAAAGAAATTGGCAAACCCGATAAAGAAGAAAGAGAGAAGTGAAACTAAAGAGCCCAAATTGACCACTGATTTGCAAGCACACAATCTAACTCTCTCTACCACACTGAAGACTACTGTTAAAAAGATTTCCAAATGCTCTTCGGCACGTAACATATCACTTGAAGAGGACGACGGAAAGAACGACTGCTCATCCCTTTCTCCCACTTTCAGTTATCGTGTAGCTATCGCAAATGGACTTCCCAAAAACCCACTTTTTTTGAACAATAATGAAAGTATCTTTCCTGAGGTTCTTTCAATTGATAGTAGCTATTCTGACTCCTTGAGTGAGACAAAACCTATCCGGAGACTGGATGAGCATAAATCACACACTATGCCAGTAAGACGAAACAGGAAGAGCCTCATCAGTTTGGCTCCCTCTGATGGAAGCTCTGAGGGGGAGCGAGTGGAACGTTCCAGTCTACATACACTTCGACTAGGTGCTTTACGCAAGCTGAGAAAATGGAAGAAGAGTCAGGAATGTGTCTCTTCAGACTCAGAGGTGAGCAATTGGAGGAAAACCTTGGGCATCCGGAGCAAGTCCCTGGACCGTGCTGGCCGACAGCAAAAGAGCTCCACCCTGGAGCCTGGTTCCTCCTCTACAGGTTGCATCAGTCAAACCCAGGATGTTATGGAAATGATCTTCAAGGAGCTTCAGGGAATTAGCCAGATAGAGACAGAACTGTCTGAGCTGCGAGGTCATGTAAATGCCCTAAAGAGCTCCATTGATGAAATTTCTAGCAGTGTGGAAGTAGTCCAGAGTGAAATTGAGCAACTTCGCTCAGGATTTGTCCAGTCCAGAAGGGAAACACGTGATATACATGACTACATAAAACAAATCAGCCACCAGGCCAATAATTCAACACTGAGGTTTATCAATGTTCCTGAAGAAAAAGCAGAGAAAACAGAGAGTCTTATATATAAATTATTAAAAGAAAAAATGGGTTTCATTGATGCTCAGAAGACAATTAAAATTGAACTTGCACATAGGTTAGGGCAACAAAGAGAATGTTCTAATGCAAAACCTCGACCTATTATTGTTATTTTTGCCACAACACAAGACAGGGATGTAGTCTTGAAAAAATGCTATAAACTTAAAGGAACAGGAATTACAGTTTCCACTGATAGTTTAACTCATGATGGGAAAGAGAGAAAGGACAAAACAATGACTTCATCACAAACATATGAAAGCATGGATATAAAGGTCTCAGGAAAGGATAAAGTGGTCGAGAGTGATGACTGGGACTCAATGGACAGTGATAAAGAGTTAGATGAATTAAGTAGAAACAAATATGCAATGGTGATTTCAAAGCCTGTTCACAAAAGTAAATCAGAGAAGAGACGTTCCCATGACCATAGCAGGTCAGGAGATGAGGCAGGCTACTCAGGGTCTGTTCACTATGCTGATGACTCTTATTATGACCCAGATAAGCATGCAAAGGCTTACTACTCTGATTTGACCCCTGGCTGGCTTTCCCAGAGTGACTATTCTACTCCAAAACTCAGCCGTTCTGAGTCTGACTGCTCAAAACTTTGTCAGTCATACTCAGAGGACTTTTCAGAGAGCCAGTACTTCACACGGGCAAATGGGTGCTCCCTGTTGTCCTCCTCAGACCAAGAACTTTGGCAGAGAAAGCAAGAGGACATGGCCTCTTCTTGGTATGCTAGTCCTACTCACCATCCAGCCTATGAACACAATGAGGTTGAAACAACCGAAACTATTGACAGTGGGGTGAGCAATGGACTTGTCTGTATGTCTGGGGACAGAAGCCACTACAGTGGCTCCCAGCTCTCCCTGCAAGGGGATCTGTCCCCCTGGAAAGACTGGCATCACCTAGAACAAGGTGCTGACTCTGGTTTGGAAGCCTCCATAGAGGTTAGCAGTCCCTTTGACCCCTCAACTATTCCTGGTTTTCCAGAGAACATCACTAAATGCCAGGAGGTTGACTTGCAATTTGAAGGTGATGAAGAGTTCATGAATCTTGACAGAGAAGCTACCTTGCCTGTAACAACCCACATTATACCTCCCATCACAGAACGGGAATCTGTCATGAAGACATCTGTACGTCAGACAAAAGAGGGTTCTAAAGTAATTACAAAAGAAAGCACGAAAGCAACATCTAAGGATACGCCTAAAGGGGGTGCAAAAGTAACACATAAACAAACTAAAGTGGGTCCAAAAGATGAAACTCCCAAAATAACACAAAAAGAAAGCCCTAAGGTGTCAGCTAAGGCTCCACCTAAAGTGGCGTCTAAAGCAACCCCTAAAGAATCACTTAAAGACACTCCAAAAGTAGCCACTAAGGACACCCCTAAGGTCCTCCCTAAGGAAAGTCTTAAATTCACACCTAAAGATGTTGCAAAACCAAAAGAAGTATCTAAAGCAACACCCAAGGTAACTTCTACTGAGGCTGCTAAAGTCACTCCTAAAGTGACCCCAAAAGAAAGCCCAGTAATAACTCCAAAAGAAAGTCCAAAAGAGAGCCCTAAAATAACCCCCATTGAAAGCCCTGCTTCAACCCCGAAGGAGTCCCCTAAAGAATCCCCCAAGGAGTCCCCTAAAACCATTGCTAAAGAGCATCCACAGGTTATATCAAAAGAAGGTCCTCCACCTGCTGCTAAAGAGGTTACCAAAGAACTTTCAAAACCACCCCTAAAAGAGGTTTCAAAAGAGATGCCTAAAGTAGCACCAAAGGAGATTCCTAAAGTACCTACAAAAGAAAATGCTAAGGCTCCTCCTAAAGACGTTACAAACATAGCCCCTAAAGAGAGTCCTAAGGTGCTCCCCAAAGACCAGAAGGTTACCCCTACTGAAACTCCTAAAGCAGAGCCTAAAGTGTCCTCTAAAGTTGTTCCTAAAGAGGGATCAAAAACACTCCCTAAGGAAAAATTTCCCGAATTGGATGTCAATCACAGCTTTCATCAGAATCAGAGTAAGTCTACAACAATGTACCGAAGTCAAAGTGAAATTCGGACAGAGAAAGTTGAAGAGGTTCCTAAGTCTTGGAGCAGTAGGCTTAGCATAGATCTCAGTGAGAAATCATTTGGTTTTGGCTTTGGTTCTACGCTGCAAAGGGCTAAGTCGGCGCTGGAAGTTGTGTGGAAGTCGGGGGCTCAACCTACCCCTGTTCCACCTGAAGAACCTGCCAACACCTCTTCATCATTTATGGGGCGGTTCCGCACCCTGTCCACCTCTGGGGCTAATACCCCCAGTACAACCACGGAACCAGAGGTCTGTCCAGAACCGGTTCACTACAAGGCGGAGGAAGACAAAATTGAAGCAGCAGCAGAATCTGAAGAAAAGTCAGTCGACAGTGAGACCCACTATGTTGAGGTAATGGAGCAAGTACTAGCAAATCTGGAGAACATAAGTAATGCTAATGAGACAGAGGAAACAGATGAGCCCGTGCAGGAATGCGAGACTTCTCAGGACTATGATGTATCTGATGACATTGATGTCTCTCAAGACAATGATGCCTCTCAGGACCCTGAGAACTCTCAAGATTTTGAAGCCTCAGAGGACTATGAGGCAGCTAAAGAGGCAAATGTCCTGGAGTATGATTGCAGTTTGGATGAACATTATGATGAAGACTACATTGAGGATTATGATGCACACCTGACTGGTGATGCTGCTGACTATGATGCAATGGTGGAGTATGTGGATGTAGAGGAACCAGATGAGACCGAGGATAACGATGTGACAGAGGAGATGGAAGAGGGCGATGAGGACTTAGAAGAGGTAGAAGACATAGTAGAGGAGGCTACAGAGGTGACGGAAAAAGTGGAGCAACAACAGGAGGATGAAAACAAAAATGTTCCAGAGGAGAAGCCCACAGAAGCCCCACCTAAGAAGCGTGTTCGACCCACATTCAAGGAGGCGGCACTAAGGGCATATAGGAAACAGATGGCTGAGCTGGAGCAGCAGATCCTGGCAGGAGGTAGGACACTTTGCTCCTCATTGTTTATTATGCCCCTTTTTTCTACTTTTTTTTCTTTGCAGAGTTTTAAATACAAGTAACTACAGTGGGACCTCTAGTTACAAAATTAATTTGTTCCAGAATTTGTTTTGTACTCTGAATTTTTCATAAATAGTCACATTTTACATGTAAAAGGCCTGATTCGTTCCAAGGCCCCCAATACTACCCCCTAAACCAGGCATCTCCAAACTATTCCACAAAGGGCTGGTGTGGCTGCAGGTTTTTGTTCCATCCAACCAAGAGTCCACAGTTTAACCATTTGACTCTCTGAAGACTGAGATCAGTTGATTAATTGAGTCCAGTCTGGTGTGCTGCTGCTTGGTTGGAACAAAAACCTGCAGCCACATTGGCCCTTTGTGGAACAGTGTGGAGATGCCTGCCCTAAATTTATACAAAATCTACCAATTTTGTATGAAATATGTGTTCAAAGTAAAAGAAAATGTATTGGTCTCAGTGGGTAAATGTGTCTTCAATGACTGAACTTTAAATATTAAACAATCAAAATTATGGGTATGGGTAATTTTCATACCATTGTATTTGTTTTAATTGTCACTTTCACCTTCAGTGGTGTAGATCCAGGGACGATTGAGTGGGGCGTGTGCGATGTTGGGGTGGGTGATGGCACATCTAGCGGACATTTTTTCGGGGTGTTTTTTTTCGGTGGGTTCATGGAGTTGGTGGGGTTTCGTCAGCATGTCTTTTGTTCGTGCTGCTGGAGTGCTGGCTGACTCCTTTTTTTGTCATCTCCTGTTTCACTTCTGTTCGTGGCGTGGCCCGCTTCTTCATTTTGTTTGCACTGGGAGCCACTGTCTTTGGGCTCGTTGGGCGCACTCGGGGGGGGGGGGGGACTCGTGGGGCAGCGGTGGCTCTGTCCTTTGTGTGTGTTTGACTAGAACTCTGTGATGAATGAGGGTCAAAAGTCACTAAAAGCATCATGGGTAGCTCCCTCATAGCTAATGGGATGATACGCACAGTACGTAATGACATATTTACGTACATTATGTAGTTATGTACAGTACGTACAGTAATGTACAGTAATGTACATAGTATGTATGTCTTGGAGGTTTCGGTTTCCTTTTTCGTAAATAGAATTTTCTGTGGTATTCAGAGACGAAAAATTGAGGCAAAAGTTTTTCATTACTTAGATTATTCGTTAACTGGGTCTTTCCTAAGTAGAGGTACCACTGTACTTTGTGAAAACCAAACAACTGAGATCTAAAAGACCACATCAGGACAAGTGATACTGCTAACATTTCTGTAGTAACATCAGGACTTTACAGTATACTTTATGTAGTTCTACCTCCACTTGACTAACAACTTATAGAATTGTAATTTGTATCTGTTGAATGATCTGAATGAATCATGGGGAATACGTTTCCTTTTTTGGTGAATAGAGACCATAGCAAATGTTGGAGCAGTTTTTTTTTTCCATTGTTGGATTTGTGGTGCCTGCAGGTTTGATCCACAAGTTGTCTCTTTGAATTGGTAACTGATTTAGTTGAGAAACAAATTTGAAAGTAGGTCTTTATCTGAAGGTGGATGACGTTATTGTTCCCAGCTGAATCACGGTGACACAGTACATTATAGCGCTGGTGTCACGGTGTGATATGATCAGAAGATAGTGTTGGCAAACAGGCTTTTTACATTTGTTCTTTCAGATCTTTGCAACAAATAAAAACCTGACAAATCAAATCAGTTAAACATGACCAAATTATTTGCCATCCTATCATATACAATTTTTTTTCTTCTCTTTTTTTAATCACAGTTTTGTCTTTTCAATGTTAATTACTTCACGGTTGTCTTGAATTAAAGTGTTCCTTGCTAAGTTTAGAGTAAAGTAGAATAAAGAGGCAAAGTAGGAACTGATGTTAACTACAGATGTGTTTGGTATTTGGCAGTTATATTATGGGATGGCAAAGACATGCACTGATAGGTTAATTGGTTAATCTAAAATTGGCCATAGGTGTGAATGTGAGAGTGATTGTTTGTCTATATATGTCAGCCCTGTGATGAACTGGCGTCTCATACAGGGTGTACCCCGCCTTCGCCCATTGTAGCTGGATTAGGCCACCAGTGACCCCCGCGACCCTAGTGAGGATAAAGTGGGTTCAGATAATGAATGAATGAATTATGGGATGGACTGAGTGATGAGTTGAAACTGTGCAGATCTCTGTTGGGTTTTATAAAAAAAAAATAAAAAATTGAAAGGCAAGTTAATTAAGGAGTACAATGTCAAATGACTGATATTTGAAATGACTAAGATGAATAATTTAGATTTACCTTTTTCTGTTTTCTCTCTTGTCTTCTATTTCTTGTATTATTGATATGCTACTGATTCTATGAATTATTTAGAATAGACTTAGTAAGCCTAGACCTCTGTCTATTCCTTTTTTCATTTACAGAACTAGTAAAGCATACATACATGACTAACTATATTTAATCTTATTTAAAAAGTAGAAAATGTTAAATCAGCAAAAACGTAGAGTGTTTGAGTCTGATTCATTGAAGGGATCGTCTTTCATTCCAGTATAAAAAGGAGACCAGGGAATTTCCACTGTACTTAAAATGAAAAAGCTCTTGACCTACATTTTAACTTCAGCTGTGGTTTGTCACGGTGAGGTGGGAGCTGTAGTTCAGGGAATACAGGTCATACCTGAAGAATATCAGCCTGTGATTGATGTGTTCTCAAAAGTTTCACTGGCCCTGAACACAAACACTGTGGAGATGATAGAAGTAGGACTGCCTTTACACACCAGTACATCAGTGTCAGCAGTAAACAACAGGAGCATTTTAAGGAAAGAGTTGAAATAGTGATAGAGCTCCAACTGCAGCCAGTGAACAGTAGTTACTGCAGTGGTTCTCAAATGGGGGTACGTGGAGGTACTGCAGGGGGTATGTGAAGCTTTTCAAAATTCTTTTAAAAAAATAAGTGCTGTATTTTCCACACTATAAGGTGCATTAAGTAAAGTCAAAATGACAGATTCTGAGATAAAAACTGATATAAGTTTGGATAAAAAAAAAAATTAGACACTGATTTTACAGCACTGTACCTCTTTTTTCTCACAAAAATGATTTGCCCATGTCAGGGGGTACTGGACTAAAAATATGTCTCTAAGGGGTACATCAATGAAAAAATATTAACAATCACTAGTCTTCTGCAACAGCAGTAAGTCACAGAAAACTGTTGTCAAACCTCTACTTTGTGAGACTCCTGGTTTTTCCTTTTGTGATGGGTAGCATCAAGCCCTCACAAAAACCTGCCCATCTACTACATTTGATTCTATGACAAACAAACACCAACATAAACACACACTGCCAGAGAAAAATGTTAACTGATGATGATAGCATTCGGCTAACGTTAACATTACACTAACAAGACGTTGACTTGAACCATAGACAGAACAAATAGAAAATAGTGAAATAGTCCATGTCCTCATTATGAGTGGTTCTCAAATGGGGGTACGTGGAGGTACTGCAGGGGGTACGTGAAGCTTTTCAAAATTCTTTAAAAACATAAGTACTGTATTTTCTGCACTATAAGGCCCACTGGACTATAAGGCACATTCATTTAAGTCAAAATCATAAAATAAAAAGTCAAAATTGTGAGATAAAGACTTTTTATCTCATAATTTAGATTTTTATAAATCTCATAATTATGTTTTTTTAATATCCTATTTATGACTTTTGAATAGTTCCTAAATGTCTTGTCCATACCCACGAAACTGAGTACAATGAACCCAGTAAAACAAATCATCTACATAGTAACTCACATCTAAAGGCTTTATTTTTTGCTATTTTTGAAATCTTTCAGTTTTTTCCTGATGAAATAAATATTATTTCATCCATAGCAATAAAATGCAGGAAATGTGGTTTCACTTTTTACTGTATTACAATTGAGAAGTTATACTTTTTTACTTTTACTTCAGTAAAAGAGTTGATTCAGTACTTTTACTTTTACCAGAGTATTTTTTTCTCACACAGGTAGCTGTACTTCTACTTAAGTATTGAATGTGAGTACTTTGACCACCTCATCTTATGAAATGTTAATTCACTAGTAAAACCCATTGACTTTGATAAATGACAGTGGATGGACACACTTGTTTTTCTGTTCAGTTAATTATATATTTTACTGAAAAAGTCTAATTTTCTTCCATTTTCCCTTTTTTTAATATAAAACTCTTAGCTTTCATTTGAGCTTTTCTAGACATCAGTCCATAATCATTAAATTAAATATATGAAAACACCAGATTTTCACTTAATAATGCAAAAAGGTTAATTCACTAGTAAAACCCATGGTCATTGATAAATGACAGTGGATGGAGATTCTTAGTTTATGTTAATTTAATGTTAGATTTTACAGAAAAATACACTTTTCTAAAAACGTTTGAATTTACTTTCATTGCCTTCTACATCAGGGCTCTCAAACTAATTTTCTTTCTTTGGCCACTTTCCACCTGATTTGATTTTTGGTAAAATAGTATAACATGAAAAAAAATAGTATAACATAAAAAAAGAAAAATAACTCCAAACTTTTTTCTTTGATGTATTGCAAAACACCCCCATTAAATTATATTAATCATTATATAAAATAGTATATCAAAATATTATTCAAAAACATTTTCTTTACAAACTATACAAACAAAAATACTGGAAATAACCAGAAAAAACTAAATGCAATTTTAACAATGTTTTGCTTCAACATCTCATTTTACATGAAGAAGTGTAACTGCAGTGTATTTTCATTAGACATTTCATGTTGTTCATACTTGTTCAGCTTTTTCACATTGTATTGTTACATTATAGTTTGTAAATTAAAATATTTCCATATTTTGATGTTTATTTTTTTTTAACTAAATCATCAGCATAATTTGAAATATTTTTCACATCACACCCCAGAAAATAAGGATTTCTCATTATTTTTTGTAGGTTTTTTTGTTATTTAACTCAAGATAATGTTGGTCTGTATGTGGAACCTGAATTAAAATCACTTCCACAGAATTGACTGAGGAATTATTGATAAAATTCATCTCATGTTTGAGATTTATATGATCAGTGAATTAAATATAGCAAAATAGATCATTTGATTTCCAGTAAAATAATAGAATAACGTAAATAATAATCATAACTCTAAATGTTTGTCTTGTACTTTGAAACAAAACTGTAAAAATCAGTTATAGTTTGATTGTTTAAAAATGTATTTATTTTGTCTTTGTACTTATGTGTAGTTTTTGATGGATGAACACTTTTAGTGTGTATTGTTTTCTTACAGTGTGTGTTATTTTGTACCCAATTCAATGTTAAATCAACCAACAAACCTTATCTCTTCATATCACCACATAGACAATTCTGCTTTTTTCTGTTTTAATGGTGATTTAATTTTCAAGTGCTGGGAATAAAATGTATAGTAACTTCATCCAGATTATGTGAAGTGAGAACACAGAGTCAGGGCGCTCTGGCACAACTACACTAATATATTTAATTAAGATGTCAAATGTCAACTCATGACTACTTCAGCAGATACTGTATGTTAACAGCTTCATATCGGATTAAAGTAAGACAGTGGCACAGTTTTTAACCCTCTATGGGACTATGTCATTTATAAATGACGCTTAAAAAACAGCTTAAAAATTTTTTAAAGTACCATGAATTTGTCACCTAAAATCCTGTCTAATCAATAAAAGCAGAGATTTAAAAATCCTGATGGCATGTGATGCTACAAGGAAGTACAGGAGATAAGAGCATATGTTGTTGGTAGCGTCATGGTAAGTCTATTTTTAAACACACATATATCACCAATAAAAAATATTACTAAATAGCCCAATCTGTTTTTTATATATATTATTGTCATTTCATATGAATAAATGTACAAATCTTTGTTTAAAATAGTTAAAATGTAAAAAAAAAAAAAAGAAAAATCCTACTTCTCTCAGAAAATGATGGCTTTTTATTTCAGAATTTTGTATGTGATAATTTTGACTTTTTAACTCATGATTTTGACTTCTTATTTCATAATTTTGACTTTTTACCTCATGATTTTGACTTTTTATTTCATAATTTTGACTTTTTATCTCATAATTTGTTACTTTTTATCTCATAACTCTTACTTATTTCATTATTTTGGCTTTTTATCTCATGATTTTGACTTCACTTAATGTGCCTTATAGTCCAGTGGGCCTTATATATGAAAAACTAACAAAAATTAATACACCATTCATTGACAGTGTGCCTTACAGTGTGGAAAATAAGGTTTCCAAACTTGTTTTTCTTAAGATGTGTCAAGTTGTTGATGTTATTCACACTTTGAGGCGAACATTATAGATGTAAACATGATCATAATGTCATTTGTCATTTTATTTTTTAACTGGTCTGATCCTTTTCAGATCATATTTGGCTGAATGTGGAACTGAACTAAAATGATTTTGACACTCCTGACCTAGAATATATAAATAATGTATGATGATGATGATTATGTTTATACTTGATGCCAACATTTTGATGAAAGTACCCATAAATTATGTCATACTTTAGTGTATTAAAGAGTCCAAATCTATCAGTCAAACAAATCTAAACCTGGGCTGTTTTAGGTTTAATCATTGTTTTGTTTGACTGTAAATCAGCAGAAGTGAAAGTTGAATTTGACTGACTAACTCACTGAATGACTCACTGGCTCCTCACAGAATTGTACAAGTGTAAAGTTGTTAGACTTCAGACAAATGGAAATATACAACCAACAGTGTCTCACTATCCACTGGCTTTTGGCTCTTTATTAAATAGCAGCGGTTTTGTGCTGAACACGTCTGTATCATTGCATCTGTGGACATCACTGTTCACTTAGTATGTTTAAGACCTTTGCCATTTGTTTGTGACTTTATCTATAAATGAAGAACATCTCTGACTCCAGAGATCAGACATTTTGGAGCTGGGTTATCTATCTTAATGCATGTGTTTAATAACAATAATTAATAAGTAATTAATTAATAATGAGTTGAAAGACTTCATGATAATTTAACTAATCTGAATGTTGTATCATGCTTATTTCTTTCCCCTGTTCTAATGAAAAATAGAAGTACTTTATTGATACCATAATTGGTGAATTGCTTCATAACAACAGCATCTTTCACATATATTCAGAGAATGCCTAATCTCACCCCTATTTTGTGCCAATCTCAAGTTTCTATGACAACACATTCTTGAATTAGAGCCAATAATGTGATTTTGAACTTTTGCGTCAGTGTGTGTAATATTATGATAATATATCCGGTATTGATTAAGTTATAGCATGATATGTTTATGTTTGACACTCACAAACAGTGTTACACATGTTAATTTTGCCACATGTCACCTTTGACCTCCAGAGATCTCAAAAACTATTGGTCGTAGGTGATAATGAGATTATGAGATTATGAGAATTGTATAAATCTTCATTCTGCATCATTTGGTACCAATCTGAAATTTCTGTGACCCTCCGTTCTTGAGTTATAACCAATAATGTGATTTTGACCTTTTAGTTCATTGTGACCTTGACCTTTGACCATTGGTGTGCATTAGCTATATGTATATGCTAGGGCTGGGCGATTTTGTCTTTTAAAAAATCTCCGATTTTTTCCCAAAAAACTCGATTCACGATTCACGATACAATTTTTTTCCCACGTGGGCTAAATGAAAATGAAAACACTAGAAACGTGGTTTCTTTCGTCTTCTTTTTTTAAATTAAATAACATGTAAAACAAAAATACTTCTACAAATAATTGTAAATAATAAATCAGTTGTGCAAAAGGTGCAACTGCAACCTGAGACTTTGCCTACATGAACTTTAGTAGGTCGAGACATATCCACCACTGTTACAGGAAAAACAGTGCAAAAAAAATGTGTAAAAGATATATTTTGTTGGAAAAAAGAAAGCTTAAAATATTTTAACAACTAAAACAATATACATTAATACTCATATTATATGAAAAACATTGCAAAAAACATAGTAGTGCAAAAGTAAGATAAAAAGAAAACTAGTAACATTTTTACTTTGTAAGGACAAAATAAAACAAAACCTAATTATCAATCAAGCTACTTCAATAAACCTGAACATGTTACGGATTGCACGATTTTCCTAAAATATGAATCGATTTTGCCATAAAACTCGATTTTAAATCTAAATCGATTTTTTGCCCAGCTCTAGTATATGCCCATGTAATTTCATGGTGATATCTCAAGTATTCATTGAGTTATAGCATGATATGTCTCTGTCGACACACACACACATACACACACACACACACCGATTACAATAATCTCTCCCACCAATGTTGGGTGATATTAATGACATACTTCCACACAGTTCCAGGTGAGTTTCCAGAGGTTAGTGTGAGTTTGACCTCAGATGGACGTGCACTCATGCTCCTCCCTCATTCACTTCCTGCTTCATATGTTGCAGCTGATGTGTGCTTGTCATGCGTGCGCTGTGGAGCGTGCTGCTGGTCTGTGTGAGCGCTGTGGAGGCTTGTTGAGCTACATTTTGTAATAAATGTTTCCTCATTATGTAATAAGTTATTCCATTTTGCAGCAGCAGGGTGCTTTGGTGGTGTAGCATTAAAACTCAAGGAGCTGTTTGGGAAACATTCCAAGTGGTTTATGTCTTGGCTGGTAATTAGACATACAGTGGTACCTCTATATAAGAAATTAATTTGTTCCAGAAGTGTTTTCGTACTGTAAATTTTTCTTAAATAGCCGCATTTTACATGTAAAAGGCCTGATTGACTTTGACGGTATTTCAAGATCTTCCTGGGGTGTACGTCATTGGGGTGGGCGATGGCACAACTCGTGAACATTTTTCGGGATGTTTTTTTTCCGCAGGATCGTCGACATGTCTTTTATTTGTACTGGTGGAGTGATGGATGCCTCCTCCTTTTTTTGTCGTCTCCTGTTTCACTTCTGCTGGTGGCTAGTTACTTTCTTTGGGCTGGTGGTGGGTGGTGGGTGCATGCTGTGGTTTCAGTGGGCGTGCTCTGGGGGACGCGCGGGGCAGCGGTGGTTCTGTCCTTTACACGTGTATGGTTAGAACTCTGTGATGAATGAGGGTCAAAGGCTCATGAAAAGCATCATGGGTAGCTCCTTCATAGCCAATGGGATGATACGTACAGTATGTACATGATGTAGTTACGTAGAGTATGTACAGTAATGTACATAATAGTAATTTTGACTTTAATCTCACAATTTTGACTTTTTTCTCATAATTTTGACTTTTCACCATTAAAATTTTTCAATCTCATAATTATATATATTTTTTTATGTCCTATTTGAATTTTTCCTAAATATCCTATCCATCCTGCTACTAGGCTAATACAGTGATACTAATAATAGGCCTAGCTTTTACAAATACTTTAAAGTCAAGTAAAATACAATTAACAAACAAATAAACTATGCTTAAGAATTGTTATTACATTTTCAAGAGAATAAAAAAGTTGCAAGAGCATTTTGTAATAATCTTCTCAAAATGGAAAGAATTATTCCGTAATGAGTTGTCCCAACAAAATGTGTTGGGGCAATTTATTACAAAATGAAATGACAAAGTTAATACATTTTGGATGATTATTACAAAATGCAGCGTTATTACGAAAAGCGGCTGAATGAGGCTGTTCCACTCCTGCCAGGCCCGTCTTTAACTGGCTACAGCAGCGTCTGTATTCACATGCTAATTCACACTCCCAAGGGCGTTCTGTAACCAGGTCAGCCTTGCTTGGAATATTTATAGAGGTCTGCTGCTAGTCAAGTTTTGCCGCTCGGTCCTGGGGGAGCCAAGGAGGTGGACCCTCTTTATGATTAGTGCACCATTTCTGAAGAAAGTGTGGCCGTGAAAAATGCAGATGCAGAGAATAAATAGAGGTGGAAGTAACTCAGTAAAAGTACTTCCTTTACTGTATGTGTACTTTACTTTAGTATTTATTTTTCTTGCAACTTTTTACCTTTTACTCCCTACATTTTTATATAAATATCTGTACTTTATACTCTTTACATTTATATAAATATCTGTACTTTATACTCTTTACATTTATATAAATATCTGTACTTTGTACTCTTTATATTCTCAGAATAGTCTCATTAATTTTCTACTTAAGTACAGAATGTGAGTACTTTTACCACCTCTGGCAATGAAGGCACTCTATTGTTTTTTTTTTCCTGTCCTGCCCCCCTGAGAAATTTTTTGTCCACCCACAGCAAACTAACCAGAAAAAAAGCCACAAATTATGCTCTCTGTTTGTGTCTTGTATTGATAGAACAAATGCTGGTGGTGGTTAAAAAAAAGAAGAATATATCTGCAAAGTTTATAGCTGTAATTATTTTTTATCTTGCCCCCCCATGCCCCAGTCCTCCTATTACCTAACGAGTAGAGTGTACTTTGCGCCCATACAGTGCATGTGTCGGCAGCTAAAGCCTTCATCAACCAAATTAAAATACCTGACAACTTCCATTCCTGTTCCTATTTCGTTCTTCTCTATCATCATTATCACAATAACTCTCACACTAATTAAAAACTAAAAAGGACTAAAAAGTCCAAATTCGGAGATAAAAGTCAAAATTATGTGATAAAACAACGCTGTCTCACTCCCAGTGCATGGGACACGCTGACCAAATGTCGGTATCTGACGCAGAAGGTGTCCCTCAGTGTCTAATTCAGATGCAGTGGGTTTCTAACCTGTCCATGGCAATATGAGACACTCGGGTTTAAAACAATTTTTTGCTCGGGTTTAGGGTAAGGGCTCTGAGTGTCACATATTGTAGTGGACAGATTAGAAACCCACTCACCGCGTCTCAATTAGACGCTGAGGGACACCAATGTATTGGATACCAACATTTGAGCAGCGTGTCGGATTTTGACGTGCTGGGAATGAGAATGCACTGGATAAAAAGTCTAAATCATGCAACAAAAAGTCAAAATTATCCCATTAAAAGTTAAAATTTCAAGTCACTAAGAACAACCAGAATGAATCCATATATAAGGCACAGTGTAGTTTTTGGAGAAGATTCAAGTATTTTAAGTGCGCCTTATAGTATGGAAAATACAGTAGGTTAATATTCTAATTCTGTGGGACTTGGGACCCCCAAGACATCTGGTGCTCTAGACGACGGCCCTGCCTGGGGGTATGTGAAGCTTTCCAAAATTCTTTAAAAAAATAAGTACCATATTTTCCTCACTATAAAGCACACTGGAATATAAGGCACATTACATGAAGTCAATATGAGATAAAAACTGATATGAGTTTGGATTTAATAAATCAGACACTGACTGTACCTCTTTTTTCTTACAAAAATATTTAGCCCATGTCAGGGGGAACTAGACTAAAACTATGTTTCTAAGGGGGTACATCACCGAAAAAATTTTGACAACCACTGGGCTATGTTTCTGTTCTAGCTCTCCTGTAGTAATCATATGTTGTATACCTTTGATTTTATTGATAGCTAGCGGTTGGTTGCATGCAATATATATATATATATATATATATATATATATATATATATATATATATATATATATATATATATATAATATATATTTATTTACAAACAATGAAATAAAATAAACTTCATAAAAAAATTCCACACACAAAAGAGGTGGTCATGATTTCTGCTAGTGTGACCATGTTTTGATTACTGAATTGAATTATTACTATTATTACTATTATTATTATTATTATTATTATTATTATTATTATTATTATTATTATTATTATTATTATTATTATTATTATTGGAGTATTAGGCCTAGTAATTGTAGTTGTGCCCCCCCCTCACACACACACACACACACACACACACACACACACTATTCTGCTCACACCTCTGATTAAATAATAGAAAACATGACATGTTGACTCAAAGGAAGCCAGTGGTGTACACATCACTCCTGAGCACTTCCTGCCTCACACCCTCTGGCTTTAAAACAGGAAGAAAACTGAAAATAAATAAATAAACTTCCTGTTGTTACCTGAAGATATGTCCATCCCATAATATCGACTAAACAACCTCAGGTACTACAGCCACATAATAATTCTCAGTCACAACACTGAAAGCACAGATACATCACAGGTCACTTTCTGAGCTGTATTTACTGTTCACCTGCCTGTTGAACATTTACTACACTGGAAAAAATACTCATGTTTTTATAGGAAAAAAAACTGGCAACCAGTGGGAGCAGGATGAAGTATTAAATATTATATTATATCTGCGGGAGTGTGCGTGTTATAGGTTTATGAAATTAAACCTGAAAATAGAACCATTGATCATCTACAAACCCAAACCCAAAACTAAAACAACAAAACTTAAGAACCATAACGACTCCTAAGTGAAATCAAAACTCTGTTTAAACAAAACAAACAAAACCCAAACGGACCCAGTCAGCCGGTGTCGTGACGTGCATCTGGATGAACATTTAAGAGAGAGGAGAGGCGCTAATGGTGGATCTGATCAGCTGTGTTAAATCCATCAGACACCCTTTCTTCTCCCTCATTCCTACTTACGCTACTGAGAGGAAAGGGGATTGAACAGAGGTGGGCTCTCGCCAGTCTGCGCGGCGTGCCAATCTTTCAAAAGTCGTCTGAACACACCCTGTTGGTGCAGCACAGACCAGCTGTACCCCATTTGTGCCAGGTCTGCCAAACTAGAGCCACAGTGACAGTCGTTGAAGTGTATGTGTGAGTGTGTCCTGTTGTAAATGTATATTCTAGTATATGTTAAAGCTCATCCCTGGGTGTACTAAGGCTTTTCTGCTCTACTGAGCTCAGATCTATGTAGGTGCGCCCATGTGTGTCCAGGGTTTACTGCTGCTGTTGCTTCCTCCACACTTTCTTCACTCTATTATAGTTTTGTTCCACAGGTTGAAGGCGACTGTGAAATGAGCTTTCTATCAGCAGTCTATAGCCTATCTGTGTAGCCTGTCTTTATCTAGCGCCGCTGCAGAGGAGACGACTCTATCTGACACGGCGGTGCTGAAAGTAGCTCTGTTGATGGCTGTCCGTGGAACACTGTAAAAAAAAAAAATCCAGCTGCTTCAACTTATAAAGCAGGGGTGTTGAACCGCATTTTGTAATAAATGTCCAAAATGTAATGTTTTTCATTTCATTTTGGCTGGTAATTAGACATATTAGACATGGATAATTTGAAATTAGATGTATTTTGGAAATAGAAATGTTGTGGTTTGTTCAGCCTTTTGTGGAAGTTTCATATTTATTTAAAATTCATCTTTTGGGTGATTTTTCTCTTGTTGGTTTCAGGTGATTTTTCTCTTGTTGGTTTTGGGTGATTTTTCTCTTGTTGGTTTCAGGTGATTTTTCTCTTGTTGGTTTCGGGTGATTTTTCTCTTGTTGGTTTTGGGGGATTTTTCTCTTGGTTTTGGGGGATTTTTCTCTTGTTGGTTTCGGGTGATTTTTCTCTTGTTGGTTTTGGGTGATTTTCTCTTGTTGGTCAATAATTTTTCAGTCTTGTTAGCAGTGACTTGGTCTAAACTGCTTCGGAATGATTGTGTTGTGCTCAGTGTGTGTCAGGTTCTATTGAAATCAGAAAATATTGAGCTCATTCGTCTCCTACATTAACAGGACCTGTCATGTGACTATTGCGAACACGTACATTGCAATGTCGATGCTCAAACATTATATCGTGCAGCTCTGGATGCAACATCAATAACTCATTAATAGATGTTTAAATTTCATAACTCATGTTAAATGGAAGTAAATTATAGAAACAGGTCATGACAACTGAGCATCAGGGTGAGAAAGAGAGAGAGAGAGAGAGAGAGAGAGAAAGACAGAGACAAATATAGAGACAGAGAGAACCAGAGAGAGACAGAGACTCAGTGCATCTTAAATTTTTTGTTGGGTATGGATGAAATAATACTTATTTAAGCAGGTAACCTTAAGTCACACTTTCTGATTTACAACTTATTTTTCATACTGTCACATCTATTTAGTTTCAAAATGTAACGAGTCTACGCTGAGAATATAGAGTATAAAGTACAGATATTTATATAAATGTAAACAGTATTATTAGAAATTATTAGATAGATAGATAGATAGATAGATAGATAGATAGATAGATAGATAGATAGATAGATAGATAGATAGATAGATAGATAGATAGATAGATAGATAGATAGATAGATAGATTGATTGAATTGAATTGAAATTGAAAAAAAAGCACAGAATGGGCAAAATAAAACTTATCTTCATCAATCTTCCATTTTGGGGGGTCAGTCTGTGGCTGAAGGTGCTCTGTCCAAATCGTGTGTGACGGTTTGTTAATAACTGATCAGTTTATTAAGTATTCACATCTCAGCCACCTGCTCAATTTTATCCTGCTGTGCTCCGATGATGTGCTTTTTTGACCAAGTAATTGACTCTGCTGAGGGAGAAGACTCCCCCCAACAGACCACCCCAAAAAACAAAACACTGGCAACAACAGTCTTGTAAAAAGTGCAGAGGAAAGGTTTCTATATGTTCAAAGAGCGTAGCCTTTTCAGGAAGTACAGCCTACTCTGACCCTTCCTGTACAGTGTCCATGTGGCTGGACCAGTCCAGCTTGTTGTCCAGTTCTGTCTTACAAATTAAAAAGTCAGTAACGGCACAGACACCAAACTGAGAAAAATGACCTTACAGGTCTCTTGTTCTCTTGCCCCAGTATTGCGCTACAGTGCGCCTTATATATGGATTAATGCTGGTTGTGCTTAGTGACTTAACTTTGGCTTTTTATCTGATCATTTTGCCTTTTTATTTCATAATTTTGCCTTTTTATCTCATAATTTGACTTTTTATCTCAGAATTTTGACTTTTTTCCTCATGATTTTGACTTCACTTAAATCATTTAAATCACTTAAATCATTGCAACTGGACACATCCAGTGACGGCTATGAACAGAATAGCTGACAACAAGGGAAAGACCTTGCGACGGCGTGGAGAGACAGCTGACTGGAGGGAACAGACCCCAATCTGGGCTGGCATGGGTTAGCTCCCCCTGCCAGCAGTTTCCAGTACATAGTCTGTACTTGGAGACACCCTTCTTTGGCTACGCAAAGTTTTTATAGAAGAATACCCCTGGAGTCGGCGAGAGCTGGGGTGGAAGACGACTCTCTGACACAGGGCTCTACAGTGCGCCCATTTCACTCGCATTTGCAAGCAAATATTTCAGCGTGCGAACGAAGAAAACAAAACAGCCGCACATGTGTGAGTGCTTCTTGCAGCACACAATAAGGCAGGCACACAGACCCGAGGAGCTAATTATGGCAAGCCAAAGTGTTCACATAGCCACGCGTTGTCTTTATTATATAAAGGCGTGCTATCACGCGTTACAGGACCCGTTCTGGTAGCGCACTGGTGCGCGCAATGGCACGCGTTCTAGCACGCGTTCTAGCACGCGTTCCATAAAGCGTGCTAGAACATTCCATAACGCGTGCTATATGATCACTTTGACTGTTTTTTGTTCATTGTGTTGCTTATTTTATCTTATTTTATTTTTTACTGTGTCTCAGTCTCAGGAGTTAAAGGGTTAATCATTCTAAAATGTATCTAATAACAAGGCAGCAAATACAACGTTCTAAAATGTATCAAAGGACAAAGCATCCCATAATACAAAGTTATGTTATGGTCTGCTCTAAATTAATTCAATTCAATTCAATTCAATTTTATTTATAAAGCCCTAAATCACAACAACGTCGTCTCAGAGGGCTTTACAAAAACATAATCAACTACAGAAATACATGAAAAGTCCCAGGCATCCCCTGTCCTTAGACCCTCCTTCTCGGCAAGAAAAAACTTCCAAACCCAGTGGGAAAAAGAAGAAATCTTGAGGAGAACCACATTGAAGGAGAGATCCACTCCCATGGACGGACAGGCTATAGATGAACGTCCATGTATAAATGCAGGAAGGGGGGGCTGGTCCAGACAGGCAGGGGCGGTGGTCCGGGGTCACAGGTCAGCACAGGCGAGATACTCCAGATCCTGTCGTCCATGGCTCCCGTGCAGGCACTGTCAGGAGAGCCACCACTCCCCCCAGGGGGGGAGGGGGGAAAGGGGACACCAGGTGACTAGTCATGAACAGACTTGGTAAGAAAGATATGTTATAAAAATTACAGAAACAGATGTGAGGGAGAGAAAGAGAAGAAAGAACTCAGTGTCTGTACTTCCCCCAGCATTCTAACTCCTAGGGCAGCCTAGACTGAACTGTGACTCATACATCATGTATACATGATATATGAGTCACATAATTTTTAACTAACCTGACCATAGTCTTTCTCAAACAGGAATGTTTTAAGCCTAATTTTAAATGTAGAGACTGTTTCGGCGTTTTTAATATTAAAGGGAAGCTGATTCCATAAGACAGGGGCCTGATAACTAAAGGCTCTAAAGGCAAATTAACACAAATGCCAGAAGTCATTCAAGAATGTTGGTATCTGTGCGTAAGTACTGCACTGTAAATAAATAAACATTTAAAATTAAAACCTAGTTGTGCCCCTATTTTTTTGTGTGCTCCTAAATTTTTTAACTTAGGGGCACGTGTGCTCCTGGAAAAAAAAGTTAGTGTAGAGCCCTGCTCTGACAGACTGCATGGCTATCAACTTTGGAATGGATAAGACTACGAGAAAGGACGTTACTGCACAAACCACCACCACTAAGGCTAACAAGGCACTCCAGACCTGCCCTTGTAGCTGGAACAAAATTACATCAGAAAAAGGCCTGAAAATACACCAAGGAAAGAAAAGGTGCTTGATAGAGGGAGAACTGGGAACTCGCATTGATCATTACTTCCTAAGAAGTAACGCAAGTCAGTCGAGTGAAGTCCAACGACTGGAGTCAAACCAAAGCTCGCAGGACATCAGCCCCCCAGTATCTGAGGTAGGCTGCACAAGCACGGGAAAAGAACTTGAGGATGGTGTACAGCCCACCCAGCAACAAATGCCTACGAGAGAAAGGAGGCAGCAGGAAAATAAACCAAGAGTGAACTGGCCTGTAACTGCAAAAAAAGCCGAGTGGAAAGCAATCAATGATGACCTCAGCGGAATCCTGCAAAACATAAAGGGCACGGTAGAGAAGAAGCTTGACAGGATGGTGAACATCATATACACCTATGGGGTAGAGAAGTTTGGAGTGGTGGAGAAAAGGCAAAGGTTACAGGTGACACCGAAACAATCAAGGAGACAGCTCGAGATTCAGCGCCTAATAATACGCAGGAGACTCTTAAAAAAGCAATGGAGGAAGGCCACGGAAGAGGAAAAGAGGGGGATAAATGTACTCCAGGAGGACATCAAGAGACGGCTGATGTCTCTGAGGCGTGCAGAAAAGCTAAGGCGGATCCGGAAGGTGAAAGAAAGGGCAAGAACTAATTTCTTCAAAGATCCATTCAAGTTTGTGAAATCCCTTTTCATCAAGAAGGCATCAGGGACCTTGAAAACCACCAAGCAGTCCTTGGAGGAACACCTGGAGAATATGCACTCCGATCCATCAAGGCATGCAGCAATTGAGGTACCACCTGATATTCCTCCCATAGACCAGCCAAAACACCCAATGGATGTGGGTCCCCCTAAATGGAAGGAGGTGGAGGCCACTGTAAGACGAGCTAGAGCATCATCAGCCCCAGGACCAAATGGCATTCCATATAAAGTATATAAGAACACGCCAGACGTCCATCATTAACTGTGGCGGCTGATGAGAGTGGCTTGGGTGAAGCAAACGACACCAAAAGCTTGGCGCAGAGCAGGAGGAGTACTGATTCCAAAGGAGGAGGAGGCTACAACCATCTGCCAATTCCGCCCTATCAGTCTCCTCAATGTTGAAGGTAAAATCTTTTTCAGCATTGTTGCGCAAAGGGTGACCAGGTATTTAGAGCAAAACAGGTTAGTGGACACTACTGTGCAAAAGGCGGGGTTGCCAGGATCATCTGGGTGCCTGGAGCATACCAGTATGATTTGGCATCAGATCCAGCAGGCCAAAAAGGAGAAGAGCAACCTGCATGTGGTCTTCCTCGACCTGGAAAATGCCTTCGGGTCAATCCCACACAGCAACCTGTGGTCTGCCTTTGACTTCTTCCGGGTGCCAGCATCCATAACAATCTTGGTGAAAGCCTATTTCCAGGATCTGCAGTTCTGTTACTCAACATCTGGCTTCACCACTTCATGGCAGAGCTTGGAAATCGGCATAATGGCTGGCTGCACTATTTCCCCACTGGCATTCACCATGGCGATGGAGGTCATCCTCAGAGTGGGTAGTGGGTGGAAAGCGTCTGAAAACTGGGGTGAAGCTAACACCAATCAGGGCATTTATGGACGATATAACAACCATCACTGCAACTGTACCATGTACCAGACGCCTCCTTGATAAGCTCCAGGAAAACATCTCGTGGGCCAGGATGAAGATCAAACCAACCAAGGAGCATCTCCATCACCAAAGGCAAGCTTTCGGACCAGAGGTTTTTTATTAACAGCCATCCGATACCAACCATATCCGAGAAGCCAATTAAAAGCCTTGGGAGATGTTACGATGCCAGCCTTAAAGATCACGGCCAGGTGGAACAACTGAAGCAGGACGTTGTTAGGGACCTTAAGAAGCTTGACCATTCTATGCTCCCTGGCAAGTTAAAGCTGTGGTGTCTTCAGTTTGGCCTGCTTCCTCGACTGCTGTGGCCACTGACTGTTATTGATATCCCTATTACAGCAGTCCAGAAGATGGAAAGTTCAATCAGCGCCTACGTGAGGAAATGGTTAGGAGTACCAAAATGTCTAAGTAACAATAATCTATATGGACACGGGATTCTCCATCTTCCCCTCTCAAGTCTCGTAGAGGAGTTCAAGTACGCAAAGGCAAGAATGGTACTGACTCTCGCAGAATCCCCGTACACCACTCTAAGGGCTGTTACCCCATCATTTACATCAGGAAGAAAGTGGACCCCAAAGGAAGCAGTTCAACAAGCAAAGTCAGCACTCCAGCATGCTGAGGTTGTGGGCTGAATCCAGCAGGGAAGAGGGGGGCTGGGCTTAACCAAAGACAGGCTACACTGGAGCAAGGCAACAGCAGCAGAACGGCAGAAATTGGTGGTCCTGGAGGTCCGGCACCAGGAAGAAGCAGCAAGATGCACAAGGGCTGTGTCACAAGCTCGCCAAGGACAGTGGGTGAATTGGGAGAGCATAGAAAAAAGGAGGATTAGCTGGAAAGATCTGTGGCAGATGGAGGCAGGTAGAATCAGCTTCCTCCGTAGAGCTACATATGATGTTCTGCCTTCACCTACAAACCTCCATCAATGGCTTGGTGAAGATCCTGCATGCCCGTTATGCCACATACCAGCAACCTTAAGGCACATCCTCACCGGCTGTAAAGTGAGCCTCTCGCAAGGGAGATACACCTGGAGACACAACCAGGTTTTGAAGGCCCTGGCTGCTGCCATGGAGGACAAAAGGAGGACAATCAATTCATCACTGTCCAATCAGTCAAAAGGAGCCTTGCTGTTACCCTTTGTTCGTGAGGGAGAACAACGACCAAAATCTTCAGCAGCACCAACCAGGAAAAATCAGCTGGAGGGGGCTCGGGACTGGGAAATGCGTGTCGACGTAGGCCACCTACTCACAGTATCACCACACATAGCAACTTCCACCCTAAGGCCGGACATGGTACTTTGGTCCGACAGCTCACGTGCCGTATTTTTCATTGAGCTGACGGTACCATGGGAAGACGCCATAGAGGAGGCCTATGAGAGGAAAAATCTGAGGTACTCAGACCTGAGGGCGGAGGCCGAACGACGAGGCTGGAGAGCATCAGTCCGTCCTGTTGAAGTGGGCTGCCGAGGCTTCATTGCAAAATCCACCATCAATTTACTGAAGGATCTAGGAATCCATGGCCGGACCCTGCGTCGTACCATCAGAGAGGCATCAGACACAGCAGAATGCTGCAGCCGGTGGCTGTGGTTAAAAAGGAAGGATCCCAGATGGGCCCCGGGAAGCTAGGGACACACACCCAGGTCTGATCAGCCTGTGGTGGGCCTGCCCCAGAGGAGGGTGTATTGTATGTAAAAGGCCGAAACACCCAATGACACTGGGGACTACAACTGAGGATGTGTCCCTGCTTCCTACACCATCTGGGGTAATTTCCTGTGTAGACCATTGGTAATATTTCGGGATACTTACCATCTTGTCCTTTTTCATAAATCATTGCCTTATATATGAAAACCCTTCATAAAAACCATTCATTGACATTGTGTGCGCCTCATAGTGCGGAAAATACGGTAATTCTATCATAGGGCTGGGCGATTCTTGCTAAAATGTGAATCTCGATTTTTCTCCACAAGAATCTCGATCTACGATTCTCACACGATTTCCATTTTTCCATGAAAAATTAATTTTTTTCTTTCTGTTTTTACCTGGCTTAGTCTTGACGAGGCCATGACACTGCTTGCAGATGGCTTGTTTTTGAAATTCGTCACCAGGAGCGAAGCCGAAGAACCTCCACACGCTGGATGAATGTTTGCCTTTTTTCTGCACAAGCACAACAGTCTCAGTCGTAGTCAGGGTTCTACGCTAACTTTTTTTCCAGGAGCACACGTGCCCCTAAGTTAAAAAATTTAGGAGCACACAAAAACAAAAAATAGGGGCACAAGTAGGTTTTAGTTTTAAATGTTTATTTATTTACAGTGCAGTACTTGCGCACAGATACCAACATTCTTGTATGACTGCTGTCATTTGTGTTAATTTAGAGTAGACCATAACATAACTTTGTATTATGGGATGCTTTGTCCTTTGATACATTTTAGAACGTTGTATTGGCTGCCTTCTTATTAGATACATTTTAGAATGATTAACCCTTTAACTCCTGAGACTGAGACACAGTAAAAAATAAAATAAGAGAAAATAAGCAACACAATGAACAAAAAACCGTCAAAGTGATCAGTAAAATGAACAAAAATGAATAATAAACCAACAAAATAATATGTAACATGAACAAAATAAGACACTAACAGAACACAATTAAAGAAAAATCATAAAATAAAAAAACAGAAAAATAAACAAAATAAGCAACATCAACAGAAACTAATATATATTCACAAAATAAGAAATAACGTGGAAAAAAGGGCAAAAAACAAAACCCACCAAAACCCAAAATGAAGTAAAAAAAAAAAAAAAGGAATAAATAACTAGTGTTGTAATTTGGTTCCAGTAGTTTTAGTTTGGGCTTTTTCTTTTTCTTAATCACTTGCTTTTCGACACCTGTACATCAGTTCCATGAACAAAATTCTCAGTAAAATAACACTTGAATTTGTCTGAATTTTTAAACTAAACCATCCACTCAGAACGTGTCAGCGCTGACGCATCAGGAGTTAAAGGGTTAATCCTTTCAATGTTATGTGCCGTGTTCGTCTAGACTATACGGAGCTGTTCACACAGTTTTAATTCATTTCAGGTAGGTTTTCATTAGCTCCTTAGGTCTGTGTGCGTGTCTTATTGTGTGCTGCAAGAAGCACTCGCACATGTGCGACTGTTTTGTTTTCCTCGTTCGCACTTTGAAATATTTGCTCGCAAATGCGAGTGAAATGGGCGCACTGTAGAGCCCTGGTCGTAGTCGTCTCGTCGTTATCACTGTCGATGACGTTGTTGTTGTGGTCCGTCAGGTCACTGTCCTCGACGCTCTCCTCCATTTTCTTGTCTCAAAACTTTTTGGTGGGCTGCTCTCGGCTGCTGCGTCTCCACGGTTCGCTATCCTGTAGCTAATGCTCCCATTGCTGCGCAGTGGCCACTGCGCAGCAAATGAGCGAGTGCCGTGTCAGAGTAGCACGCATTAGCGGCATGAACAGGAGACGGACAGACGCCGTAGAATCGCCGTAATTCGATCTTATTAAAAATGAGATCGCCGAGTGCCTGAATCGAGATCGAGGGTCCATTTTCGATTAATCGCCCAGCCCTATTCCATCATGTGTTTCAGTCTAATACAGTGATTGACTAAGTGATAAGACCTAAGTGGACATTGGTAAGAACACAGTAATGGTCTTTACTGCCTTTTTGTTTTATTTTACTAGTACTTTTTGCAGTTACTGTACCAACACCCAACAATTTTCTTCAAAACGACAGACATTTGAGATGACAAAGAATGATTAGAATGTTCCAAAAAACAGAATAACTCATTTTATCAAAAGAATGCTGCCTTTTTGCTTTGTAGGGCAGAGCTGTACTCCCAGATATTTGTAATTGGAGCCCAATTGTAATTGGAGTATAAAGTACAGATACTTATGAGGGAGGGAGTAAAAGTACAAAGTTGGAAGAAAATGAAATAGTCCAGTAAAGTACAAATACCTAAAAAATCTACTTAAGTACAGTAAGGAAGTGCTTTTACGTAGTTACTTCCACCTCTGCTGTAGAGTTAATTGTTCTTGTGTTGATGAGCGTTGATGTGTTAATATTTCAAATTCATGCCCCAGTGAGATTGTTAAGAGAAGTGATGTTTTGTTTTAAGCATAGAATGAAGACTAATGGCTTCATAAAAGCACTGTAGGTAAAAGCTTCCTCTAGATGAAATGTCTGCAATCCACTGACAGGTTAAGAGTTTTTCCTCATTAATTAATGTTTCTCTGCAGTGATGTAGTGGAGGCAAACAAAGGGGATGTGAATGGAAACAGGCAGAATTAAAGGGATAGTTCACTATTTTTCACATGAATCTGTATGGAATCAGCATCTGTCCTCTGGTGCACCCACAGTGACTTACCCCTGACAGTGTCCTGTGAGCAGGGCTGCCGTTAAGCATAGGCAGACTAGGCGCCCCCAAGACCAGATGCCTTGGGGGCACCAAGTCCCACAGACTTAGAATATTAAGCTACTGTATTTTCTGGACTATAATGAGCACTTAAGACTTTAATTTTCTCCAAAAATCGCAGTGCTCCTTATATATAGAGTCATTCTGGTCATGCTTAGTGACTTGTAATTTTGACTTTTTATCTCATAATTGTAACTTTTTATCGCATAATTATGACTTTTTTTATCGCATAATGTTGACCTTTTCTATCATAATTTTTACTTTCTATCTCAGAACTTGGACTCTTTTAAAGTTTGATTTATCAGAATAGGAGTGTGCTTTGTTCCGTGTTACAACTCTACATGGTTGAGAGCTATTGTGACTGTTTAGCTTCACTTACATGCTCCTTATAATCCAGTGTGCCTTATAATGTGGAAAGTACAGTAAATAAATCATTCAACTTAACATTGACAGTGATTATTCATGGACACTCAGTACGTACTCCCTCAGATGTAGGACACTATGTTTACAGATGATCATTTATAATTACACTAAAAGTAAAGTGGGGTGTTTGCCTACGGAACCACATTGACCAGAACCGATCCTGTCTGTGAGTCCAGTTCTGGTCTGGTTTTGGTCAAAGCCAACGTAGTCCCGGCAGGTTTCCTGGGATCAACAAAATAAAATTTGTTTCTTTTGAAAACAGTATGTGTTCAAATGAGTGACTTATTTGCATAACAAAACCGTCACAGAACAAAAATATACACCTCATAATTATTTGGAGCTACTTCCTCTCAATAGGCAATTTTACGCAACAAACCCTGAGTGGTGCCATTACCCTCCAGAAATACATTTAATTTCTGTCGGAAGTAATTTGCACAGCGTTTGCTAATGTAAACAGACTTCAATTGCTAGTTTTGACAACCTGGTTACTATATTCAGAGACCTGCTCAGACATATTTAAGCTACTCGCCACCAGTTAACTGAAACAACCAGTCACAGCAGAGTACGGCATCAGTCTGGCTGATTTAATTTGGGAGAGCAGATATGTTGGGTGGGTTTGGTCTGATCATGGAGCAGGCTGTTGGATGGTGGGTGGTCTCTAGTTACCTTGGCTCTGATGAGGGCGTGGCTAGGGAGTCTTTTTGGCTTTATGCAGGTGGAACCATAACAACAAAGGTTCAAAAGGTTCTGTGTGAAGGTTGAAGATCAAAAGTCAGGAAGCAATCACTAACATAGCAACGTGAACCCAACACAGTTCTTCTTCTACTTTACATTGAGCATAACTCGACAGTCTTTGGTAGGGGCAGCTGTGGCTCAGTTGGTAGAACGGGTCGACCAATGACCGAAGCTGTCCACATGTCGAAGTGTCCTTAGGCAAGACACTGAACCCTAAGTGTCTCCCAGTAGGGTCAGGCAGTGCCAGTGTATCGGCAGCAGCCATCTACTGGTGTATGAGTGTGTGTGAATGGGTGAATGTGAGGAATTGTAAAGTGCTTTGGGCACCAACTGGTGTATAAAATGCACTATATAAGTACAGTCCATTTAGCACCTAAGATTTGGTGCTGCTAGGGGTGTCTAGTAGGCTAGGCTACTTTTGTGTAACAAAAAGGAAGAAAGCATAGGTCAGAATTAACTTCTTTTTGTAATTTAACCACATTGTGGAGCGAGACGAAATGTAGAGTATTGGCCTGGAATATGTCTGCTGCACTTTCTAGATTTTCATGTAAAAGTTGCAAAATAGTCTTGGTTCCAGTTTTGTAAACGTGTGAATTTGCTGATTTATTTATTTATTTTATTTATTTATTGTAGTTATATTGATAATGTTGGTTGGTAGCTTTTCTGAAGGTGGCTGCACCAGAGTACAGATGGTGATCCCATACAGATTCATGTGGAAAAAAATAGTGAACTATCCCTTTAAGGCTAAAAAAGCAGCAGTAGTGTGTCATCCAGTTATCCAGTGCAGTTGAAGTGATGCAGTTAAGTGCATGTCAACAACAGGCAGCGTGTCGTGTCGTTTTAATCACAGCAGCAATTTGATCTTTCTCTGGCGAACAGCTGTTTTCTGTTTGTAACAAATTAGATGATGATTATGCTGCCATTCATCACCCATGGATCAATAGCACAGTAATCACACCTCTGCACTTGTGCTTATTTAAAGGGCTCGCCCTCTTCCAGCCTCTAAAATGCAATATGATACCACCTGCTGACACTTTCCTTCATGTCTGTGTAATGCAGGTGATGCTATTGATTAAAGACAACCACAAGTGGAAGGAACTGAGTACAACTACTTCTACTTACTGTACTTAAGTACAGTTTTTATTGTTCTGAAAACCTTTTACTTTTACTCCCTAATTTTTTTTTTAGAAATATCTCTACTTTATACTCTTTACATTCTCAAATTGGACTCATTACTTTTTCAAACTAGACAAATGTGACAGTATGAAAAAATGAAAAATTAGTTGTAAATCACAAATTGTGACTTACTATATCATAATTCGGACTTTTTTCCTCATAATTTTGATTTTTATCTGATAATTTTGACTTTTTTTCATCATAATTTTGACTTTTTTTGTCATAATTTTGACTTTATCTCATAATTTAGATTTTTAATTTCATAGTTTTGACTTTTTTTGTCTACTGTCATAATTTAGATCTTTTAGTCTCATAATTTTATCTCACATTCTGTTAGAGAAGTAGAGCTACTTGTGTATAAAACATACCCTGGTAAAAGTAGTACTGTTTCAACTCCTTTACTGAAGTAAACATATAAAAAAGTACAACTTGTCAATTGTAATAAAGTAAAAAGTAAAACTGCATTTTTATTCTTTAATTTTTGCTATGGATGAAATAATACTCATTTAAGGAGAAAAAAACAGAAACATTTTAAAAATATCCAAAAATAAATCCTTGAAAACTGAGTTACTGTTTAGATGATGTGTTTCATTGGGTCATGGTAGTGAGTTTAGTGAGTATGGACAGGACATTTAAGAAAAATTCAAAAGTCATACAAACGAGATAAAAAATAATCTAAATTATAAGAATACAAAGTAACAATTATCATTCAAAATGATTAGATTAAAAAGTCAAAATTATCATCTCACAATTTCTCATTTACAACTTATTTTTTATAGTGTCACATTTATCTAGTTTGAAAAAGTAGTAAAGAGTATAAAGTACAGATATTTATACAAAAGTGTAGGGAGTAAAAGTAAAACGTTTCCAGAAAAATAAATACTCAAATAACGTTCAAATAGTATATTTTCTAACCTTTACTCTTCTGTTCCTCCTTTACAAATAAAGTCAATTTGAAATCTGCTTTACTCATAAATGTCTGGGTCATGGTAACATTTAAAGGGACAGTTCAGTATTTTTCACATGAATCTCAATGTCATCAGTCTCAAACAATGTTGACGCCCTCTCTGCGGTGTTAAACAATGAGAACAAATGCAGACAAAAAAAAAATAAAAATAATGTCATCAGTGTCTTTACTCTGGTGCACCCACAGTGACTTATCCCCGACAGGGTCCTGTGAGCCCAGTTCTGGTCCGGTTTTGGTCAAATCCAAAGTAGTCCCAGCAGGTTTCCTGGGGTCAACAAAATAAAATGTATTTCATGTATGTGTTGGAATGACTGATTTATTTGCATAGCAAAACCATCATGGAACAAAAACTCTCACCTTGTAATTAGTGTTGCACGATCGATCAGTCCCAAATATATATTGCCTATATATTGCCTAAAAATAGCCTGATTGGTGATCAGAAAAATATGCTGATCTAAAAGCCGATGACGTAACGTAAATTCCTAGCGACCATTTTCAAACTTGCAAACGCGCTACAGAACAGGTGCATCTGGTCTGGACTGTTTCCGTACCTTTTAAAATATAGTTAGTTAATTAATAGTAGAAGTTTGAGACCATTTTACGCAAGGCAGACAACAGTGTTCCCACAGCTAAATAGCATTAGCATTAGCCTAGCACTGCTGTATTTATGACAACATATAGCCTCAGTGGTGAGTACTAGCATCTGTTAGCATATAGCTTCAGTGGTGAGTACTAGCATCTGTTAGCATGTAGCCTCATGTGTTGTATGTGTTGATCTAGTTTAACCCTTTAACTGCTCAGACATTATTTCAGGTAAATGTTCTGCCGTGAATTTGTCCTAAAAGCTGCTGTGGAGGAAAATCACAACAAAAGTGTAAACCATAGTAAAAACAAACATTTATTTTTAGTTTCACTCAATGCTTTGTTTTGTTCCATTGTATGTTCAGAATTCTGAATATTTAGAATAACCCATACATATAGAACACTCACCACTGATGCATCAGAAGTTAAAGGGTTTTTCAAAAATGGAGTTCATCCAATTACTCGATTAATCGATGAAGAAAATTGACGAATACTTAATTACAAAAATATTTGATAGTTGCAGCCCTAGATGCTGTAACTATCCATACTTAAATGAAAGGTATGGACATTTAAAATTCCTTCTGTGATTAGCAGTGATCTGCAATCGGCAGATCAAGTTTTTTGGTGATCGGTATAGGTGATCGTGCCAAAAAATGCTGATCGGTGCAACACTACTCAGAATTGCTTTGAGCTACTTTCTGTCAATAGCGATCAATGTGCGTTATCATTGCTAACAGCTGTGCACCTGCACGTAGCAGCCTCAAACACTGCCGAACAACTAATGAAAATAGTTTGCTAAGGCACAGCTGTTAGCAATGACAACGCACATTGATCACTTACTTTCACTTCGACCAAAACCGGAAACAGAACTGGGCTCACAGGACACTGTTAGGGGTAAGTCACTGTGGGTGCACAAGAGTAAAAAAATGCCATACAGATTCATGTGAAAAATACTGAACTACCCCTTTAAGGAAACTAAAGAACATTCATATTTACTTACAAGAAAACACACATACTGACCCCAGTTTTTTCTCCACACTTTATTGATTGGAGTTTTTTTTTTGTGTGCGTGTCCATTAAGTAGAGGTGATGTTTAACGCTCAGCCTCTAGCTCTTTTCTTCTAGAACAGGGTTTGTATTGGTTTGTACTGTGTTTTTACTGTGTTAGCTGGTCTTTTTGTTCCCCTTCAGGCACATGTTGACTCTGTGACCATTTCTGCATAAGTTGTTAGCAAAACAAAGTTGTGTCATCAGGCAGTAAAACAGTAGCTGAGTTTTATTTTCCCACTGGGCTGCTCTTGTCTAACTGTCCATGTTCTTGTCATCTTCTCCTTTCAGACAGCAGTGCTTTGGACACACAGGTTTCAAGTTATTGTTGTTTGTCATGGATCTTGTGATTTCCCTGCATGTGCATGTTTGTAATATTTGTTGGCTGCGTTTTGTCTTGTCGATGGTTTGATGGTGTGTTCTGTTTCCTTTGAGGTAGCGTTACAACCCGAAACATATTAACTGTCAATAACGTTATAATATGACTCCATGTATGTAATGTAATGATGCCAATAACATAGTAACGTTTCTCTACCAATAACGTAATAATATTTTTCCAGCGTAGTTCATGGTGTAAATGCAGCGGTTAACAGATGAAAATATATCCAGTCATTATTATGTGTTGTTTCATTACTGGACAGAGGTGAGAAGAAATATGAACGCTAAAATAGTAAAGTACACTGTAAATACTACTTTACTGAAGTAAGTACTACTGTACTGAAGTAAATACTACTGTACTGAAGTAAATACTACTGTACTGAAGTCATCTGTGCTACATTATGCCTCCCAATGCTGTAGGCTAAGACTGTAAGTTAATGCTCTACGCTAATAATGTAGTCTAATAATGTAGGCTAATAATGTAAGCTAATAATGTAGGCTAATAATGTAAGCTAATAAAGTAGGCTAATAATGTAGGCTACCTCTCTCGGCTAATAATGTAGGTTAATGCTCTAGGCTAATGCTGTAGCCTCATAATGTAGGCAGAAAGCAGATTTGGTCAACCCTCTTTTTTAGAGGCAATATTTAGACATTTTCTAACATGAATGTAAAAATAAAACAGTAAAACAACTTCTTACATTATTGACATAGTTGTTACATTATCAAAGTTTTTTTTAGTGTAAGGTAAATAATGTAATACCTTATTATGTTATTGGCAAAATATTGTTACATTATTGGCTTAGTTGCATTTCAAATGGGCCCAAATGATTACATTATTGGTAGTTTTTATTAAGTTTTGTGTTGTAACAGGTAGATATGAACTAATAGTCTTTACCTGTGAGTGTTTGTGGTCTGTCAGTTTAGGCAGTAGTGAATACTGCATGTGCCACCGTACTGAACCCATGTTGCTCTTTATCTTTTTATTCATAATTTTTTTTGGTCAGGAAATAATTTGTGTTTGAGATCAGACTGTCTGGGCAGTGAGGAGGAGGTGGAGGAGGATGAGGAGGAGGAGGAGGAGGAGGAGGAGGAGGTTATACAACAGACAAATCTGGCCTGAAGCAGCAAGAGAAAGAACGGCCGAACTTCTAGAGTTCAGCCACAAATTCCACTGATTTAATAATGTGGCTTGTTTCCCACAGTTCTGCCCTCCTTCCTCCCTGTGCTTTACTTTTCCTCTCCTTCCTCCCTGTGCTTTACTTTTCCTCTCCTTCCTCCCTGTGCTTTACTTTTCCTCTCCTTCCTCCCTGTGCTTTACTTTTCCTCTCCTCCTATCGTTCATCTTTCCCTAAGCTCAGTCCAGACTTACCGTCTACACTGAAAAAAGTAAAACATTGAATCAACTTAAAAATTCTTCTTCACTTTTTACTTTTTTATCACATCATTTTGACTTTTTATCTGATAATTTTGACTTACATACATAAAAAAAAATCTAGTTGAGTTGCATAGGATTTGGGTTATTTTTATTTTATTTAATTTGATTCACTCAACTAGATGTTTTTAAGTGTGATCTATTGAAGAAGAATTTTCAAGTTGATTCAATGTTTTCCTTTTTTCAGTGTATTACCCGCTATACGGTGGTGTACTCTACATCCTTTTGTTTTAGTTTTGCTGCAGTGTGCTTCCTGTCTACTCGTGTGTCATATGCTCGTATTTCCTGTCTTTCATTTTGTGTTTCTTCTCTCTGAAGCCTCGCAGTATTCTGGATCCCAAACTGCTGGGCTTGCAGTCTGGAGGGTAAGTTGTGGCTCACTTCCTGATAAGATCAGTTCACATTCATACTAACCTGTTGTATTTTTATATATACATTTATTTTTTGTACCCTGCAGCAAATCCATAATGTAATAACTTAAATGTAATAAAAGTCCATAATGTAATAACTTAATTTCATTTATTTATTTGCACCAACAAAAGAATATAAAACAACAGATATGCAGTACAAAGGGAAAAAAAAGAAAACAAAAGAAAGAATCAATGCGAGGCTAGTACAATGTACAATACTTCGAGAAACTAGGGCATATTAATCATGAAATTAATATAATGAATAAACTACATAAAACCTAGATAGAACAAAACTGATTTGTATTGATGTATAAGCAAATGTGATAAAAAAAAAAATATATAAAAGGACATGAAAGTAATACAGTCATACCTCTACTTTGGAAAGACGCAGCTCACGAAAAATCCAAGTTATGAAAAACCTTTACCTAACTTTTTCGTCTCTGAATACGAAAGAAAATTTGACTTACGAAAGGAAACTGAAACCCGCGAGACATAAATACAGTACTGTATGTACATAACTATACGTAAGTACGTAATGTACATAAATAAGTCACTTATGTACTGTACATAGCATTCCATTGGCTATGAGGGCGCTACCCATGATGCTTTTCATTACCATTTGACCCTCATTCATCACAGAGTGGTGCCCTATTTGTCTGCGGCTGCTGTGTGTCCCGGTAACAGACACTTTAACGGTCATTTCTCCACCTAGACCAGCGCTGTTAGTATCAACAATTCAGCCCAACGGTGCAATAAGAAAATATGACTGACAGACTATCATCAGCTTAAGAAAAATTGTTAAAAAATTGGAGTCCGCAAGCCAGGAGATGTGGACCATTTTACAGAACCTGGGTCTGCTACACTGGTCAGATCCAGCGTCCTACAGCAGAGTCCCCCCCACAGAGGCTCCGCGTCCGGACACAGATGGAAGCGACGTGAGAGGAAGCGTTGGATTTAGAGCTAAGATAAGAGCTAACCCGTTCCGACCGCCGCTTCCATCAGTCCTGCTCGCCAACGTATGCTCACTGGAAAACAAACTGGACTACCTGAAGCTGGATTTAAACATCAAACATGATCCACCAGACTGCTGCATCCTCATCCTCACCCAGACGTGGCTCAACTCTTGTGTCCTGGACAGTGACATTAGCCTGGATGGGCTAAAATCTGAATCTACATTTTCTTTTAACACGTATTTCATACAAAATCTTTAAATTTTTATAATTTTTTAAAGTGTTTGAGGGGTAGTATTGGGGGCCTTGGAACGAATCAGGTCTTTTATATGTAAAATCTGACTATTTATGAAAAATTCGGGAACTAATTAATTTCGTAAGTAGAGGTACCACTGTATATGATGTAAATCAATGCAACTGAAAATGTATACAGATGAATATATGCTACAGTCAGAGCTTAAATGTAATAATTGATTCATAATGTAATAAATCATGAGCGGATAATGTAATATAGAATAAATAATAAGATAGATATAAACTAAAACTGAAGTAGTTATAATCGGGTGGTGCTGTGGTACCATATTGTAATCCTTCCTTTTTTTGTTTTTTCTTCCGCTAGAACTGTTACTGAGCCTAAACTGTACATTGTTTGAAAAAGATCTTTGGGTCTGGTCCAGACCCCGGCATTTCACATGTTATAACCAGAGGTGGTAAAAGTACTCACATTCTATACTTAAGTAGAAGTACAGTTACTTGTGTGAAAAAAAATACTCTGGTAAATGTAGAAGTATTGATTCAACTGCTTTACTGGAGTAAAAGTAAAAAAGTGCAACTTCTCAACTGTAATAAAGTCAAAAGTAAAACTGCGTTTTTTTCCTATGGATGAAATAATACTTATTGAAGCAGGAAAAAACAGAAAAATATCAAAACTATCCCAAAAATAAAGCATTTTAATGTGAGTGACTGTGTAGAAGATGTGTTGTATTGGGGCATGGTACTGAGTTTTGTTGGTATGGACAGGACATTTAGGAAAACAGTTAAGTCATAAATAGGATATATTTAAAAAAAAAAAAAAGCATAAATATGACATTAAAAAAATAAAATTGTGAGGTAAAAAGTCACAATTTCTGATTTACGACTTAATTTTCATACTGTCACATTTGTCGAATTTGAAAAAGTAATGAGTCTGTTCTGAGAATGTAAAGAGTATAAAGTACAGATATTTATATAAAAATAAAGAGTATAAAGTACAGATACACAGTAAATTTTGCAGTGTTAAATCAACACTTAGAGAGTTTCTTTAACTTCTTCTAGAGTGTATTTGGTCCCATTGTCTCCAAATTAACACTGCAAAATGTACAGTGTAATTATATAAATGTAAAGAGTATAAAGTACAGATATTTATATAAATATAAAGAGTATAAAGTACAGATATTTATACACAAATGGAGGGAGTAAAAGTAAAAAACTTTCCAGAAAAATAAATTCTCAAATAAAGTACAAATACCTAAAAAATGTGCTTAATTACAGTAAAGGAAGTACTTCTACTTAGTTCCTTCCACGTCTGCTGTTTTCGTTTCACTTAATACGCCTTATAATCCAGTGCACCCTATAGTGTGATCTCTATGAATTCCATGTCGACTTGATATCCTTTCAGATGTCTGTGTAAATATTTCATTAGAAAAATCACTGTGAGAAAAAGATGTCGCTAATTGCTGTCATTTCATGTCAGGGGGATAAAAATGGAGAAGTATGGTATTTAGCCTGCGTTATCCCAGCTCCTCACATAATTATGCAGTTGTCCACAGCATGCATTGTTTTAAAAGCAGCGAGGGCGAGGGGCAGAAGGGTAAGGCCGGGGCCTGCGCGGCGTGTCACGTTGTGTATCTTGGGGGTCACACCACTGATGTCGCTGAGAGGCTCGACAGCGAAGCTTGAGGAGCTTTATCTGTGTGGAGGCGCTGGGCCATTGATGTCACGTTGAGGTCATTAGAGAGGGTTTGAGTGACAGCTGAGGTGATGCCACTGAGAGCCTCATGGGAAACAAGCTCCACTAGTGGGGATGCAGTAGAGTTTGCACAAGGGAGTGGAGGATGAAGACAGTCAGGGAAGTGTAGTCTGTCACTGGAAAAACTCACTTCAATATTCACAGCTTTGCTACACAACTAGAAGTTAATTCACTGTTGTATATTTATTTATTTAATAAAATAAGATAGACAGACAGACAGATAGACAGATATACAGATAGATAGATAGTTAGATAGATAAATAGATAGATAGATAGACAGACAGACAGACAGACAGACAGACAGACAGATAGATAGATAGATAGATAGATAGATAGATAGATAGATAGATAGATAGATAGATAGATAGATAGATAGATAGATAGATAGAATTGAAATTGAATTTAATACCTTGTTCGTGGAGGTAAAAAGTAACAATGTTGAGATGAAAGCTATAATTATGATTTAGTCAGTCACATTTTCAGATTTTCTGATTTACAACTTATTTTTCCTACTGTCACAAAAAGTACTGAGTCTGTTCTAAGAATGTGAAGAGTATAAAGTACAGATATTTATACAAAACTATTGGGAGTAAAAGTACAAAGTTTCCAGAAAAATAACTGCTCAAGTACAGTAACATAAAGGAAGTACTTCCACCTCAGAAATTCTAACAGTATTTATTATTCATAGCATGTGTTGATGAAAAAAATGTTGTAAAAGCATAAGATAAGACAGAAGGATAGAGTGTGTGAACATCAGAGGGTCAGAGGGATTACCAGGAGCTCCAGTGGAGGTGGTCCACACTGTGGTGGTGGTGGGGGGAGGTAGGAGGCATGATCCACGGTGTTTTCTGGCTGTGCAAATCAAAGCCCCCCTTTGACCGTCATAATGTCTCCCCCAGCATTATTCAACTCCTTTACTGAAGTAAAAGTAAAATATGAGGAAAAAATTTCATAATTATGAGATAAAAAAAATTGAAAATTATAAGGAAAAACAGTCAAAATTGTGAGATAAAAAGTCAAAATTACGAGAAAAACTGTCAAAATTATGAGGAAAACTGTCAAAATGATGAGATACAAAGTCGAGATTATGAGAAAAACATTCAAAATTATGAGATAAAAAGTAAAAATTATGAGAAAAACTGTCAAAATTATGAGGAAAACTGTCAAAATGATGAGACACAAAGTCGAGATTATGAGAAAAACATTCAAAATTATGAGATAAAAAGTAAAAATTACGAGAAAAACTGTCAAAATTCTGAGTTACAAAATCAAAATTATCAGAAAAACATTCAAAATTATGAGATAAAAAGTAAAAAAATTATGAGAAAAACTGTCAAAATAATGAGATACAAGGACGAGATTATGAGAAAAACTGTCAAAATTATGAGGAACAAAAGTCACAATAATGAGACAAAACGTCAAAGCATAGGATAAGACAGAAGGATAGAGTGTGTGAACATCAGAGGGTCAGAGGGATTACCAGGAGCTCCAGTGGAGGTGGTCCACACTGTGGTGGTGGTGGGGGGAGGTAGGAGGCATGATCCATGGTGTTTTCTGGCTGTGTAAATCAAAGCCCCCCCTTCACCGTAGTAATGTCTCCCCCAGCATGGCATTATTATGATATTAATCCACTTTAAATCTGTCTGCTTCTCCAGGGCTGGCAGTATTCTTTATGGTATTGACAGCATGCCAGATTTACGCCGCAAGAGGACAGTGCCTCTTGTCCGAGACCTGGTGAGTCATCTGCCTCAACAAGGTTATTTGTGATTTATGTCAATTGTACCTGCGCGACCCCACATAACACTACTGTGGTGTGTGTGTGTGTGAGTGTGTGTCCTCATGGAGAAGAGTAAGCAGAGTTTGAACTGGCATCTCCATCAAATCTGACAACACTGTTGACACGCACCGTCACTTTCTTAACATTCACCATTGGAAAGAAAGAAATAAAAAATTAACCCTTTGATGCATGGATTATGAGAACCTTAGTCAAGTTTTTATTTTTCTGTAGACTGAAACTAAAAAACTAATAATGTGATGTAAATCTTTTTTAATGAACCTATTTTTTATGGAGTTATAAAAATGTACACTCAGCTGGAAAACATGTGTTTAAGATTTGAAGTAAAGACATTGTTTTATTTATAACACAATATTAGAACACTATGAAATAAAACATTTTAAATAGTTTCTGTTTAAGATGAGACTGTTAATTACTGGTGCTGTTAATATATATTTCTTAAAAAAATTAAATGTTTTTATGACTGTTAATTACTGTTAATATATTTTTATTTTAGTTTTTAATTTATTTTTAATTTTTATGACTGTTGATTACTGTTAATATATCTTTTATTTATTTATTTTTATTTAATGTATTTTCATGACTGTCAATTGCTGTTAATATATTTAAAATAGATTATCTTTAAATTTTTTTATGACAGTTAATTACTGTTAATATATTTTTAATTTAAAAATATTTAATAAAATTATATTATTATATTAAATTCATTTGGTTTATGAATGTTAACTACTGCTAATATATATATATATATATATATATATATATATATATATATATATATATATATATATATATATATATATATATATATATATATATATATATATATATATATATATATATATATATATAACTGTAGGACTGTTAATTAATGTTAATATATTTTAAATGTTTTTTTTTTTAATTTTTGTTTTTATGACTGGTAAATACAGTCTGATAACAGTAATTTATTTCCAGGTAAACATGTTAGTGCAGATCAGGTTTAAGAACAGACCAGTTACAGTTATGATATGAATATACAAGAGAACTGGACACTAGAGTGACCAGTAGAACCACTGACCAATGGAGTGACCAGTATGCATCAAAGGGTTAAATAAACATCATGTGATAATAAATACACATATTTGATATATGATGTGTGATGACGGTCCAACAGATGCTGTAAATTAGCAGCTGTAAGCCAATCAGTGTGCGGAGAAATTGAAAAAATAAAATATTTATTCCAGATAAAACAAGCCAGTATAGTGTTGATTGGTAAGAAAAGCATCTACTTAAAACTTTTGCTGTTTATTATTGAGGTGTGCTGCCTTGTGGGAATGTAAAATGTAACCTTAGCTATAACTCTGTAGTTTGATTAATGACTGTAGAGAGAGTGTTTAAGGCGCTGCATCACAGTGATGCTCCACCATTTGTTTTTATTGCAGCATAATGTGTCATAACGTGTCCCACAGAGAGGCTTGTTGCACTGTACTCTACTTTAACACTGTGCCACATGGATAGAGTTAGTGAAAGACAACAGACAACTTTCATGATGCCAGTAATAGTCCTGTGTGTTTCTGTTTGTCCATTCTGTTCTGTACTCTTATGTCTCTGTCTGCTGTATGTTTGTTTGTTTGTCATCATGTCTTCATGGATTTTAGACAGAAATAATCTGTGTATCATTCGTTCATTTGTCTTTCAAAATAAAATCAATAATAAGACATGGAAAAAAACAAGTCGTTTCTTCGTAACCCTCCAGAACTAAACCAGTGGTTCACTCTCACAGCAGTATTTCTAGCTTTAGCTTCAAATATGTTATATGGGTCAAAATTATCGAGGTTGAAATTTAAGCATAAAATCCAAGGAAAATTTCTCCTGAGCACTTCTAACTTTGCGTTTTTGTGAAATACCTACCATAAGTGCTTCAAATCATCCATTTTAGGAAGGAAGCCAAATGACTCTGACAGTTGTTAAGTCTAAAACAAAGAAAAATCAACCCAAAACACGACTTTCCTTCGCGCTGGCGTTAGGTATTTCCCCATCATGTTTGGTACCGTTGGAAAGATGGGGATTCCCTCTAGACAACCCTTAAATGGAAATCTATATAATTATACATTTGAACCAATGGGAGGCCTGAGAACAAAGCCTCCTTGAGTAAATAAAGATTTCTATCTTTGTCACTGTGGGTCACGGTTATTTCCAGTTTACTCAACTTGCTTCAAAATTGGATAAAACGGAAAATGGCTGTTATCTGTTTTTTCCATTATTCATTTAAAAACAAAAAGGAAAACTGAAAAAAAAACCACATCTTTATTCATCTTTTCATTTTGGTTTTGGAAACAAATAATGAAAGAACGACTTGTTTCGTTGTCTTATTTTTTGTTTTATTCTGAAAAACGAATGAACGAATGATACACAGATTAGAAATTATCTCAACTCTTAAAGCAAGTTTCTTAAACAACCTGATTAATGGTCATAAAACTAGAATAGGTAGGTTGCAGTCATGTGACGATGATGATGTGATTTCAGCTGGAGGGCAGGAAGTAGATGTCTATGCAAAATTTCCAGTCTCGCTCCCACAAAGAATTATAAATTTCAGTCCCGCTCCCGCCCGCAAGTCCCACAGGATTCAGACATGAGTTGAAATGTGATGTACGGAAGACCACATGCCTGGTGTCGCTCAGGGGAGTAAGTCCTTCTGATCGAGACTCGATGGCATGAGGCCCGTAACAGTCACTGTCCCACCAGCGTCCAGTCTTCTTGGAGTCGGGTTGTTTGGGAATGCAGAAGTGGGTCGTAAACTAAGGCTAAATGCCGGCAGGAGACCGATAGTCAACAAGTACCATACAGTACCTTAAGGGAGTCTGTCGCACTCCGTCCGGAGGATTCAACCTTGGTGGGTCGCAGGGTCGGCCGCTCGGGGCTGGGATTTTCCAACAGTCTGTGCTGTGGATATTACTAACTACATGGTCCTGCAGACATCCTACTACACCAGCAGCAAATGAAAGCCTAGAAAAGTTTGGAGGCATAGAACTTTTTTGCCAGCGGGTGGGTCCACAACCATCAGCCATAATTATTGTTTGGTCTTCACCAGGGTGAGTGATTTATTTGGAAAGATGTGATTTCAAAATGTATTGCATGTTTGTTGACATTAGTTGCCACTGCTAGCAGTGGCAACTAATGTCAACAAACATGCAACGCATCTTGATGTGTAAAGGTAAAACATATTACAACAGTGTAAATGAACATTTAACCACAACCTAATGAAATATTAACCTGACTCATGCCAGATGTATGGTTGCTTCACATGGCTGCTCGCATCTTACATCTGGGAAAGCACCATTAGATTTTTTCATTTTTAAGGCGGGGTTGTCAATCAAAATAAAACCAGAAACCAGGAGCTTGTCATTTTGAATGAGGTACTACTTCAACGAATTACATCGAAAGAACAAGTAACGTAGATGATATAACGAGAAGCTCTGACCATAGCCGATTGGGAGAAGAGCCATAACATCTTTGCCACCAATAAATTCTTTCAAAAACTGTTCACTGTTCATCTTTTAAAGAATCAATATGAGGTAGTTTCCCCAACACCATTGAAATTGCAGAATCGAAGCCAAATTCAGCGAGGCTAATGCTATATAGCACATCCACAAAAAACAAAGTTAGCTTTGGAACATACCTCTGATAAAGTGGTCGCTGCAGACACAGGCATTAGCATTAGCATTAGCAGACTTTGCTCCTCCCGACCGCAAACGCAGATTTAAAATCCACTTTTTACAGTGTTTTTCTGTGAGCTTTTTCCATTTCCCACCTGTGTGAATGACAATCTTTGATACTCTACAATAAAAATCGCTTTTCCTTCTCTCGGTTAGAACAATTGTTGCAGCCGTAAACTACATAAATCATAGACATTTTTGTCAAGCTACTTCACTTCCTGACCTCCATCTGAAAATCGCGCGCCGACTTTATAGTAATGTGATGTCACGTGAAATTAACGTATGACAGTATTTTATTAGAATATAATTCAAAATGCATTTTATGCAAATAATCCTGTAGCTTGATGTCGTACATATAGATACTAATGAATGTTTATATCACAGTGAACAACATGAGTTGATGCTGTATTTGTCCATATCTCTCATGAAATTAATAACCAACAATGTCTTGGTAAGTATGGGTTGTTGTTTTTTTAATTTATTTTATTATTTTTATTTTGGATTTTGCGTGTATATTTGCCATTCCTACATGGACCCATAACAGCTATGGGTAATATTTTTCAGTGAGTTGTCAGATTTCAGCCTGGCTGATGCTTTGACTTTGTTTCTTCTTGCTGCTCGGCAGGTGTAGAAATTTTTTTTATTTACTTGAAATGTTGACAACTCAACCCAAAAATATATCTGAAGACTTCATTGACTTCTGATTTAACGGTGTGAGGCTTTTAAATCATGTAAAAGTGACACTGGCGAGCCTTTTACACATGGGATGAAGTCAGTAGTCAGACTTAATTGGTCCCTTTCATGCCTCTCCTTTGTCAATATCCCCCATTTGCTGTGTGATTGCTTCAGGGCAGCGGCAGCGTTTTGATTGGAATGGACGGCGGGGTTAGTTTATACCCAGATTATAGCAGAATGCACAAAATAAAAAACAAAAAAAAACTAAAACAAAAAAACAAAAAGTAAAGTTTTCCAGCTTAATTCCCAGTGCATTGAACCCTGCAGTATACTGTTGTTGTATAGATAACATCTGAACACAGGGTGGTATTGTTTTGCCCGCAGCATCCTCAGCAGTGCTGGTGCATGTTGATAAACTTACATCAACACATACAGTTCATGTAGAGGTCACGTTCCTTCCTACATTCTCCATGGCTTCTTCCATGGATCTTTACCAGAACTGGGCTGAACAGACGAGTGGGTGTTGGTAAAGACTGATCCAATATTGTCAGCTGTCCATGTCTGCATTCCTCTGACATAACGTCCTCTATATGGGATCAATGTCTACCAATCTGTTGAGAAATCACCCACACTCGATGGATATCTATATAATAGCTAATTTATGTATGTGTGTGTATTTCTGTGTGTGTACATTACATGTTAGTGTTGGTGTGAGGGTGTACTGTGTGTGTTAACGTGTGTGTGTGTGGGTTGGTATGGCAAGCCACATGGGCCACTTTTATGCCAATGCTTAATGATAATAACAATAATAATAGTAATAACATAATAATACATTTTATTTGTGTAGCGCTTTTCATGGCACTTAAAGACACTTTACATGAAGTAAAAATAATTAATGCATTAAGACTGACATTTACCCAGAAAAACCTGTCACCAACACAACGCTTGTAAAAGACACACATTTTCCTAATATGATAATAATGTCCATCCTTCTTTTCTGGCACCCAATGCATTTAAAGTGCTTGGACCCAAACGCTGATCAAGACAGTGAGACCAAAGCAGTCCAGCACAGATCAGTTTTGAGGCAAATTCCACTGAGACTGTGGCAATGTTGCCCAGGGCTGGTTCTGGTCAATGTGGTGCCCAAGGTGAACACCCCTCTTTTCTTTTTGTGGAATTAGAAATGAGCACCTGAAAAAATAGTGTCCTACATCTGTTTGAGTACGTACTGAGTGTCCATGAATAATCACTGTCAATGTTAAGTTTAGTGCTTTATCTAGTGTATTTTCCACACTATAAAGTGAACTGGATTATAAGGACCATTAAGTGAAGATAAACAGTCACAATAACTCTTAACCTTGTTGAGTTGTAACTTTGTACAAAAGACACTCTTATTGTGATAAATCAAACTTTAAAAGAGTCCAAATTCTAAGATAAGAAGTCCAAATTATGTGATAAAAAACCTCAAAATTCTGTGATAAAAACTCAAAATTATGAGATAAAAGTAAAATTGGGATTAATAAATCAAAACTATGCTATAAAAAGTCAAAATTATCTGATAAAAAAGGCCACTTTATGAGATAGAAAGTCAACATTCCTAGTCACAAAGCACAACCAGAATTAATTCATATATAAGGTGCACTGTGAGAAAATTAAAGTCCTTTAAGTGTGCCTAGTCTGGAAAATACAGTATCTTAATATTCTAATTCTGTGGGATTTGGCGCCCCCAAGAAATCTGGTGCCATAGGCGACCGCCTCGTCTGTCTACGCCGGCCCTGTCACAAAGCCTGTTTCTTACTTTTAGGAATATGGCCTATAAATGCAGTTCACTGTTATTTTTAATTGTTTCATGTATATAAAATATTTCTCATTGACATGCATTTAATCTGACTGTTTTGATCAGTGATTGGACACAAGCACTTCAAATGCATTGGCTGCCAGAAAAGAAGGACATTATCATCATATTAGGAAAATGCTAATGTTTCTTATGCACGTTGTGTTGGAGAACGCACGTCTTTTATACGTGTCTTGTTGGTGACAATTTACAGGTAAGTGTTAGTCTTAATGCGTTAAGCATTGGTGTAAAAGTGGCCCATGTGGCCTGCCAAAGGGTTGGTGTTGTGTACTACAGCTGGCTTCACCCATACATGAGTGTGTGTGTGTGTGTGTGTGTGTGTGTGTGTGTATATATTCCTGTCTTTATGAGGACATTGATCTGTTTACACAATTACACCAATGGGACCAAAATCCAGGTCCCCACAAGGGTAAAATCTAAATCTAGTCCCCATTAGTAAAATGTAAATCTGTATGAAGTATCGAAATTAATTATTCCTAATTCTTCTTTTTTTCCTGGAAGTCCCTATAAAGCATGGGGGGAAAACATATGCAAGGCAAAACATGTATTTTTCAAAGGTTTGAAGATGTTTATTATTATTATTATTATTATTACTATTATTATTATTATTATTATTATTATTATTATTATTATTATTATTATTATTATTATTATTATTATTATTACTTTGATTTTTTTTTACATTTTGTTTTGTATTTATTTATTTAAAAATGTTTGCTTTTAAAATTGTTTTAATTTTTTTAAATTCTCATTTAATTTTAATGTTTTTTTTTTGTTTGTTATAAATATCATATTATATATATAAAAAACAGATGTGTTTATGCTCATTTAACCAATGGCTACTTTACCTACAAGTGATGGTTACAAACTTGGTCCTCATGAGACATGGAAACCAGTGTGTGTGTGTGTGCGTGTGTGTGTGTGTGTGTGTATGTGTGTGTGTGTGTGTCTTGTGCTGGTCGGTTTGTGTCAAACTAATGTGCAGAGCAGACAGCAGAAAATATGATCAAAGCTCCATCCAACAGAGGACTGAATAAAAATGCCAAGCATGACTGCAATTGAGTAACTTCCAATGCATGAGCGGATAAAGAATCATGCAACAGCTGTAGAATCTGATGATAGTTTTTCTTCTGGAGCTGAGCCCCTCCAGCTGCAGTCCTGCATGGCAGTCCAACACCTCTGCGCTCAATACAGTTCAACTCAACCCTCTGCTGTTTGTGCTCTTCTGCTTTTACGACAGACCCTCCTCTAATTTATTTACTCTTGTGTCTTTGTTTCTCTTTTCATCTTTTCCTGGAAATGACAGGCTTTGGTAAGTCCTCTTTAAATCTACACTCCTGCACAAGTCCACACACAGAAGGCACTCAGAATAGTCAACCTGGCTGAGTATTAGACAATTACACAACTTTATATATCAGCTTCATCACATGACGACAGTCCCTTACTTACACTGAGTTAAATGTATTCATCAAATCACTGAGTGGATGTTCCAGAACTTTCTCCAGCTTAATGCGGACAAAACAGAAATGAATTTTTTCAGCCCTAAAAAAGAAAGGTCAAAGGTCAGTGCTCACCTTGAGTCCATGTCACTGAACTCTACAAACCAAGCCAGAAATCTGGATGTAATTATTATTATTATTATTATTATTATTATTATTATTATTATTATTATTATTATTATTATTATTATTATTATTATTATTATCAGTAGTAGTACTATTTTATTTTCGGTCAAAATACAAAATAAGGCACAAGCACAAGGCAGGTAAGACACATTTTCACACATAAATACACTGCTTGACCGAAACGGTTTAGGGCTGAAGCCGAAGCTTATTTTGTCCACCATTCCCAACACCTCACCGCTATATGTTACGCAAGAAAATAAAACCGACAATGCAAAAGTCAAACCCAAGAACAACTGTCCAAATAGAACACAACATTGAAGTCATTTTTTTTCCTTTCACCTTCCCTATTTTCTCCTTTCCTTTTCTCTTTCCCTCTCCCTCTCGTCCCTTCTCATTATTGACTCAGATCTGAATTTAACAACCATTTAAAAGCTCTTACCCAGTTTGTCTATTACCACCTGAAGGACCTGGAATCAAGTGTTTTCTCTCCAAACCAGACACAGAAAAACTCATTCATTCATTTTCAGTAAATTAGATGATTGTAATGGTGTCTAAACAAAAAATCAATCAGGCAGCTACAGCTGATCCAAAACACTGCTGCCAGAGTCCTGACCAGTACCAGGAAACTGGACCACATCACACCGCTCCTCAAATCCTTACATTTTCTTCCTGTGGGTCAAAGGATAGAATTCTAAATCTTACTCCTGGTTTATAAAGCACTAAATGACCTTGGATCCAAATACATCCTAGACCTGCTGGTTCCCTATGAAGTATCTAGAGCCCTGAGGTCATAGGTCATCCGGAATAGGTTTACAGTGTGTTCCCAAAATCAAAACCGAACAAAGTGAAGCATCATTCAGTTGTTCTGCTCCTCACCTGTGGAACAAACTATCTGAATACCTGAGGTCTGAGAAAAACTGACACTCATCATTTCAGAAAATGTATTTATTTATTTTTTACTTCATTTTGAACATTTAAACAATATAAAACAAACAATACAGCAGAAAATTGTGTCAAAAAATTTCAAAAATTGGTCAACTGTGTCCAAAAACAAACCATACTGGACATTAAACAGACATATTCCACAAAACAAGCCTGGTTCTCACTGTGAATAAATAAATAAATACGTTAGGGGTAAATGTTAGCTGAAGTGCTAAAAACTGTTTAGAAAAGAATAATTATTAGTGAACTATTAGTTAATATGGTTTCGTAGTGACATTGTTTTTTACAGAACATAATAGAATAAGTAATTAGCACAAGAAAGTCTAATTCTAACGGTGTTTGTTGTTGTTGTTGTTTCAGACCCTCACTGCTCGAAAGGCAGGCATCTCGTTCGCTCTGGTGAACCGCTCCACCCTGAATAATGAAGACCTGGTGAGTAATAACTCTTTATTACTAACACTAGTAACACTGGTACAGGGGTGCTCAGTCCTGGTCTTCCAGAACGACTATCCTGAATATTTGACATGTATCGCTCTTCCAACACACCTGACGGTCATTATCAGTCTTCTCCAGAGCTGGATGAGAGGTTTATTATTTGAATCAGATGTGTTGAAAAGAGGATAGATCTAAAACAGTGGTTCTTCAATTGGGGGTACGTGGAGGTACTGCACGGGGTATGTGAAGGTTTTCAAAATAATAAATAAAAAAAAAGAAAATTATTTTCCAAACTATAAGGCACACTGTACTATAAGGTCAAAATCATTAAATGAAAAGTCAAAATCGTGAGATAAAAAAAAATATGAGATAAAAAGTCTAAATTCTGAGATAAAACCTGATATAAATTTGGAGTTAAAAAAAAAACTAAACATTGATTTTACAGCAGTGTACCTGTTTTTTCTTACAAAAATATCTTGCCCATGTCAGGGGGTTATATGTTACTAAGGGGGAAGATCACTGAAAAAAGTTTGACAACCACTGCTGTAAATCATGCAGGATAGTAGCTCTGGAGGACCAGGCCTGAGCACCCCTGCACTAGTATACTGTAACACCGGTACACACAATGCAAAAACCCACTCGCCGGGAGCATCCCACCTCAACCGCCTCTTGGCTGCTGCTGGCGTGGCCAAGCTGGTCACGGGCCGACCGACCCTTCCCAGTGGCGGCTGGTACGAGAGTGAGCCAGAGCCTGGGGTTAGGGATAGAGGCCTGTGGGGTTAGGGAAGCAATCCCCCCGGGGGCCCCGACACGCGTATCGCAGCATCCCCCCGGGACTTAAAATGACGCTGGAGCTGTGGAAACAATAGGATGTCAGAATAATGCTATTATCCCACTTGTGCACTGGTGTAACCGCTGTCTGAGTTGTGTTGTGATTTTCTTTGGATGAAGGCGGACGCACTTTCAGCACTTTAATGTACTTTATTGTCTTTAAAAGCAATGAGGAAACACACATGGTTACATTCATCAGTCACTAGGCACAGTTTTATGTAAAAGGAGTTAGCATATGTTAGCTTAGCATTTCAGCTAAGTTGCTAACTATCATGTAATTAAAAAAAAACACACACAACCAACTTAACTCATTCAGTTCCGTGCTCTGTATTCAGCAGCTTCTTGAGCATAACATTACTTTAACTGTGTTATTATATTATATTATTTTCACATATGTAGTGCAGTGCTGTGCTTTGAGGAACCTAGCATGGGCTCAATCCTCTCTTACTGGTGCTGCGCTAACATTACAGCTTGTATTTATAGTCTGAGCGGAACCGTATCGACCAATAGGTGTCCATGATACATAGAATACTTTGTGTAACGACAAATCTGATTGGCTGTTGGGTGTGAAGTGGAATCATCTCGGTTCCACTGGCAGCAGTAGAACACAGCAGTACAGAGTCACACAGAAGGTTCTGTACGGACGCAGTAGACATTTATTCTTTTAGGAGTTTGAACAGGAAACTTCTGGAACACACAGACCTTTAGAACTGTGCTATTGAACCTCCAGGCCCAGGAACACACTGTACCAAAAATTCAAATGAGATGGATTGTATTAGTTACTGGCTCGATTTATTTATTTTTATTTTATTTATTTAGATCAGGGGTCTCAAACTCATTTTCTTTCAAGGGCCACATTCAGCCTGATTGGATGTCCAGTGGACCGGACCAATAAAATAATATAATAGCATGTACATATTAACTCCAAACTTTGGTCTTTGATTTACTGTGCCCCCCCCCCCCCCCCCCCCCCCCCCCCATTAAATGCTGCAAATATTTTCTTTTACCAACCAAAATGATGGGAATAACCAGAAACAATCCCCTCTTAAGTTTCTTAAATTTTAACAATGTTTGGCTTCAACATATCCTTTTTATGTGATGATGATGATGTAGTGAATTTTCTTCAGACATTTCATATTGTTCATGCTTGTTCAGGTTTTTCACATTTTATTCTTTATAGTTTGTAAATATTTTCTTGTTATTTTTTAAAAACTAAAACAAAGATTTAAAAAAATTAAGTTGTAATGATCGACATAATGTACAAAATATTTTTACATTTATTTATTTATTTTTGCAAACATTCTATTTCAGTTCTATGGGATTGTAAAGAGGTTTTTCAAGCAATATGGTACATTTTTTTCCAAAAAAAGATCTCTCACCCCAACTTTAAAAGACACTTCTTCATTTCATTAGACAATGCTCTGCCGTTAAAAAATAAGCAGCTGTGCATCAAAACACAAAAGCTGGTGCAGGAGGAAAGGGCAGATTGTCTCAGTGGATGGTGAGACACTTCTGTGTTGACCTCCACAGTGCTCTGCGTTCATTGATTGCAATTGTTCGTCCCAGAGGAAAGACGGGGTTAGAGGAGACAAACAGCAGGAAGCTAATTTCATATGTGATGTGTAACATGATGCTGAACCTTTTATATGATGACTGGAATGTGTTCTGACACTGGAAACAATAATCTGAATTTGACCAACTAAGTTTTAGTTTCTCAAATTCGAGTCACACTTAAAATAAATCTGTGTATCATTCGTTAATTCATTTTTCAAAACAAAACCAAAAATAAGACAACGAAAAAAACAACCGGTTTCTTCATTATTTGTTTCCAAAACCAAAATGAAAAAACAGAAACAGATGCATGAATAATACAAAAAAACAAAAACGGATAAATGCTGTTTCCTGTTTTATCCACTTTAGACTAATTGGATAATTAAATTTTTTTTTCTTAAATTTAGTATGAAGTTGATTTAATTATGTGGCAAATGATAATAAACATAAGAATGAGTTGAATTAAAAATATATATTTTATTGAACATATTTAAAATTTATACAAAAATGTAATAAAAGTGTCCTCTATCTCAAACCAGTTGGACACAGTGCACTGTATTTAATTTAAAATACATTTGTCAGACACATGCTCAAACTCTCTTTTATAGCCAAAATACGCTTAAAAAATTTACAATATATGTCATAAAAACCATATTACTTTGAATGTTACTTGCATCATACTAAGGTGAGTCAGACTGTTTGGTTCAACTGTCTGATGTGCTTTTATCTTTCAAATATTTTTTTCTTTAAATGTTGATGCATCATCAAGGTAGTGCCAGACAAAACAGGAGTGATTTTTTTTGGCCCTAAAAAAGAAAGGTCAAAGGTCAGTGCTCACCTTGAGTCCATGTCATTGATCAAACCAAGCTAGAAATCTGAGTGTAATTATTGACTCAGACCTGAAATTTAAAACGCTCTTACCCAGTCTGTCTATTACCACCTGAAGAACATCACTAGAGTGAAGGGTTTTCTGTACAAACATGACACACATTCATTTTCAGTAAATGAAATTATTGTAATTGTGTCTTCACTGATCTAAACATAAAATCAATCAGGCAGCTACAGCTGATCCAAAACACTATCCTGACCAGTACCAGGAAACTGGACCACATCATACCGCTCCTCAAAGAATTCTAAATCTTACTCCTGGTCTATAAAGAACTAAACGACTTTGGACACAAATACATCCTAGACCTGCTGGTTCCATATGAAGCATCCAGAGCCCTGAGGTCATAGGTCATCAGGAACAGGTTTACTGTGTGTTCCCAAAATCAGAACCAAACAAAGTGAAGCATCATTCAGTTGTTCTGCTCCTCACCTGTGGAACAAACTACCTGAATACCTGAGGTCTAAGAAAAACTGTCAGGTCTGAAAACATTACTGTTCACTGGAGCTTTTACTGGAATTGTTTTTTAATGCATTTTAATCATTTTAATTTTCTTATATGTTTTATCTAAATCACTTTGAATTGTCCTGTACATGAAATGTGCTATACAAATAAATCGGCAGTAGTTTTTTTTTCACGGTATCCAGGTTAAAATGGCCCCAAACTTTACAAGGTTTATACTAGTACCTGATGCTCACGCTGTCATTTCTGTACGTTACCACTCACAGACACAGACGCTATTGAGTATGAGCGACTCTCGGCAGAGATTATAATCATGTGAGAGTGAGAGGTCTCACTGTTGGAAAAACATGTTTGGTGATAATAGTGGAATTAATTGTCGACTATTTCTATTATCGATCTTTGTCAAGCCCTATTATGTATATATATATATTTTTTTTTTTACTAATATATAAGCGTAATGACGACCAAGCACTACTGAACCACCTTTATACCAGCAGTTATTACCAAACTCAATAGCAAGGCCAAGAGATGAGGGAGATTTTATGTGATTTTATGGCTTCTAAAGACTTGCTTTTTATTTATTTATTTGTTTTTTATTGTACTTGATTGTTGTGTTTTGTCTTGTGTGTGAATTTTGGACTCCTGAGTTGCTGCCTGCAAAACAAATTTACCGCAATTTACCATGTCCAGTAGTCCTGCAGTGGTCAGGGTCAGGGTACTGATTGCTTACTACCCTACAGTCACAGGGTACTGATTGCTTACAAAGCACCATTGGTTTGATTAAGGAGGCTTTAGGGATGAACAATATGTCCCAGATGAGGGGAAATGATGCGATGTCTGCAGTGTGTTCGGGGGGGAACTGGTTCTTAGGAACTTTGGGGATTGTGTATTAGTGCTAAGTAAAGATTTGAACTTTTGGAATGGATATATCTAGTATTCTGATTAGGAACAATAAGGAAAAGCTGTAATTGTTGGTTGAGAGTGGCTGAGTTTCCAGCAAAGCTGCCCCATGTGTGGTCTCTGTAAGTAGGACGAACAGATGTGGAGATTTATCTGCTGCATTAAGTCCAGGAGAGTGCTTTGTTCTGACGACTGAGAGAGTGAGTGCTCTGGAAATGACCATATGCTGCCAAAGAGTCAATGGAGAGATAGAGAAAGAGAAGTGAGAGCTAGAGAAATGAAAATGAGAAAGAAGCTTTTATTTGTGCTTTGATTTCCTCACCTTGTAAACATGTAGCCTGTCTATTTGGACACCAGATGGAAGTTAGCTATTGTGCTCTGGCACATTTTCATACACACACACATATATATATATATATATATGTATATGTATATATATATATATATATATATATATATATATATATATATATATATATATATATATATATATATATATATATATATATATATATATATATATATATATATATATATATATATATATATATATATATATTCATTAATGTGCAATGTCTTGAAAAAATAAAATAAAATGAAGAGAAGAAAAGTGATAGCTAGAGAAAAGAAAGAAAGGAGAGGAGAACGGGAGAAAATGATAAAATCTGAGCCTGAACAACTGCACGTTCCTGATGTCATTCACCAGCTCGTTTAACATCCTCCCTTTAGTCTGTGGATAAATGTTTCCACTTCATCCTTTCATCACATACATGTGACCTTTAACCCTACTGTTATGTTACGGGTGAAACTGTCCCGTTTAAAAAAAAACAGAAGAAAGAAATGGAGTGAGTGAGGGAGAGCGATGTGCGAAACATCCAGGGTTTCCTCTGTGGATCTATGAGGCATATTGAACGTCCCATTTTATATTTATTGACTGGTTATTTATTTATGGCCACTAGATAAAAACAACTGCATTGATTTTGAAGTTATTTTACAGTGACCATCAGATATTTGAGGGGAATATGAACATTGAAATGATGGTACATATTGGACTGAATCCACAAATGTAATGAGGTTATTGATGAAAGCAGTATTAAAATGAATGAGATTCTAAATGACTGTATTTTAATCCTCCGGTTCTGTTACGGATCGAAATGACCTGTTTTTAAAGTTTGAACATCAAGGAAAAATAGTTAAAGGAAATTTTTTTCAGTATAAAACTTGTTCTGCTAGTATTAATGAGGGCAAATATGAAAATGGTTCATCTGACATATTATTGATCATTGGTGATTATTAGTGATCAGCTCCTTCGTGTTTATATCACACAGATACTGTTCAGGTCAGTTTGACCTTTGACCCAGGAGTCAAACTGGAGATAAAAGGGTCAGAAATGCCAGACACATATTATGTTTTAATGTTGTGTTTTAGTAGTAAAATAAAGTAAAGTAGTAAAGAGATGAAACATTAAAAATAAGTTTGAATGTGTATTTTTAAAATGAAAAACCAGAAAATTTTCCTATTTAAGGAACAACACTGCGCTAAATATTGATGGAATAGTTAACTAGACAAAAACATAACCTCCTTGGCGGAGGTAAATAATGGGATTCATAATGAAATCTAGGGCTGCAACGATTAGTCAACGATTAGATTAATCGATAATAGAAATAGTCGACAAGGAATTCCATTGTCGACTATTGTCACCAGTCGCATTTGTCCAACAGAGTGAAACATCTTACTTAATTACAATCTTTGTCAAGAGTCGCTCATGCGCAATAGAGTCTGTGTCTGTGAGCGGTAACATACAGGTTCAGTACTTATCCCAAACCTTGTAAAGTTTGGGGCATTTTAGCCTGAATACAGTGAATAAAAAGTCGACTGGAGAGGTTTGTAAAGCAGCAGGTACAGTATGACAGTACCTCTACAGTATGACAGTACCTCTACAGTATGACAGTACCTCTATAGTATAACAGTACCTGTACAGTATGACAGTACCTCTACAGTATGGCAGTACCTGTACAGTATGACAGTACCTCTATAGTATGACAGTACCTCTACAGTATGGCAGTACCTGTACAGTATGACAGTACCTCTATAGTATAACAGTACCTGTACAGTATGACAGTACCTCTATAGTATGACAGTACCTGTACAGTATGACAGTACCTCTACAGTATGGCAGTACCTGTACAGTATGACAGTACCTCTACAGTATGGCAGTACCTGTACAGTATGACAGTACCTCTATAGTATGACAGTACCTCTACAGTATGGCAGTACCTGTACAGTATGACAGTACCTCTATAGTATAACAGTACCTGTACAGTATGACAGTACCTCTATAGTATAACAGTACCTGTACAGTATGACAGTACCTCTACAGTATGGCAGTACCTGTACAGTATGACAGTACCTCTACAGTATGGCAGTACCTGTACAGTATGACAGTACCTCTACAGTATGACAGTACCTCTATAGTATAACAGTACCTGTACAGTATGACAGTACCTCTATAGTATGACAGTACCTCTACAGTATGGCAGTACCTGTACAGTATGACAGTACCTCTACAGTATGACAGTACCTGTACAATATAGCAGTACCCCTACAGCATGACAGTACCTCTACAGTATGACAGTACCTCTACAGTATGACAGTACCTCACTGATGCACCAAAGAAAAAGCATGTCAGGCAGTTGAATGACTCACCTCCGCATGATTCAAGTCAATAAGTTTTTTATGACATACATTGTATATTTTATGTGTATTTTGGTTATAAAAGAGCTGGAGTGTTATGTCAGACTGTGCCTATTTTAAATTAAATGCATGCAGTCTGAAGAAGAGAGTGGACTAGAACTGGGAATATTTGATCGAACCTGATGGGACCCGACGATGTTATCATTTGAATCAGACCCAGGCTGGACCCATGCTCTACCATGGAGCCCTTCCTGCAGACGAGGCAGACGTTCACACTCAGCACTGTGACTAACTGCTTTTACATGTTCAATAAAACATGTAGTTTTCATTCCACTCAACTTTCTTGTGTTTATTATCATTTGCCACATGATTAAATTAACTTCATGTTAAATTTAAGAAAAAAATAAGACAAGTCGACTACTCGTTTCAATAGTCGGTAACTAGTCAAGTACTAAAATAGTTGTTAGTTGCAGCCCTACCTCATGAAATATTAATAATACGTCTTAGGATGTTTTTTTGTTTCTGACATGTTTTGGATAATTAAAGATGCATTGGGTCAAACTGACCTAGGAACAGCTGTTCCTGACAAATGAACACAACAGGAGGGTTAAAACTGCATCATGAGCCCAGATCATTTAAAATTCATTAATATTTATTATTTTTTCAGTTTTTGTAGAATGGCATTGACAGTCATGGCTGACATACACAAATGTTTGAATCTGTTGTGTTTCTGCGTCATTCACATGTATCTGCTTTTTAGAGCAGAAAAGAACATGATGTGTGGGCTAACCACCCATGTGTCCGCTGAATGTTCTGAGCTGTAGATGATCTGAACACCACAGCTTTTCAACAGTCACTGCTTTACCTGCTGAGGCAAAGACAGAAGGGGACGTGACATGAGTCAGGGAGAAGCCGGAGATCAGATGTGATGCGCTGCTATAAGTCAGATCCAATTTCACGAGAAAAGTTTTATAAAGTGTATATCCCACAGCGACTTTCAAATATTTATCAGCTAGGGCTATAATGATTAGTCGATGTTGTCGACAAAAAACGATAATGAAAATAGTCGACAATGAATTCCATTGCCAACTATTTTCACCAGACGAATTTTTGCAACAGAGTGAGAGATCTCACTTGATTATAATCTCTGCCAAAAGTCACTCGTACTCAGTAGTGTCTGTGTGTGTGAGCAGTAACATACAGAAACTAGTATTCGGAGAATGCTCACAAGTAGCTGTACTTCTACTGAAGTACAGAATGTGAGTACTTTTACCACCTCTGCTGAAAAGTTCCTCTTTATGTGATTGTGTCTTTATTTTAAAGGTGATGACATATTTGGACTAGAAATTAGGAAAAATCCACTTGGTAAGGCTTTATTTTTGTAGTGCAGATAGTTGGGGAAATGTCACGCAATTCTGCAAATGATGAGCGGCGTGGAGGGTTGAAGTGGGATGTAGAGAACGGCAGCGTGAATGAAGGGGTTGGAAAGAACAAGAGGCTTTGAAAGGAAGAAGAAAAGATCAGATGATTGTGTCATGTTGCTCTCAGGCAGAGGCTGCAGCTGTCAATCAGCTTCAGCAGCATCTCACAGCTTCAGCAGCATCTCTCACAGTGTCACCACGGTTACCTCGCAGTCCAACACATGCCGCTCACACATACAGCGCCCCTCCCCCATCTGTTGCACAGTGGAACATGCGGTGTCAGACTGAAAGCAAGACATGAGACAGGGAAGAAATGTAAAATAATGACCAAACCCACAGAGCTACTGATATTTATGCCCCCCCCCCCAAGCAATAGTTAGGATTAAAAAAGGGCTAAACTTCATTACAGATGTCAATGCAATAATAATGTAATTCTTGTAATATAAGATAGCTGTTGTATTTAAGAATGTATGTTGTTTCTGTATTTATTTAGCCTAGCAGTGTTATCTCTATTCATTACATCTATGGATCTAGTGGTGCTTCATAGTCAAGGGAGGCGGGGCTAAAAGGTTGTCTTTCAAATAAAAAATATAAATATATATAAATATATATAATATAAAATATATTAAACAATAAAAGGGTAATCTTTAGGAGGATGTACAAACCGGATTCGGTTGAAGTTGGGAAATTGTGTAAAATGTAAATAAAAACAAAATACAATGATTTTAAAATCCTTTTCAACCTATATTCAATTGAATACACTACAAAGACAACATATTTAATGTTCAAACTGATAAACTTTATTGTTTTTTGCCAAATAATAATTAACTTAGAATTTCATGGCTGCAACACGTGCAGTAGAAGTTGGGAAAGGGCATGTTTACCACTTCGTTACATCACCTTTCCTTTTAATAACAGTCAATAAACGTTTTGGAAGAGAGGAGACTAATTCTCTTAGCTTCTCATGTGGAATTCTTTCCCATTCTTGCTTGATGAACCGCTTCAGTTGTTCAACAGTCCGGGGTCTTCTCTGTCGTATTTTACGCTTCATAATGCGCCACACATTTTCAATGGGAGACAGGTCTGGACTGCAAGCGGGCCAGGGGAGAACCTGGACTCTTTTACTTGGAAGCCACGCTGTTGTAACACGTGCAGAATGTGGCTTGGCATTATCTTGCTGAAATAAGCAGCGGTGTCCATGAAAAAGACGTCGCTTGGATGGCAGCATATGTTGCTCCAAAATCTGTATGTACTTTTCAGCATTTATGTTGCCTTCACAGAAATGTAAGTCACCCATGCCATGGGAACTAATGCACCCCCATACCATCACAGATGCTGGCTTTTGAACTTTGCGTTGATAACAGTCCGGATGGTTCGCTTCCTCTTTGGTCCGGAGGACACGACGTCCAGTGTTTCCAAAAACAATTTGAAAAGTGGACTCATCAGACCACAAAACACTTTTCCATTGTGCATCAGTCCATTTTACATGAGCTTGGGCCCAGAGAACCCGGCGGCGTTTCTGGATGTTGTTCATAAACGGCTTTTTCTTTGCATGGTAGAGTTTTAACCCGCACTTACTGATGTAGTGACGAACTGTATTTACTGACAGTGATTTTCTGAAGTGTTCCTGAGCCCATATGGTGATATCCTTTACACACTCATGTCGGTTTTTAAGGCAGTGCCGTCTGAGGGATCGAAGGTCACGGTCATTCAGTCTTGGTTTCCGGCCGTGGTGCTTACGTGCAGTAATTTCACCAGATTCTCTGAACCTTTTGATGATATTATGGACCGTAGATGTTGAAATCTCTAAATTCCTTGCAATTTTGCTTTGAGAAATGTTGTTCTTAAACTGTTCAACTATTTTCTCACGCAGTTGTGGACAAAGTGGTGAACCTCGCCCCATCCTTGCTTGTGAATGACTGAGCATGTTTGGGGAGGCTCCTTTTATACCCAATCATGGTCCCCACCTGTTCCCAATTAGCCTGATCACATGTGGGATGTTTCAAATAGGTGTTTGATGAGCTTTTCTCAGCTTTCTCAGTATTTTTTGCCAACTTTAACCAACTTCTACTGCACGTGTTGCAGCCATGAAATTCTAAGTTAATTATTATTTGGCAAAAAACTATAAAGTTTATCAGTTTGAACATTAAATATGTTGTCTTTGTAGTGTATTCAATTGAATATAGGTTGAAAAGGATTTTAAAATCATTGTATTTTGTTTTCATTTACATTTTACACAATTTCCCAACTTCAACCGAATCCGGTTTGTAGTTAGAGCGCCGTAAAGTTACGGAGAAAGTACGGAGAAAGTTAGGAATGACTTAACAAAATGGTGGATTATGGAGCTTAACGACTCTTGTCGCTTCTGTAAAAAGGAATTTAAAGATTGTTGACATTTTCTCACATTCTTCACTCATCTTTGATAAAAGGAAATCTAAACTCGTTGTTGGTCTTCTTCTATGGTTGTTTCTGGTTGTATCTCTCTCAATCATTGCAGCTCCACTTTGTTTATGCCCGCCCCCTGACTCTATTCTTCACTGTGATTTGTCGAACACTTTCAGGGAAATCTACCCAAAAGTTACATTGAGCGAAACTAGACTACTACGGCAGCACATTAGATTTGCTGCCGCGAGGAGAGTCTAGCACGGCTAGGCTAATTATTCGTTCACATTTTGGCTTCATAATGGCTATGTTTACATAATGTGATTTAAGTCTGAATTATTTATTCGGAATAAAATCTATTTTTTTCATGGTTACATTAATATGTTGATTCTGAATGTAGGTTTCCATGGAATGGGTATATTCTGCTCCAGTTAATTGGTCTTTCAGAGCTGGAGGTACAGAGGGTTCTGATTGGACAGAACGGTCACTTAATATCTGGATGTGTACTGGAAGAAAACAATGGCATCCACTTCCTGTTTTTCCTTGGTTTCAACTATCAACATGTTAGAACGGATACTGCATATTTTGTTTGACTTTAGTTTTTTGATAATTATGAAGCACTAGCTCGACCCAATTAACCATAGGAATCAACAAACTAATGTCGACAGCGGAATATGTGCGTCATGGCGACAAGACCAGGAGCATGTGCAGAACGACAGGAATAATGTTAAAGTGGAATTAACTATTTACATGTCAGAGGAATTATTTGATTCAGAATAAACTAGTAACTTTATTCTGAATTCAGTTTAATTGTGAATTATCATTTACAACTGGAATTAGATGTTTACATGGTTCATCTGAAAGGAATAAGAAGAAATAGGAATAAGAACTCATGTAAACCATGTTGACTGACATGCCTTTATATACTGAGGCTTGTATAAGGAGCCTGGAGGATGTTTTCAACTTATGTGTCACAGATCAGATAGTCGTGATGACCGTGGACGAGACTAAGTTCCAGGAAACAGCCTCCAGTCCTGCAAATGCATGTGTCCCTTTGGATAAAGCCATTAGAACTCATCAATCAGATTTGATGACTATTCCAGTGTCACAACAAAGAGCAGCCTGCGGACAGGTGTGGACAGGTGGAAAAGGCCAATTAACTAACAATGTCATTTAAGTCAGCAAATTCTGATTGACAATTAATCAATAGTCCATTAATTGTTTACATCCCTGTAACAACGGAAAAACAGTTTTTCCTTTTTCCAATGGATGTAACCATTACATGCTCTGGCAATGAAGTGTCATCTGGGTTTAAGTGACAGTAGCTGCACCCACAGCTGCATGCAGGGCCTGGCGTTAGGTATAGGCAGACTAGGCGATCGCCTAGGGCACCAGATGTCTTGGGACGTCAAGTCCCACAGAGTTAGAACATTAAGCTACTGTATTTTCGGGACTATAATGTGCACTTTCTCCAAAAACAACAGTGCACTTTATATATGGAATCATCCTGGTTGTACTTAGTGACTTGAAATTTTGCCTTTTTATCAGATAATGTTGACTTTTGCTCTAGTGGGCACCATAGTTTCCTTCCAGTAGACATCCATACGTTAAGCGGCCATTCTTTCCTCCCATCAGAACCTTATTTACCTACAGCTCTGAAATGGAATACACCCGTTTCTGTGGAAAATGTTATTTGGAATTAACATGTCTATGTAAACACGAAGGAAATAGCTTTAATTACGAAATCTTTCATTCAGAGTAAATAATTCAGAATTAAAAACTTAGCCAATGTCACTGATTAAAAAAAAATAAAAAATCCACAGTGGTAATAAAATGTGCGTTCACGACAGTTTCCAGAACCTTCATCTCCTGCAGACTTTGTCAGTATTAAGTTTTGCATTTACTGAACATTGTGGGTGTGGTTCTGGTGGAGCTCATGTGAAAGTGGTGGATGAAGACAGATCTGACACATCTGCTTCCTGTCATCATTCTCAGATTAAAAGGAAAATCCCCCCCCCCCTTCCTCTGTTTCATTAAAAGTCTTCCAGGGTTCAACTCACAGCATCAACCAAGTCGCACAATGTTAGAGCCTGGTCCTGTCATCTGTTGTCATTTAATTGTGAGTGTGTGTGCTTGTATTTCTATGTTTATGGGGACGTTGATATGTTTACACAATCACACCATGGGGACCTCTGACATTATGGGGACCAAAATCAAGGCCCCCACAAGGGTTAAATATAAATAAAGGTCCCCACTAGTAAAATAGAAATGATGTGGCCCTATAAATACATTAATTTAGTTTTTCCAGGAGTCCCCATAAAGCATGAGGGAAACAGGTGCAAAGTGAAACATGTATTTTTCAAAGGTTTGATAATGAGTTTCCTTTTTAAAAATGATTTATTTTTCTGTATTTTAAAAATATATTTTTAATTTTTTAAATGTATTTTTCCCTCTGAAGTAACTTATTTTTCATACTGTCACACCTGTTTAGTTTGAAAAAATAATGAGTTTATTCTGAGAATGTAAAGAGTATAAATTTAGGGTTATTGATGATTATTTTTGACAAAGTTATATTTGGTCCAACTTTGAGCTTCCGTGGCTCCTCTATCGTTTGACCTACATATTAGATTTTTAGTCTCCGTGGAAAACCTTTCCCCTAGAAGCATACGCCATGATCAGATTAGCTCTATCTACCTTGGTTGATCCACAATATGGCTCCTAAATTGGCCGAAAAAGGGAAATATTTAAAAAATGGTGATAGTTTTTAAATGCCACAGATCATAAGGTTTAAAGAATTGAAGCTTTAAACTTTTTTGTGACTTTTGCTGATCCCTCTTTTTGAAATTCCACTTCATGTGAGAAATATGTCATTTTTGTTCAGTTTTTTATTATAAAAAAAAAAAGCAATTTTGAAGGCTATGGCCATTTGCACAATTGGTCACATCCTTTAATTACATTTTTTTTTTTTTTACCATAGATTGCTATATTTGTCAACCTTGTCAACTTTCATCAGATGTTTTCTGGGTTTTGAGTTTGATGCAGGCTGTTTTCTTTTGTTTTTTTTAACCCACGACAGAAAATTATGACCGGACAACGTTAATGTGGTCATTGGTTAACATCCCCAGTCTAAAACTTTTTTTTTTAATCATTTCATAAGAACCTATATGTGAATTTTTCGAGAATTTACTGAGAGGGTCATCTGGGAGGGTCTGGATCAGAGGTGTCAAACATGCAGCCTGTCAATACGTCCAAAAATGTCACAGAAGATATTAATAATTAAGGAAGTTAAAATTATTTGACATCAGTTCAATGTAAAATAGATAAACTATAACCACAATAAAGAATAAATTATGAAAAATGCTAATTTCCTTTTTTTTTTTGTGGAAAAAAAGAGAAAAATAAAAAAGACTAGCATGTTACAAAAATGTGAATAACCTGAAATGTATGTGGAATTTTACCAATATTATGAATATTACTAAACGTGTTGGGTATTTGTAAATCCACTGTTGTCTTTAAGTTGTCATGCACATGTATACATGATAAACTAAAGCATAACATTTTTGATATTGCACTTATTTTTATTTATTTATTTATTTTTCTTCAGAATGTTCATGTTGTTAATATTGGTTCATGTTATGTTGAAGTACAGTTTGTACATGTAAACCTTTTCAATGTGGAATTTTACTATTTATGCTCAGAAACAGAGAGAAGAGAGAGTTGATATTATTTATATGGTTGTATCCTGTTATTTATATTATTTTACTGGTGCGGCCCACTTTATACCATATTAGGCTGAATGTGGCCCCTGAACTAAAATGGGTTTGACACTCCTGGTCTGGATGCTTTAACACTTTAAACTTCCAAGCGCCTACATACAGTATTGGCCAGAAGTAGTCGTTCAAAAATGTTAACCAAACTTGTCCCAAATGGTCACATGACTGGAGATTCTCACACATTGGAAGATATAAGCGACTTTCCGATAATAACCACAGTAGGTACAATCACTCATTTGTTCAAAATACAAATATCAAACAGCTGATCTGAATCTTTATGTCTCATAATTATCCACAGAGGAACCACATTCTAACAAACAGTCATAGTTCAACAAAAACATCCAAAAGAATTGAAGTATAAAACACATCAAAACATCAATAACTATCCACAAATGTTTTATCTATTGCATCATTTAACAGGACCTGCCTCCAATATCCCAGTTTTCATCTGAATATTTTCATTTATAATATAAGAAAACACCAACTGCATGTTATTAAAATGGGTTTAAATGGTTAACACAGAATGAGCCAATAATGTCGTCTGTTAGAGCCCAGTTCAAAGGCTGCAGAACAGATGAAATGTATTTATGATAGCATTAGGAAAACTGAGGTGTTAAACAAAATCCCCTGACTCATAAATGTAACTTGATTAAATTAAGTTATTATTAAAGTAATCTTAACTAAATATGGTTCTGGTGTCAGTGCAGGTGCAGGTGAAATCCATTTGAATCCATGGTTATTATTCAACTACACACTCAGTCTACATTATCCTTTTGTGAAATTATTATTAGATTGTATTTTCATGGTTTAAAATGAGATTAGCCTTTTATTTATTCCACAGTGGGGACATTCAGTGAGCAGCAACACACACAGACATGCACACACATTATGTCATTTGCCCTATGTTTTTTTTTTTTTTTCTTTGAACATATTTTTATTCAGGTGAGTATTTATCATAATTCACATCATTTAAACAGAACATAAAACTATCTTATATATTGGGACAAGTCTCAGGCTGTACACACCCAGTCCAGCTACATCCAGTAACATCCCATAGAAGGAGCTAGCAAATGTATTGTTCAACTCAAATTTATATATATATTTATGTTTATCCCACTGATATTATGCCACACACGTGACCAACCCATGGCCCCCAGCATCCAGTGTCCCCCTATCCCAGTTCATTGGTCTAATTGTTATTCCTCGAAAATGTAATATTGCATATTATTTTGACCAGCCAAAATGATTGATTATAGGGGACCATATTTCAATAAGTTGGTCAAATTGCAAGTGAATTTTCTCCATTTTATATATATATATATATATATATATATATATATATATATATATATATATATATATATATATATATATATATATATATATGTATATATATGTTTGTATATATACTGAAAATTTCACGAAATTTGGTGCAGTAGTTTTTGCGTAAAGCTGCTGACAAATAAATAAATACATTTCAAGAGTCTGTCTTTTTTTTTTAAACTTTCTTTTTATTAAGCTTCCAAGTGTTTCTTCAACAGTAAAAGACAAACAGTAAAAAAAAACACAAACAAACAACCCCCCCCAGCAAAACAGAAAAAGCATATATAGCAGACAGGTTGACAAGGTTTACATAGGACATAGATTAGAGCAAAGGAGGTTGTCATTCACACAATCCTGTCTTCTTTCTAATCACTTTATTCCCTCTGTTTTATTCCAGAAACTCCATGTCTTCAAGAAGACTCTTCAAGCACTGATCTACCCTATTTCATCCACAACACCCCATAACTTCGAGGTGTGGACGGCAACTGCACCCACCTATTGCCATGAATGCGAGGGTCTGCTGTGGGGCATTGCTCGCCAGGGCATGCGCTGCTCAGAATGTGGTGTTAAGTGCCATGAGAAGTGCCAGGACTTACTCAATGCAGATTGTTTACAAAGTAAGTTCATCCATAAATGTTTGGGTGTTTCCATCAAACTGGGTTTACTTTCTAGACCACAGGTGTCAAACATAAGGCCCGGGGGCCAAATGCGGCCCGAAAAAGGGTCCAGTCTGGCCCTTGTGATGAATTGGTTCAATGCAAAAATAGACATTAATATATTAATAATCATTTTATTTGAGGTTCCACATTGAAACCAATTCAATCTGAAGTGGGTCAGATGTAATAATCTATAAATACTCACAACTACAATTTTTTTGTCTTTGTAAGTGTAAATATTTTCACATATTTACACTTAAAGAAAGCATAATTTCACAAAATATTTGAATAATCTTGAAAAAATATGAAAAACCTCAAGATTTTAAGAGTAATCTGCCTGATATTAAATATTTTGTCTGTTTGTATTTGTTCCAATGTGATCTGCAACTCATAATGAACATGTGGAAGTGAGAAACAGAAGCATAATATTTATTGGAGTTTATTGGTTTATTATTTTATTCTTTCATGTTATTTGCATTGTTGAAAAAGATAGTTTATCAACATAAACATTATCATCATTTAAAATAAAATATTTAAAATGAAAAATAGAGTGAAATATTTGGACTTGATATTATGTATGTGTTATTATGTCACTATTTCACTGGTTCAGCTCGATTCAGATCAAATTGACTTGAATGTGATCCCTGAATAAAAATTATTTTGACAGCCCTGTTCTAGACCCAATAATAGAAAAGAAATGTAGATATATATGCCCCCAGAGTGTAACCAATGATGACTTCAGATAAATGGAAAAATATATAGTTTTGCTCTAAGCTATCCCAAAATTAACAAGTACTTGTCACATCGTCTTCCACTTATCTGGGTCCGGGTCGCGGTTGCAGCAGCCTCAGCAAAGCAGCCCAGACTGCCCTCACCCCAGCTACTTCTGCCAGAGGAATTCTGAGGCGTTCCCAAGCCAGCCCAGAGATATAATCCCTCTAGCGTATCCTGGAACACCTCCCCATGGAGGCGTCCAGGAGGCATCTTCACTAGATGCCTGAGCCACCTCAGCTGGCTCCTCTGGATGTGGAGGAGCAACAGCATCCAGAAGAGACCCTGGATCAGTTTGAAATGTAATCTCCATTTACCGCAATGTAAAACTTCAGAGTGATGTAACAGGCTTCGGGGAACCCAAGCGCAAAACAGGAGGCGTGCGTAAAAGTCCAAACAACACTTTATTATAACACAGAATAAAGTGACAGAACAGATGATAGAGGACAAGCCCCCTTCAAAGTCTCTAAGCACAGGACTGTACTTATCCCAGTCGGCCACAGATGTTCTCCACAGCTTCGAAGGGGAAACTGGTCTCGATCCGGATCCGGTCCAAGGTCGGGGCTGGCGGCGGTACTCGTAGTCGGGGTTCGGTCCAAGGTCGGGGCAGGCGGCAGGTATCAGAGTCAGCGTCAATTCCAGGATCAGGGCAGGCGGCAAGAGACTTAACTGGTTCCGGATCGGGTTCACAAACAGACAGGGACAACAGGCAGAAATCGGAGGTCGGACAGAAACGGGACTGGTACACGGAACACAGGATAAACAGGATTGCTGGAGAATCAGAGCACTGGTCATGATAATCTGGCACTGAACTGAGGTTTGAGAGCAGACTAAATACTCCTCACCTGATGAGTTCAGCTGCCCTCATCAGGTGAGTTGCATCTCTTAATTGACCAGGCAGACAGAACAGGGTGAAAGGTGACAGACAGAAAAAACCACACAGAACACAAGACACAGGATATGACAAGTGATCTAGAATCCAGGATCTCTTCTGGATCACCACCAAAATGTAATCATTTGTTCTTCATGACACTTCCAACACCCCCCATCAAAATGTAATCATATCCAGATCGCCCCATCTGTCCATAACTAACTAACAAACTAACTCTGACATAACCTCCTTGGTGGACCTCTCTTCATTCGAGGGAGGGAGGTCTGCCTTGGCGGAGGTTTGTGCTCTCAGAGTGTTTTTGAAGTTTATTATTTATGTATAGTAGCTTACAAAGGTACTACACACTGAAAAAAGTAAAACATTGAATCAACTTAAAAATCTTCAATTTTCACTTTTTATTGGTCACACATAAAAAAATCTAGTCTAAATTGAATTGCATTAGGGTTATTTGAATTTGATTTGATTTGATTTGATTCACTCAACTAGATGTTTTACTTTTTTCAGTGTATCCCCTGCTGTACGGTGGTGAACTCTACATCCTTTTGTTTTACTTTTGCTGCAGTGTGCTTCCTGTCTACTTGTGTGTCGTATGCTCATATTTCCTGTCTTTCATAGTACCATGATATATACCATATACTGCCAGTGGCTCAAATCATACCTGGATAATATATATATATATATATATATATATATATATATATATATATATATATATATATACATTTAAAAAAAAAAATTTTGGACATACTGCCCATTCCTCGTGCATATCAAATAAAAATGTGTAATCTGAAGACTAGTTTTTCATCACAGTAAATATTTATTTTTAAAATAGACCCACAGTGCTTCATAGCATTAATCTACATCAGATTTTAATATTTAGACCATCTGTTCTGTTTTGAAGCACTATTTTCATGGACACTCCCATAATGCACCAGTTCACCCAAGCACTAGTGCTGCCTTTTATTATAAACGAGCAGGGGTGGGATGTTTCTGCTTATTTTACTCTGCATAATGTGTACATGTTCTGGGGGTTTGTTACACACCTTCTTCCACTCTTTGCGACATTTATGACAGTTTTATTCTGATCATTTCTTTGGTGTTGCTTAGAACAATTTCCAATCAGCTGTTCCATCAGGCCTTTGTTGTTTGAGGAACAATGTTACATGCAGAATTCATGATCCTTGCGGCAATTCTCACATACTTGTAAATGGATTAGCTCCACTGCAGCTGTTAGAATGAAAGTGTTTTATGCCACTATACCAATGTTTTATCTTTTTACATTTATCCTGCACTCATGAATGAATTACAGATACATGATGATACTGTGAAGATCAGATAGAGTCGATTTAGCCTTTAGTTCTAGACACACACACACACACACACAAAATGTAACACATCTTCACACCTTTGAAAAATACATGTTTCGATTTACAGCTGTTTCCCTCATGCTTTATGGGGACATCTGAAAAAAAAAAAAGATGTATTTATAGGGCCCCATCATTTCTATTTTACAAGTGAGGACCTTTATTTATATTTAACCCTCATGGGGACCTGACTTTTGGTCCCCATAGTGTCAGAGGTCCCCATGGTGTGACTTTGTAAACATATCAATGTCCCCATAAAGGTAGGAATACAAGCACACACACACCCTCATTTCCATTCCTCATGAAGACTACATTTGTAATCATTAATTGTAGGTAAAGTAGTTAATAATGAATCATATCCAGGACTCATTCGGTACGGTTAATGGGATTAAAAAGAGGAATGTGTCTTAAAATAAAATTATTAAAATTTGACTCAAAAACATTGTGTATATTTTCA